>JANAVB010016800.1:28945321-29022821 GCA_029216955.1 Iris pallida
ACCTGTGGGGAAACTCGTCTAGTTGTCTATTTACTTTGGACTTTTGAGAGTAGTCATGTATTAGACTATGTATTTTGTGATTGGACCTGTATCCAGCTTTACATTTTGAACTTGTACTTGGACTTACTATTATATGAGATGACTTTTGTGTTTGGAGCATTTACGACTTTTTATTACTTATAAAACTGTTAGCATAATTTAGTCTTATCCTGTTATCTCTAGAACAGCTTACTGTGCTTTATCTCAAGTGTAGGCTGGACATGACTCGCCCCGGTCCAACAATTTGGGTAGCGGATCGTGACATGGGGACTACCTTTTTCTATGACGAGAAGGTGGTGACACAATCCGATACCGACAAAGGGGAGAGCACTCAGAAGATGTTGATCGTGAAGTTCGATCAGCAAGCATTCGAAGAGATGCTCTCGAGGGACGGCTCTACTCCCTCAAAATCAGTAAAGCCAAATAAGTCTCTCAAGACTTGGCTTCCGAAGGCTCGTGGTGCATATCCTGCCGGTGTCATAGAAGATATGCAACCGAAGGACTCTGCCGCGTGGGCGCATAGAGCTCCTCTGTAGGTGCATGGCTCTGCCACAGAAGCTTCACAAATAAAGAAGGCTCATACCATTCCGGGCTCTACTAGCCCAGCGACTTCTCTCTTGTGCAACCAACAATAGAGTGTTCAACGCTCGAGACTTGGCAAAGGAAAACACTACGATGCCAAGAATCAAAGTGTTTGACACTATGGGCAATCTCATCGAGGCTCACAAACAAAGGCGACGAAACTGGAAGAAAATAGTGCTGCTTCACCAAGCATGCGTCCAAAGCTATGTGCCCAAGAGGGTGTGTGGGCACATAACTATGGCCAAAAGACTTCTGTCTTCAACAGATTATGCACCTAGGGTCATGCGCCCAAGGCTATGCGCCCAAGCTCTACTAACCCATACTATACGCCCACATCAAGAAAGCTTAGGCATGCTGCCAAGACTTATGGGAAGCATGCGCCCAAAGGCAGACTCCAGGGTCTATGCGCCCACAGCAAAAAGATAGGCCCCAACGCGTATAGCACGGGGCTGTCTTCAAGGTCATCACAGAACTTAGGTGTGGGGGTTGCCCCTGCACGTGAACTAAGTCCGGATGCGCCAACTCTCCTTACAAACCCATATGCAAAGCTTGACGATGCATGTGACATGGGTTTTAAGGCAAAACTCCTTTTCTGCTGACTTACGCGACATGATAAATTATAAGCATAAAGCGAGGGAGGATACGACAATTTGTGGCGTACATCCATGCACCAGTATTGTCATCAACTGTTGCTGCTCCAAAGCAATGAGAGTGCCTCAGAGGTAGTCCGTGTTTCGACGATTGCATCGCTCTGATGATGAAAAGTCGCTGTGTGTTTAATCCAATATGGCTTCATGGGGTCCTCCTTACGGAAGCCCCAATCAAAGAAAGTGGACCACGAACCCAACTTTCTCTTTCAGTTCCGCGAACAGAAGAAGAAGAAGTCTGCCAACAGATAGCCAGCAAGCTGTCACATCTGAAGGAGTCTATATGGGCACTCGGTCAAGGATGAGATTCCATATAGACGACGAGGACTCCCAAGCTGGAGGTGATGATCCTTCAGCTGGAGGTAGTATTCCATCAGAGTCTGAAGCAGATGACCTTCACACCGGGGGTAGCCTTCCAGATGACGATGGTCTCTCCGAGTCTGACGGTGACTATCTACCTCCCCTACCTGAAGACGAGGGACTTTTCAACTCAGAGACAGACAGTATAAGCACCAATTGTTATGTTTCCTCTGTTTGTCCGTGCATGTTATCTACATACATGGCGGAGGGAGAGAGACCTGAAGAAGCCAGTGATCAAACCAACAAACGGCTTGAGGGTCTTGAAACAACATTTGCCAAGATTACTGATATGCTTACCAGTATCATGGCGGTCCAAGCTACTGGGGTTGTTCCTCCACCTCAACAAAATGTCTCGGCACACGTTAGTCCGGCTCATAGCAATAACCCTCCTTTACTACAGAAGGAGTATCATTCCGTTGTGCCTCTTCCAAATCTTACAAATGCTGGGGGTGGTCCTTCACCAACGACACATGACAACCATACAACAGTCGTTTTTCAACACCTGCTCAATCAACAGGATGCAATTAATTCTCTCGTTGCCCGGCTCGATACCATCTCACACAAAGACGAGCTTCAGAAGATGGAGATATCTCAACCTTACCCTCCTGAATGGGAGAACGCTACTTGCCCTCCTAACTACAAGCCACTGACGCTAAATTTATTTGACGGGATGACTTCTCCTCGCCAACACATGACATACTTCAACACGCAGACTCTACACTTACCCAGGGACGATCCATTCTTGTCAAAGTTGTTTATTAGCACCTTGCAGGGGGTAGCTTTTGAATGGTTCTGCAGTCTGCCTGACGGTTGTATCAATTCCTTTAAAGACTTGGAGAGGTTATTCCTTAAAAGGTTTTATGAGAGTGGTATGCATATTAGTATGTCCACCCTCATTGAGACCAAGCAAAGGAGGACTGAGTCTGTCATTGCTTTTATTGAACGCTTCAGGCGACTAGCATTGAAGATGCCCTTCGGTATACCAGACTCAGAACTTATGGTTACTTATCGACATAACTTCCTTCCTACAGTGATGTTCTGTCTGGGTATACATAAGTATGATACATGGCCCGCTTTTATTGGGGCCGTTGATGCTGCTAAAAATGATGTCCCAAATCTGGAATTACTGGGGTTGAGAACACCCAAATCTGAAGACAAAGGCAAGCACCCTCAAACTATCCCTGTCCGTAGGAGTAAAGGGAAAGAAGTCTTGAAGGTCGACACTTCCACGGGAGCTTCCAATTCTCAGGGCATTCCTGACAAACCTAAGGAGACTTTCTCCTTTGACGAGGACGCTGTTATTACCGTTTTTCACACATTGACGAAGGGTAATAGACTGACATTGCCTCCACCATGACGTCCTGCAGAGGCGAACCAACTCAACGATCCCAAGCACTGTCTTTATCATCAGTACGTGCACCACTCTACTAAAGATTACATCGTCCTGAAGAAGAAGATACAACAGCTTATCGACATCCAAGTGATCAACCTTGAAGCTGAAGGTATGGTCATATCTTCTAACATGATCTCTCTTCAATTTGGTGACTTTTCTCCCACAGAAGTCCCAAACGGCGTAGTCCCAATCCCCAAGGCAATAATGGAAGTCGTCAACCTGCCGCCAGCTTGTAACTCAACTTTGGTGCCACTCACGACTGAACGTGGTGAGATCATGTGGGTCCATCTGGACCTTGTGCAAGAAATGACACAGGAGGATCTTCCAAAGTAAAGAGGGACAAGAAATACAAATCATGTCATATGGTGTATTCTTCCATTTATGAAGTTTTATCTGGCGAGACGCGATCTGGGAAGGCTTATCTACGGACTTATGACCATGCGCAACAAAAAGCAGTACCTTCTCAAGCTCCTACTGCCCCCACAAGTTCAGAAGTCGATCCGTCTAAGCCTTCAACTACCGATAAAGCCAAGCAGAAGGAGATGCGATTTGACAAGTCTCTGAAGGCGCCAACTCCCGAAGGTATGGATCGGCCTTACAACTTTGACATACTGGCGCAGCTAGCCAATACACCTGCCAGGTTGTCTCTGTTCGATCTACTACGACTCTCCAAAGAAACACGGAAGGCCTTAAGTGAGGCATTACTACATACCGACTCTTATCTCGCTGAAGTCAAAGCCCCCGCTGATGATCATGTCTCCTGTCCCCACTGCCACAGTACTATGGAAGTGGTGCCCAACATCACCTTTTTATAAGAGGACATGCTACTCAAAAATCATCGTCATAATAGACCTCTGTACTATACAGAGTATATTGGGGCGATTAAGGTGGATCGGATGCACATCGATCCAGGTTCCTCCCTCAGCATCATTCCTAGAAGTTTACTCCAAATTCTAGGAATCCCTCTGCACAAGCTATCTGCAACCAATACAACTATCATGGCTTTCAATGCTGGGAGAAGCCACCCGCTAGGTAAGATCCGTCTCAAGTGCCAGATTGGTGATCTCCGAACGGAGGTTTCTTGCTACGTAATCGACGCCAATATATCCTACAACGTCTTATTGGGATGTCTGTGGATACACGAGAACATGATCGTTCCTTCCACACTTCACTAGTGCATCAAGTATGTCAACAGCGATGGCGTCGTGAAGATGGAGTTTGCCAATGTCGATCCTTTTAAGGGCATTAAAGCCTACTATGGAGATTCGGTACTTTACCAATCTCAGCCCTCCAAGGATGACGACAACGAAGCTGACTATGAAGCTAAAGTGAGTTCAACCTCCAGTGATGGTTCCCTGATTATCCGAGTCAAAGGATGTACTACTCCAAAAAGTACTCCAAAGCCTCTCACAATTTGGGTTAAAAAGAAGAACCCTGATAAAGTCAAACCACTGACCATCACTCTCTGCAAAACACCTCGGATGGAACCTGCTGAAGTCCGTTCTTCCAATCCTGAAGAGTTACCCTATGTGGTGAACTTGGCCAAGGCTGTGGCTCCTGTTCCAGACAATGATCCTCCCAATGAGTATATCAATACTCATAATAATGTACCTTCAGTGGATGATGTTATCCTTGAAGAAGAACTTGCATATTTTCTAAGTAAAGATTTATCTTTGAATTACTCCGATGTCTACCAATCTGTAAACCAGTATATAGATATGATATACGCTCTAGAGCACGACATAGGACCACACCTCTGTATGCCGGTCATGATGCCTCATCTGCAGGAAAAAGTCTAGCCAGAAGATATCCACTACTTCATCATTCCAGCCAGAAAGAAGGGTAAAGAACTAATCATCTTCGGTCGAATAATTGGTAAAAGAAAGTTCGTTCTGGACTCTACTTCTCCTAATCACAACACCGAAGCTGACTATGACTCTGGAAAAATGCAACTTTTTTGATATAGTTGACAGGCCAAGAATATCATCCAGAACATGGAATATGATATAAAAAGCGACCAGGGGCTAAACTACGGTCAGGGACGACGATTGCCAATACGTCACTTTGCTCCTTCCGACAAACCCGATAACTATTATCAACAAAACGGTGTTGATTTGGGTTATGTCACTCCTCCAACAACTCCTGAAAGATCAGATGTCGAAGTAGATCGTTGTTCTCATTTTTCTGATTCCTGTCTCTGGGATTCAGACTCCAGCATTGGCGACATGTTCAAAGCAACTTTGTCCGTAAATATGGTGTCACTTGACCAAATTACAGATGATGTCCAATCAATCAAGCTTGAACAATAGGCTCAAAAGATGGATACTAGGTGGGAGTTACATTTCGAACAACGTGAACCACCTACTGAAGACGAAGTAGTCCAAATCAATTTAGGAGATGAATCATCTCTTAAACCAATCTTCATCAGCAAAAGTCTGTTTGGCGATGAACGACAATCTCTTATACAGCTTATAAAAGACTACATTAACGTCTTTGCGTGGAGCTATGAAGACATGCCAGGCTTGGACCCTAAAGTTACTATACACCGCCTAAATATTTCGTCTAAAGCTAAGCTAGTGAAGCAGCAGCAACGACGATTCCGACCAGATATCATGGAGGCCATCGAGAGTGAAGTCAAGAAGCTTATTTCAAGTGGATTCATTCTCAAAGAACAACACCCTGACTGGGTCGCTAATATTGTTTCAGTCATAAAAAAGAACGGTAAAGTTTAAGTCTGTATCGATTACCGCAATTTAAACTCTGAATGCCCGAAAGATAAGTTTCCTCTACCGATCACCGACATATTGATCGACAATACGTGCGACTTCGAACAGATGTCCTTCCTGGATGGGTTCTCAAGCTACAACCAGATCAAGATGTTCCCTGACGATGAGAAGCATACATCTTTTCGAACACCGTTGGGGGTATACTGCTATACGGTGATGCCCTTCGGATTAAAAAAATACAGGAGCGACATACCAGCGAGCTATGAACACAATTTTTTGTGATCACTTGCACAAAATAGTGGAATGCTACGTCGACGATATCGCAGTTAAAACTCATCTCAAGGGCAACCACCTCCAAGACTTGAGAACGGTGTTCGAACTAATACGTGCACACCAACTCAAGATGAATCCAACCAAGCCTTTCCTGGGAGTCTCCAGCGGTAAGTTCCTTGGTTTTGTTATCACTTCAAAGGGTATACATCTTGACCCGGAGAAAGTAAAAGCTATCCTTGATATGCACCCCCCAAGAAATCTCAAAGAGCTACGCGAACTTCAAGGAAGGCTAGCCTACCTCAGACGATTCATTTCGAACCTTTCTGGAAGGTGTCAACCGTTTGCTCAGCTCATGAAGAAAGGCGTATCTTTCATCTGGACTGAACAATGTCAACACGCATTTGACAACATCAAGAAGTATCTTACGAGCCCCCCAGTATTGGTGGTTCCAATAATGGGGAAGCCCTTCTTACTATATGTCCATTCTATGGACCATTCCCTTGGCACCCTATTAGCTCAGAAGAATGAAGGCGGCCATGAACAGGCAATCTACTATCTCAGCCGCACAATGGTGGGTACCGAGCACAGATACATACATGTGGAAAAGGAATATCTTGCACCGGTATTTTCTATCCAGAAGATACGCCACTATGTGTCTGGACAGACTATCCACATCATATCTAAAGTCAATCCTCTCAGAATACTCATGACTAAATTGGGTTCTCTTAATTCCCGTTTAGCTACATGGGGAATGCTGTTGACTCCATATGATATATTGTTCATCACTCAGAAGGCAGTAAAAGGCCAAGCGTTAGCTAATTTCCTAGCAGCTCATCCGGTGCCAGAATCTTCCAAACTCTACGGCAAAATCCCCGATGAAGTAGTGGAGTCTAACACCGCAACTGAAGAAATTTCTATTTGGCAAATGTTCTTTGACGATGCATCAAGAACAGGACCTAAAGGAAATATCGTGGCCGGAGTAGGCATCGTGCTTGTGTCTCCCGACCATCTGGTTATATACCGTGCATATTCTCTCATGGAATGCTGCACCAAAAACGTGGCCGAATATAATACCCTATGGATCGGCCTTCAACTGGCAAAACAACTGGGAGTTGACTATCTAGAAGCTTACGGCAATTCTAAGCTAATAGTTAGTCAGGTCCGAGGGGATTATGAAGTTCGTCACGAAGATCTCATCTCATATCACAAAGCAATAATCGAATTGGCGTCTACTTTTTCTGGATTCTTCATCGAGCACGTGCCTCGACTACAGAATATAGAAGCAGATGCTTTAGTCGGTCTTGCTGCTTCCTTGACCGTCCCTACCAATACTCAGCAGTCGATCACAGTGTCTGGTCGAGAACTATTCTGTGTGAAAGATGCCTTGCATATTCATCACAGTTACACAACGGAAACAAAGCTCGACGTTAAAGACTGGATATTTTCTTTCATAGACTACGCCATCTATGGAATCCTTCCTGAGGACCCAAAAAAAGCAGTATCTGTCCAAAGACGATCCCTCAGATTTTACTATGATACAGCTACCAAAATGCGATACTGATGCTCTTACGATGGGCTACTGTTACGATGTTTATCAGACACAGAAGCCAAACATGCACTCCGGGAGGCTCACGACGGAGTTTGTGGTACACATCAACCAGGCCCCAAATTACAAGATCGCCTCAGACGAATGGTTATTACTGGCCTACGTTGATAGCAGATGTTGTTGAATATGCAAAGAAGTATAGGGCTTGTCAGTTCTACGCAGACTTTATTCATCAACCTTCGGAGTTTCTACACCCGACGGCAGCATCTTGGCCTTTTGAAGCCTAGGGTATGGACGTCATAGGCCCAATCAGCCCGCCATCTTCCAGAGGACATCGGTTTATACTAGCTATAACCGATTACTTCTCCAAATGGGTGGAAGCTATACCGCTCACCGAAGTAAAGACGTCGAACGTGATCAGTTTTATCAAATATCACGTTATCTATCGCTTCGGCCTACCTCGCAGGATCATCCATGATAATGGTCCATAATTCACGAGCCATGCATTCTATCAGTTCTTGCGATAGGAATCGAATCCAGAATGTAGCCTCTATTGTCTATAATCCAGCGGCTAATGGATTAGCAGAAGCCTTCAATAAAACCATCATTAAACTTCTTAAGAAGTTCTTGTATTCAAAAAAATGCGATTGGAATGAGAAGCTCGACGAATGTCTCTAGGCCTATCGTACAACGGTCCGGACTCCAACTGGCAGTACACCATTCTCTCTGGTTTATGGGAGCGAAGCAGTTCTTCCCATAGAAATTCAGATTTTCTCTTTTCGAGTAGCCTTAGCCAGTGAGTTGACTACCGAAGAAAGTTACCCTCTGCGACTACAGGAGCTCGAAGCACTAGACGAAAAACGCTTATTAGCTCAGCAGCGTATTGAGCTATACCAAGCATGCCTTTCCAGAGCCTTCAATAAAAAGGTGAAGGAAAGAATCTTCCAAGTTGGTGATCTAGTCTTAGCAGTGAGAAGACTGTAGCACCCAGTTTTCTAAAATTGGGGTATTTTTGAAAATATATTATTTTTATTATTTATTAGTGGTATTTTAGTCATGATATGATTTTTGGTGATTATTAGTGTAATTAAAACCATTTTCTAAGTCATGACTTATGACTTTGTGACTTACTAGCAAAACCTTAGTGTAAACCCTAGTTTTCCTTAACCTAGAAGTTGCCATGACCATGTGAGCCTAGCCATAGGCTTAGAACATCAAATTAGGGCTTTTTAGCCTAAAGGGTATTTTGGTAATTTTCTAGGATTTATTTGGAATTATTTGAATTATGTGATTTTAATATTATTTTAATTATTGTTAAGTACCATGTTAGTCCCTAACCTAGTTTACCCTAACCTAGAGGTTAGCTACTAACCTAGAAGCTTGAGGATAGATATTAGTCATTGGTTAAAGTAGTATAAATATCTAGATATTTACATAATAGATATTTTACATAGATATTTCTAAAGGAAACCTACTTTGCATGTAAGCCTTTGATCTAGACTTAATAGCTAAGTTAGAATCATGGCCACACATTGTGAACCCTAGCATGCCCCCATCCTATATGAACACCCCCTTCATTCATGCCATTTTTTTACATACACAAAAAAACCTAGTTTTCCCTCTACCTTCACACCCTCACCATTTAACCATTTCAACACCAAATTGGGTCTAGTCTTTTGCATTGGACTCCCCTACACTAGAGGATACTAGTTATGGCTTGCTAGCAAGGATTTGTGGAGCTTTGGATATTGGGAGTTAAAGGGGATTTTTATTCAAAAAGGCCTATTATTAAGGATTTGCACTCATAGGTAAATACCTATAAACCTAGTTAATATTGTGTTTTTTCTTCATAAATGCATGCATATAGGTCTACCTAGCTGTGGGACAAGTTTGGTGAAATCTAGGGTTGGTTTGGTGTCCGTATCGGACACGTATCCTAGGTTATAAAACTGTGTTTGTTCAAATGCCTCAAAGAAATGAATTTCAATAATTTGTAAAACAAATTGCATGTGTGTGTAGTCCTAGACTTGCTGATCACAACCATACCTGACTGAGCACATTTTGTGTCCATTTTCGTGCCCAAATCGGATACGAACCCACAGCACTGACACTGCACAGGGGTTCGATTAGTCCCCTGCTACTCGACCCCAATTCCGGACACGACACGCCACGTGGATACGTAAAAATTGACATAGAGGAGGGGGCCATGTCTGACATACCCCTCCCCAAGTTTCGTGGCCTCTTGTGTCGTGTCGGACACGATATCTGGCCTGCACTGATTCGTGCACTGTGCACACACACGAAAATTCGTGTCTGTTACGACCCTTTATCTTAGACACGACACAACTTGGACACTGGACCATGACACTGACAAGTACCCCTAAACCTACCCTACCTACTGACACGAGCACGAGACACAATTTTGTGTGTATCGTGTCCACGAGACACTTGCATCGCTGCACGACGCTTACTGTGCACGTGTATCAGTCGAGTTTTTCTCGACTGATACGGTGTTCGTACTGTGTCATGAGGACACGTGGACACGGTGCAGGAACCTAGACACCTAGACCAACCCTAGGCGAACCTATACACGTGTGCACGAGACCTATGGACACTTGTGTCGTGTCCTACACTCGTGTGCACCTCTGCACGACACTGTCACTGCACACACTTACCCGATTGGGTTTTTAAGTGTTTGGACACGCCGTGTCGTATCGTGGTGGTCTGCCATTGACACACATGACACGTATATGTGTGGGGCATCAGTTACCAACCTAGGGATTCGAGCCATAGCTCAGTTTGTGTGTGTTTTTGGGATTACCTAGTTTCGAGTAAACAGTCCCTATTTTCCAGTTTTGGGATAAATTCCAGTTTTGCAAATTCGAGTTTTAAACCTATTTTTGATATGAATTATACATGTAATGGTATGTTTTTAGTATATATATACGTAGTATATATGTATGTGTGAGTGTAGGTGAGTTTTGAGGATAAATGGTTGTGTATATTTGTAGTTGTGTGTGTATACACATGTATGTGTATATGTGCACTGTGTGTGTGTGTGTTTTGTGCATTGGTTGGGGGCTATTTCCTGGTTCCAGGAATACTGGAAACCCCCCCCCCCCCCCCGCTGTACAGCAGCTCTCTCTCTCACTGTTCTCTTCTCTCATTCACTCTCTCTCTCACTATATGTCCCTCTCTCACTTTCTCTCTATATATATGTAATATATAAGTTGATATATATATATATATATATATATATATATATATATATATATATATATATATATATATATATATATATATATATATATATATATATGTATGTATGTATGTATATAAATGATATATATACATTTTGTATTAGATCCCATTATGTCATTATATATATATATGTGAGGGTGGGTTGTATTATATAGAGTATTTACATATTGGTATTTGGGTAGTAGATAGATAGTGTATATCTATATATATATATATATATATATATATATATATATATATATATATATATATATATATATATATATATATTTTATATATATATATATATATATATATATATATATATATATATGTATAACTTGCTAAGGTATAGGTTTATATGAAAACTTATAAGACTAGCCTATGGCTTGGGGCTAACCCTAATGACCTAAAACACTACTAGTGACCCTTGTTGACTAAGGGTTGACCAAAGTCAACCTTAGGTCAAAGTTGACCTAGTTAACCTAGAATTGACTAGGATTGACCTAAAAATGACTAGTTTAACTAGTCTGACCATGTTTGACCTGATTACCTTATTGACTAGTCTTTTTTTAACCTAATTACCTTACTGACTAGTCTTTGTTTGACCAAAACCTTAGTTAGTCTAAGTTTGACCTAGATTTAACTAACCTTGACTTGCTTAACCTTATTTGACTTAGTTGACTCCTTATGACCTAGTTTGACTGTTAGAGTTGACCAAGAGTTGACTTTTGACCAGATTGACCTAGAATCATGTAGTATGCATTGTATACTCTATTTTTACCATTGTGGATATATTGTGACCTATTTTACTCTAAAAAGGACTCTGTGACACCAGTTCGGACATCTATTCATATCAGTCATACAGGGTGACAGGCGAGTACATTCTCTGATCTTTTCATACTTGTTAGGATTTATATTCTTGCTCTAGAATACCTTATATGATGCTGTCATGTCATTATCACGGATTGGTACTATATGGATCTTGTCATGCGATGTTATCTCCCTTGGGGTGCATCAGATACAGTTGTCATGTGCTTTTTACGAACATCTTGTATTTCATGTACACCGCTTTCATGTATACTCTTGTGCAATCTTGTACTCTTATGATCACGTGAGCAAACATGATAAAAACCTCTTGTATAAGGTAACGTAACTTGACTGGATCCTTGTATATTGATTGGGGAGGGTGAGTAGGAAATGGTTATGTGATTAAATCCCATCTTGTACAAATTCTTGTGAAATCTTGTAAAATCTTGTATATGTCCTAAACCCGTTTATATAACCATCTCATGCTCTAAATCACAGGCTACCTACAGTTCTTACTTATCGTATATATAGATATTTCCAGTTATCAAATCTCTCTCGTTTTTATATATATTTCTTTACAGTCCATGTATCTTACTCTATGCATGCTTTACATTTCCCAACATGATATGAACTGCGTGAGATGTATTGTGCTCGTTCCTGTCCTGACTGGACCTGTTAAAAATATTATAGATGATGATGGTGACTGTCCTACCTTCTATGGGACACATGAGGGTGACATTCAGGAGCCCGAGGAGCATCTAGCTCAGTAGAGGGTGCCTAGTCTAGTCTAGTGTTTACAGTTTTCATTTTGTATCGGACTGTTCCGATTGTTAGTTGTGACTTAGTTATATTTCAGGTCTTGTACTTAATTATGATGGACATCTACTTTGTGTGGTGTAATAACTCTATATATATTTAGTTTCTTCCTTTCGTCTGATTCCATATCATGCTCTATCTTTCCTAGACTTGTGTTTGAGATATAGAGTTGAGTTGTTATGTTATACCTCCGTGCGGAGATGACAGGTTTATATATCTTGATGTTAGATGTTATGATGACCTATACAGCGTTCTACCGCCGACACTGCGGCGTAGGCTGGACGTACCCACGTTCTCGTGCCCCTAATCAGGGTGTGGGTCGTGACACATTTTTGTGGTGGCCCACGTAGGTCTGTGTCGCAGTTAGTGCGATCTCGTAATGGTGCTCGACTTAGAGTACTAATTACGAGCCTGCAATTAGGACGTAGGACCTAGGACATGATAGGAGTTTCTCAATCACACCTAGGAAATTTTTGATCTTTTGATTTTCATGATTTCTCCCCTTGTATTAAATTAACTGTCCTTCTTTGATAATCTACTCATGTGCCATATTGACCTCTTTGTTTCAATTCGTCTCCAAGATGACGAAGACGCACCCGTAGGCCACTGGATCGAGTAGTTTGCCTGAGAGATCTGATCAGGCAGAGGAGGAGGTTCATGAGACTGCCCCCAGTGATTCTACTATTCTGGAGACCCAGACAGTTGCACAGGGAGGTCTACCACCTCCACCCCAGAGGATTACGGCCGTTGTTCCGGAGATACTACCGCCACCACCACCGGTACCGACGGATACGCATCATATGTTTCTTCTCCTTCAGCAGATGATGGAGACACAACGGGCCCAGGCAGAGGCGTCGTAGCGCCAGTCGGAGGCGTCACACCGACAGATCGAGATGCTGAGGCAGAGTATGGAGAACTTGCATCAGCTTGCCCTAGCAGCAGTAGAGAGAGTGGCACCGGGTACGGTGCAGGGCCCTACTGGCCAGCAGCCGTACCAGCAGCAGTCCGGGCCGGGAACAGTATTGGACTTCAGGAAGATGAGCTCCAGGGACTTCACAGGCACGGAGGGCATCCTCTATGCAGACGACTGGCTAGAGGATGTACAGCGGAGCATGGAGCTGGCAGAGCTTCCTAGAGCGCTTGGGTTTCGGCCGCAGCCAGCCGATTCTTCGACATTGCGCTGATATGGTACCGCACGGATCCTCATGTGTCGGTAAGAGGGCTGACTTGGGAGAACTTCCGGAGGCTCTTCAAGGAGAAGTTCTTCCCGAACGTGGCTCTTACAGCATTGGAGGGCCAGTTCGTGGGTCTAGTGCAGGGGAACTCATCGGTGGACGAGTATGCAGCTGAGTTCTTCCGCCTTAGCAGGTTCGCTCCCGATATGATCCAGGATGAGGGGCAGAAGGCTCGTAAGTTTCGTAGGGGACTTATTCATGCAGTGCGCACCCGCACCTCGGGACGTCGTGACGTGACGTTCGATCAGATATTGATGGATGCACAGATTGTAGAGGAGGACTTCGGCTTCAAGCCGAAGAGGGTCAGTGATACCTTAGGGGCTAGTTCTAGTACAGGGCCAGCCAAGTGCCCTCACATACAGTAGAGGCCAGTTCAGCAGCCGTTTCAGGGCCAGGGACATATACTTCACCAGTAGGCACCCAGGCAGCAACAGCACCCTATGTGTAACTTCTGTAAGAAGCAAGGTCACGGATGGGACGACTGCAGGAAGAGGCAGGGCCTGTGTTTGCTTGTGGTTCAGCAGAGCATCAGTTGAAGGAGTGTCCCAAGAGCTTGGCACGATTGGCTCAGGCAGCAGCAGGAACTAGGGCTCCGACAGGGCAGCAGACGGGACCACCGTTGCAGACTCAGTAGCAGAGGTTTGTCCAACATCAGCAGCAGGCCAAGGGAGGCCAGCCGGGGCGAGCTTTCGCTATGGCAGTCGATGATGCCCAGACAGAGGGAGAGCTGATTGCAGGTTCCAACCTTTTTGATTCTATTTCTGCATTTGCCTCCTTATAACTGTCTTGGAAATTCGATTCTATCTGTTCCTTGTAGTTGATAAATTTTGTTCGAATATTTTATTGTGAATTATTTTCTTCTGAGATAAGTCGTATGGGCTAGGTCGTCTCGATCATGGGATCTAGAGTCTTCTATAGTCATGTTAACTGGCATAGTGAGGACATATAGTCAGATTTTGGACGTATTTCTCGGATGTAGGAATTTAAGGTTTTTGCAGCCAGGCATGCGGCAATGCAAAAATTTTAAATACCATGATTCTAGAGCTATGTACCTTAGTCGAGGACTCTGTGAATATCGTAGCCTTGCTCACTAGCATGACGAAGATTCCGAATATCATGATTTTGGACAGACGCATATGATTATCGGACTGTGTGTTTGAGACTGAGATTGTTGGGGTGTTTGACCTAGAAGGAGTATGACCATTCTAATTTTGAGGACGAAATTTTCTAAGGAGGGTAGACTTGTAGCACCCAGTTTTCTGAAATTGGGGTATTTTTGAAAATTTATAATTATTATTATTTATTAGTGGTATTTTAGTCATGATATAATTTTTGGTGATTATTAGTGTAATTAAAACCATTTTCTAAGTCATGACTTATGACTTTGTGACTTACTAGCAAAACCTTAGTGTAAACCCTAGTTTTCCTTAACCTAGAAGTTGCCATGACCATGTGAGCCTAGCCATAGGCTTAGAACATCAAATTAGGGCTTTTTAGCCTAAAGGATATTTTGGTAATTTTCTAGAATTTATTTGGAATTATTTGAATTATGTGATTTTAATATTATTTTAATTATTATTAAGTACCATGTTAGTCCCTAACCTAGTTTACCCTAACCTAGAGGTTAGCTACTAACCTAGAAGCTTGAGGATAGATATTAGTCATTGGTTAAAGTAGTATAAATATCTAGATATTTACATAATAGATATTTTACATAGATATTTCTAAAGGAAACCTACTTTGCATGTAAGCCTTTGATCTAGACTTAATAGCTAAGTTAGAATCATGGCCACACATTGTGAACCCTAGCATGCCCCCATCCTATATGAACACCCCCTTCATTCATGCCATTTTTTTACATACACAAAAAAAACCTAGTTTTCCCTCTACCTTCACACCCTCACCATTTAACCATTTTAACACCAAATTGGGTCTAGTCTTTTGCATTGGACTCCTCTACACTAGAGGATACTAGTTATGGCTTGCTAGCAAGGATTTGTGGAGCTTTGGACATTGGGAGTTGAAGGGAATTTTCATTCAAAAAGGCCTATTATTAAGGATTTTGCACTCATAGGTAAATACCTATAAACCTAGTTAATATTGTGTTTTTTCTTCATAAATGCATGCATATAGGTCTACCCTAGCTGTGGGACAAGTTTGGTGAAATCTAGGGTTGGTTTGGTATCCGTATCGGACACGTATCCTAGGTTATAAAACTGTGTTTGTTCAAATGCCTCAAAGAAATGAATTTCAATAATTTATAAAACAAATTGCATGTGTGTGTAGTCCTAGACTTGCTGATCACAACCATACCTGACTGAGCACATTTTGGGTCCATTTTCGTGTCCAAATCGGACACGAACCCACAGCACTGACACTGCACAGGGGTTCGATTAGTCCCCTGCTACTCGACCCCAATTCCGGATACGACACGCCACGTGGATACGTAAAAATTGACACAGAGGAGGGGGCCATGTCTGACATACCCCTCCCCAAGTTTCGTGGCCTCTTGTGTCGTGTCGGACACGATATCTGGCCTGTACTGATTCGTGTACTGTGCACACACACGAAAATTCGTGTCTGTTACGACCCTTTATCTTAGACATGACACAACTTGGACACTGGACCATGACACTGACAAGTACCCCTAGACCTACCCTACCTACTGACACGAGCACGAGACATAATTTTGTGTGTATCGTGTCCACGAGACACTTGCATCGCTGCACGACGCTTACTGTGCACGTGTATCAGTCGAGTTTTTCTCGACTGATACGGTGTTCGTACTGTGTCCTAAGGACACGTAGACACGGTGCAGGAACCTAGACATCTAGAACAACCCTAGGCGAACCTATACACGTGTGCACGAGACCTATGGACACTTGTGTCGTGTCCTACACTCGTGTGCACCTCTGCACGACACTGTCATTGCACACACTTACCCGATTGGGTTTTTAAGTGTTTGGACACGTCGTATCGTGTCGTGGTGTTCTGCCATTGACACACATGACACGTATATGTGTGGGGCATCAGTTACCAACCTAGGGATTCGAGCCATAGCTCAGTTTTGTGTGTGTTTTTTGGGATTACCTAGTTTCGAGTAAACAGTCCCTATTTTCCAGTTTTGGGATAAATTCCAGTTTTGCAAATTCGAGTTTTAAACCTATTTTTGATATGAATTATACATGTAATGGTATGTTTTTAGTATATATATACGTAGTATATATGTATGTGTGAGTGTAGGTGAGTTTTGAGGATAAATGGTTGTGTATATTTGTAGTTGTGTGTGTATACACATGTATGTGTATATGTGCACTGTGTGTGTGTTTTGTGCATTGGTTGGGGGCTATTTCCTGGTTCCAGGAATACTGGAAACCCCCCTGCTGTACTGCAGCTCTCTCTCTCACTGTTCTCTTCTCTCATTCACTCTCTCTCTCACTCTATGTCCCTCTCTCACTTTCTCTCTATATATATGTAATATATAAGTTTATATATATATATATATATATATATATATATATATATATATATATGTATGTATATATATAAATGATATATATACATTTTGTATTAGATCCCATTATGTCATTATATATATATATATATATATATATATATATATATATATATATATATATATATATATATATATATATATATATATATATATGTGAAAAATAAATAAATAAATATATATATATATATATATATATATATATATATATATATATATATATATATATATATATATATATATATATATATATATATATATATATGTGTGAGGGTGGGTTGTATTATATAGAGTATTTACATATTGGTATTTGGGTAGTAGATAGATAGTGTATATCTATATCTATATATATATATATATATATATATATATATATATATATATATATATATATATATATATATAACTTGCTAAGGTATAGGTTTATATGAAAACTTATATGACTAGCCTATGGCTTGGGGCTAACCCTAATGACCTAAAACACTACTAGTGACCCTTGTTGACTAGGGTTGACCAAAGTCAACCTTAGGTCAAAGTTGACCTAGTTAACCTAGAATTGACTAGGATTGACCTAAAAATGACTAGTTTAACTAGTCTGACCATGTTTGACCTGATTACCTTATTGACTAGTCTGTGTTTAACCTAATTACCTTACTGACTAGTCTTTGTTTGACCAAAACCTTAGTTAGTCTAAGTTTGACCTAGATTTAACTAACCTTGACTTGCTTAACCTTGTTTGACTTAGTTGACTCCTTATGACCTAGTTTGACTGTTAGAGTTGACCAAGAGTTGACTTTTGACCAGATTGACCTAAAATCATGTAGTATGCATTGTATACTCTATTTTTACCATTGTGGATATATTGTGACTTGTTTTACTCTAAATAGGACTCTGTGACACCAGTTCGGACATCTATTCATATCAGTCATACAGGGTGACAGGCGAGTACATTCTCTGATCTTTTCATACTTGTTAGGATTTATATTCTTGCTCTAGAATACCTTACATGATGCTGTCACGTCATTATCACGGATTGGTACTATATGGATCTTGTCATGCGATGTTATCTCCCTCGGGGTGCATCAGATACAGTTGTCATGTGCTTTTCACGAACATCTTGTATTTCATGTACACCGCTTTCATGTATACTCTTGTGCAATCTTGTACTCTCATGATCACGTGAGCAAACATGATAAAAATCTCTTGTATAAGGTAACGTAACTTGACTGGATCCTTGTGTATTGATTGGGGAGGGTGAGTAGAAAATGGTTATGTGATCAAATCCCATCTTGTACAAATTCTTGTGAAATCATATGAAATCTTGTATATGTCCAAAACCCGTTTATATAACCATCTCATGCTCTAAATCACAGGCTACCTACAGTTCTTACTTATCGTATATATAGATATTTCCAGTTATCAAATCTCTCTCGTTTTTATATATATTTCTTTACAGTCCATGTATCTTACTCTATGCATGCTTTACATTTCCCAACATAATATGAACTGCGTGAGATGTATTGTGCTCGTTCCTGTCCTGACTGGACCTGTTGAAAATATTAAAGATGATGATGGTGACTGTCCTACCTTCTATGGGACATATGAGGGTGACATTAGGAGCCTAAGGAGCATCTAGCTCAGTAGAGGGTGCCTAGTCTAGTCTAGTGTTTACAGTTTCATTTTGTATCGGACTGTTCCGATTGTTAGTTGTGACTTAGTTATATTTCAGGTCTTATACTTAATTGTGATGGACATCTACTTTGTGTGGTGTGATAACTCTATATATATTCAGTTTCTTCCTTTCGTCTGATTCCATATCATGCTCTATCTTTCCTAGACTTGTGTTTGAGATATAGAGTTGAGTTGTTATGTTATACCTCCGTGCGGAGATGACAGGTTTATATATCTTGATGTTAGATGTTATAGATGACCTATACAGCGTTCTACTGCCGACACTGTGGCGTAGGCTGGACGTACCCACGTTCTCGTGCCCCTAATCAGGGTGCGGGTCGTGACAAAGACCAATGGTCATGACACACAAGACAAAAAAAAAATTCTAACCTAAATAGGAAGGTCCTTTCGTTATAGAATCAGTGTATTCTAACGGTACGTATCGACTAACCAAGCCTGATGGTGACTTGCTCATGATGCCTATCAACGGCAAGTTCCTGAAAAAAATATTATGTGCAACCTTTTATAAATAGTGTTCACATATTTTTAGTCATGTAAATGTACAGTACAATATTTATGTGATTCGAAAAATCATCTAACTATTATCCGTATGTCAAGAGTCTAGAATACGCCATGGATAATAGGTTCTCTAAAGTATTTCTCCAGTTGAATCATTTCCGTTTTTGACTCTGTCCAAACTCGGTTTGACGAAAACAAGTCACATTCCTATTTCCTCTGAATTATTTTTCGATAATTATTTCTCTAATAGAATGATTAAGAAACGTTTTGCCACGTCCATATAACCTCTGAGCAAAGCATTCATCAAGGATAATCACGTCCATATTACCTCTGAATTATCCACTCCTACCTAATGTTATATATCCTTCCACATCCATGTTACCTCTGGCCAGATATAGAACATCCTATGCTATTACGTCTATATTACCTCTATTAACATCTTCTTTCAACTTATTATCTATATTCAAGAACCCTAAATATAAAACGGATAATAGGTCCACATCAAATTCCCCAGCGGAATACCAACCAGAAATATCCTTACTATGTCTATATTACCTCTAGTTCTGATATTTCACAAAACTTCATTCATGAATTTTGAAAGCCAAAAGATTCTTTATTAAAATGTCTATCAGAAGACGGAGAGAAAGATACAAGAGTCTTGACGGCTAAAAAAAACAGTTACAAACAAAAATCTAACGGATACACAATCGATTGATATTATCCCTTAGAGTCACAATTTCGGCTTCGGACTTCGCGGTAGCACGGCGGCGAGCCTCTTCTTGATGAGCAGCTTCATCCTGGAAGGGGATCAGATTCATGTTCTCTTCCTCTAACTTCACCAGCTGTTCTTTTAAGTGGTCAGAAGTTGTGGCGGTCATGGTAGCCTGAGCCAAATAGTCCTCCTGTTCAGACGCCACTGTCCTCAAGCTGGCCTCCAGTTGAGCAATCTCGCTTTGGATCTGCACAATATGATTATATTTCTCAGTAATCTGCGTAGCCAGCTTATTCTTCGAAGCAGCACGTTCCTCACTTGCAGCGTTGAACTGCCCATACTGACCAACCAATTCACTGATCTCTTGAACGAGGGTATCTGTCACACCCCAGAACCAGAATACTGGAGAGCGGGGGCAGACATAGCCAGCTACTTATATTGAAGTGCAACCCACCTCGCTATACGGTCACGGCTGTCTAGATACATGAGGGTTTATCTACAAGCCAGCAGTCTCTTAGGGTCATGAACAAGCCTATTGTTTCAATCCCAAGCAAGTAAGTAAGAGTTACAAGATGTATGATAACAAAATATACAATAGTAAGGCATCCCAAACATTACATATTCAGCTGATCATGAAGCTTGTCATTACAAAAGGTCAGGACTAGCAAGAGTTTAGTCATACGTGATCAACCCTAGGATCTGTCAATCATGTTACAGCCCGTAGGCAGACAATAAGTAAAAGGTACAATCGAGCTAAACAGGTGCTCGTCGGCTAAACGCCTCAAAAGAATATTTTTACAATAAAGTAGGAGAGCAAAAATAATCTACTCTTTGCCAGGGTTCCGTCTAGTGGCCACCATCTGGCTGGATGGTCGGTAGATCCTCTGGAGCTGCTCCAAAATCTGGCCACACAAAACCAGCTGGGTCAGACCCCAGAAAGAGCAAGTGCCACAAAGGAAGCTTCACTTAGGAACTAAAACCAGCAATCAGCACAAGAATATAAATAAAAGTAAGAACTGAAAATAAGAAATACATCAGGATGATATACGATGAGATAACCATGGAACTATTCAGATAACCAGGTTACAACCCGTAAACCAAACAAGGACCGGGGTTGTAACCCTTCGTCTGAACAGAGCTTGGAATTCTCACCATTTATCGGTAAAATAAATACAAGCATTCTGGTCATGCAGTAATCTGGAATAAGATCAGGGCAAGACTAGACAGGTTAGACTCCATCCAATTATTTCATGGCCAAGTAAGAATTACGGCTTGATACTTTGACTAACTAGGGTTGTCACAAGCCTAATTACTAACAAGATGCAGTGAGATTATTCCACAGCCACAAGCCCTGCAAACCATCCAGGTTACCCGGGTTGAAGGATTTAGAGTTGAATTCAGGTGGGTACATCGTCCAGGAAACGAATGTACCCTTAGGTAGCTTGAAGGGTGCAACATATGACAGTGTGCTGGAAATGTGCCCTACTCGACGGCAGGCTACAGATCCCAAGGCATGCCCACGTAACGGGATTGCCTGTAGCTGGGAGATCTCTTCATGACTAATGTATTAATCTATTTATTAACCTTAGTCCAGTTTTAGTAGGTACTCCTGACCGTGGTACTCAGGAGCCCCTGTCCTAGACATGATGTAAGACAAGACTGGTTTATTTGTACAAGCACAATCGCCCACGGTGTCCAGGTAATTTATACAGGTCATGCCATGTCATGGAGCCGTCGCAACAGCTGTTCAAGATAAATCATGTCAGGTTATCATGTCAAGTTTACTTGTCAAGAGTGAGCCACGACGGACCAATATCAGGTCATATCAGGTTAGCTATGTCTGGAGTGCACCACTACGGGTCACTGTCGTGTCATGCTCAGGTATCATATCCAAACATATTAAGCAAATTCGTGATTATCAAGTTCATGACAAAAGGCGTAAGGATATAAAATGGGCTTAAAAATATACAATGAGGAGTTACAAAATATGGGTAAATAATAATAAATAATAGTACACAGGACCATGAAAAAGTCATGCGGCTCAGGCATATGTGGCCAGGAAAGGAGGAAGGCATATGCGGATCAAATAGGAGAGCGCATGCGGCCAGGGTCACTGGATCCCATGCGGTCAAGACAAGGGGGCGCATGCAGTCAGGAAGCCAATCCCCATGCGGCCAGTGGGAAGGGAGGGGCATATGCGGCCAGAGGATACGAGCACATATGTGGCTCGGGAGCAAGATCTCATGCGGCCAGGATAAAATGGGGCACATGCGGCCAAGGGGGACGAGGGCGCATGCGGCTCCAAGATGTTGGGCCTCATGCGGCCAGCGGAAGAGTGGGCTTCATGCGGCTGGGAGGAAGCAAGTTCATGCGGCTAGGAAAGGGATCCAGCCTATGCGACTGAGAGTCCCACGCGTTAGAGTCACTTGTCGCATGAATTGTCATGCGGCCAAGTCAAGCCCATGCGGCCAGAACTGTCGTATGAAGGCTCATGCGGCTCGGAATCACTTACCGCATGAAGTATTCATGCGGTCAAGTCTAGCACTGTTCTTCTTCTCCAAGCTTCTAAGAAGAAGAACGTCAATAATCCATGCTTCCAAGCTCCATGAAACCTTTATCCGGAGGCCAAATCCGAACTTCCATAGGTCAAAATAGGGCAGAATGAAATGCTCTACAATATGGAATCATCAAAACATAGAAATAACAAGATTAAGTAGATCAAAACCCAAAGAAATCCGAAAATGAAATAAACTTAGATATACAAGAATCTAGCCATGGAAATGAGAAATTCCAAGTACTAAAGTGAGTTAAAATACTGTAAGAAAGAGAATGAAGCAATAAAATTGGAGTTCCTCCATGAAGCAAGATGCACTTGCCTAGACCTCTCTCTCCCTCTCTCTGGTAGGTAAGAAAGTAAATGGAAGAAGAAGATGAGTAATGAAGAGAGAGAATGGAAGAATGGGTTAATAAATGGAGGGTGGTGGTGGTAGGTAGGGGGTTCACCCCTTGGTTCATAATGAACAAATAGCAATCCCAAACGGAACCAAGCCAACCCGAACCAAGAATAACCAAGCCAAGCCAAACCAAGGAGATATGCAAATACAAGATAAAATACGTATACGTATTCCAAATACGTAATACGAACAACAGGCATTACAACTCTACCCACCTTAAAAGAATTCCGTCCTCGGAATTTAATCAAGAGGCTAGAGTGGCAAGGACAAGCTATACTAATCATAGGCAAGTTATAACTAGGCAAACAATCAATCATGCAAGCAAGGAATCGAGGGCATAAGGCATAAGAAAGACATCATACCTCATGAGTCAAACAGGTCGGGATATCGCGATCGGATGTCATCCTCACGCTCCCACGTTGACTCACCCAAAGAGTGATGACCCCAAGCAACTCAGACTAACTTGATAGTCTTGTTCTTGAGTATCTTCTCTCCGGTACAATATAGACACGGGCCTCTCCTCATACGAAAGGCTGGTACTAACAACCAGTTCCGAATGATCCAGGATGTGGCTCGGGTCCGGGATATACCGTCGTAATTGGGATACATGGAACACGTCATGCACCTCGCTTAGCGACGGCGGAAGAGCAAGACGATAGGATACATCTCCTATTCGCTCCAGAATGTCGAACGGTCCTATATACCTAGGACTAAGCTTTTCCAGTACGCCGAAACGAATGACGCCACGGTTAGGCGAAATCCTCAGGAATACATAATCGCCGACCGAAAACTCTAGAGGACGCCGATGAGAATCGGCCCAATGACGCTGGCAATCTTGGGCAACTCGAAGATGATCTCTTACCCTTCGGACCACTTCAACGGTCTGAGCAATCATTTCTGGATCGAGCATCTGTCTCTCTCCAACATCATCCCAAGCTAGCGGGGATCTGCACTTCCTACCGTATAGTGCCTCGAACGGTGCCATCTGGATACTGGCCTAGAAATTGTTGTTGTACGAGAATTCCACCAGGTACAAGTGATCTTCCTACGAACCACCGAAGTCAAGTGTACAGGACCGCAACATATCTTCAAGAGTCTGGATCGTGCGCTCCGACTGGCCATCTGTCTGCGGGTGATATGCTGAACTGAACTGGAGACGGGTTCCCAAACTCTCTTGCAAGCTACGCCAAAAGTACGACGTAAATCTGGAATCTCGGTCCGAGGTGATACTGACGGGCACACCGTATAATCTGACAATCTGTCTGAGGTACATCTCTGCTAACTGAGCTGTCGACTGACCAACTCTGAATAGGAGAAAGTGAGCCACCTTTGTCAGCCGATCAACTATAACCCAGATAGCATCTCTACCAGCTGGGGATCTAGGTAATCCAGTCATGAAATCCATGGTCACATGCTCCCACTTCCACTCTGGAATCGACAAGGGCTGAAGAAGTCCAGCCGGTCTCTGATGTTCGGCCTTAACTTGTTGACAAACCAAACACCGAGAGACAAACCGGGCTATCTCCTGCTTTATGCCATTCCACCAAAAGTGTTGACGGATATTACGGTACATCTTTGTACTGCCAGGATGAATGGAATACTGAGAACTGTGAGCCTCTATCATGATCTCCTGTCTGATATCTCCACTGGGTACACAAAGACGCTTACCATGCCTAAGTGTACCGTCTTCATGAATGCACAACTCTGGTCTTCGTCCTGCCTCAAACTCCGCTCTGAGTCGCTGCAGCTTGGAATCTGCTGACTGTGCCATCCGGATCCTCTCGACTATGGTGGACTGAACTTGCATGCTGGCCATCAATGCCACACTGGAAGGAAGAACAACTTCTATACCCATCTTCTGAAGATCTGCTAACAGCTCTGGTTGTGCTGTTAGGAAATAAACTTCGGCTCTTCTGCTCAATGCATCTGCTACGACGTTGGCCTTCCCAGAATGATATTGCAGGTTGACATCATAATCCACAAGTAGCTCTAGCCATCTCCTCTGACGCATGTTAAGATCTTTCTGGGTGAAAACATACTTCAGGCTCTTGTGGTCGATGAAAATCTCCACTCTGTCTTCATACAAATAGTGCCTCCACAACTTAAGTACAAACACCACTGCTGTCAGCTCCAAGTCATGGGTTGGGTAATTCTTCTCATGATCACGAAGTTGTCGTGACGCGTAAGCTATTACCTTTCTATGCTGTATCAGAACACATCCTAAACCTCTTCCCGAAGCATCACAATACACTGAGAATCCTCATGTTCCAACTGGAAGCGTGAGAATGGGAGCTGTTATCAGGCCTCGCTTCAACTGCTCAAAAGAATTCTGACACTCTGTCGTCCAAGCAAACTGCGCATCCTTGTGGGTCAACTGGGTCAATGGCGCTGATATTTGAGCAAAATTCGAAATAAATCGCCGGTAATAGCCGGCCAATCCAAGAAAACTACGAACTTCTGCAACGGTGCTGGGCACTGGACATGACTCAATAGCCACAATCTTCTGGGGATCCACCTCTACTCCTCCTCGGGTAATGATGTGATCCAAGTACGAAATGCGATCGAGCCAGAACTCGCATTTACTGAACTTGGTATAAAGCTGGTGCTCCCTGAGAGTCTGAAGAACCACACGGAGATGCTGCTCATGCTCTGCTTCACTCTTACTGTAGACCAGGATGTCATCCAAGAACACAATTACAAACTGATCCAAGTAAGGCATAAAAATGCGATTCATGAGGTCCATGAATACTGTCGGCACATTGGTCGCTCCAAAAGGTATAACAAGGAACTCCCAATGCCTATATATCGATCTAAAAGCTGTCTTCGGGATATCCTGCTCTCTGACTATGATATGATGATATCCTGACCGCAAATCAATCTTCGAGAATACTGATGCCCCCTTGAGTTGATCAAACAAGTCGTCTATCCTCGGGAGAGGATATCTGTTCTTGATTGTCACTGAGTTCAAGGTACGATAATCAACACATAACTTGGATGTACCATCCTTCTTTTTCACAGGAAGCATCGGGGCTCCCCAAGGCGATCCACTAGTACGAATGAATCCCTTGGTTCTGAGTTCCTCAATCATCTTGTACAATATCTCCAATTCTGACGGCGCCATCCTGTAGACTCTCTCTGATACTGGGGCTGTCCCGGGAACCAAGTCTGTAGTGCCCCGTCCCTACATCGTGCCCCGTACTCTGTCCACGGGGTGCGCGAGAAAGGAACACTGTCGCTATTGATTCGGCCGGGACCGATAGGTCGGGATCGACCGAGTCGATCGAACGGGAACGGTTGAATTAAGACCCATTCCTCGTTATGGAATGTCTTCTTCGGAACCAAGTCCCATATTCAGCGGGTTGCGCCTCGAGGATTGACTCTGCGGCTGAGTCGGGAGAGACCTTCCGTTGCTCTACTTTTCACGCCGCTTGTGTTGGTTTTGGCTTTGTTTCTGAATGCGTTTTCGTGAATATTTTCGATGGTTTTTATGACTCGCATTTCTTATCGAACTCCTTGAATAATGCAGTGTTCTAATTGGTTGCTTGTGCGATTTCAGGTAATCGCGTAGGCGACGTCTAGCGCGTCCAACAAGTTCGCTCGCCAAGGTAAACTCAAGGTGAGTGGCTGACCCTTCTCTTCTCGACCCCCTTCTTAGGCAAAATCGATAGTGTTGTTGCGAGAGAAAAGATAAATGCTAGGGCACGGACACGAATGAATGAACAAGTTTCAAAGAAAATGTAGGCTATGTCTTAATAACAAAAATCATGTCTTTGCACGGTCATGGACAACTTGTCGACAAGGTGAACGTTTCCCCGCACGGCAAGCCCGAGGCCACGGGACCGTTGCGGGCATTGGGAAACAAAAGAATTAGGCGAGGACTTGCAGCGGGGCTAGCTACCCACGCTGAAAGGACCCCGTCTAACAAAAGCAAAGAGGAGTCCACAATGGCTCTGGGAGTCAGTGACCAACACACGAAATAATGCACTTGGTATGAAAAATGATAACAATTGAAAGGGAAGAACATGGTAAGTTTTATAAGGCACGACGCGGTCCGCCGGGGTAAGTTTCAACGTAAAAGTTCACTATGCTTGTCATTACTTGTTTGTAATCCATTAGGATGGTTAGAAACATTCATACTCTAATGTCATATAAACTCTTCAACCAAATGAGAGCTTGGAATTTAAATAGCCATGCACCAGTACAAAGTGTAATGTACTGATCCTCGCTCTCCACGCAGTTACCCCGAACTACGAAGGGCGTGCCAACTAAAGCTCAAGGCGGCGTACATTCTTTTGAAGCCTCGTCCGTGTGAAGGCTTGTTTTTCTGGATTTCCTTTTGAAGAAGACCCGCACATCAGTCCAAAGAAAAATGACGACTCGACTTCCCGCCATAGCAGGTGAAAATATGTATTGGTTTTTGCTTGTATAAAAGGGTGTAATGTATGGAACGACTATCTTATCGGCGTTCATTTTTGTAAGTCGAAGTCACGTTGTAGCCGCGCGGTAATGATTGTAAAAAGAAGTCTATGTAAAGCTCATATTATCAATGAAAAGTCTATTTCCATTTCAAAATGTGTTATTCAATTTCTCTGTGTACTCTAAATTGATGTTGTGTTTCGGATAACCTTATAGCTATGCCTTGTGCGAACGCAACTTAGGTTCGCACGGCATCACGCCCGGGGGACGACTATCGATTCGACAGAATCGGGGCGTGACATAATGGTATCAGAGCACGGCTTTACATCCTTTGGTTTTGCGTATAGAGTTTCAAACCTTTGACCACGCAACGATGAGATAAGTTGTTCCATACAATGAGTCCATAATAATTTGAGACTGATGCGTTGCCTTCGTATCGCAGAAGTGGCGGAACCCACGGCCGAGCAAGAACAGAGCGCTTCCAGTGGCTCTAGTAGCTCGCATCGTCCGCAGGCCGGACCTTCTAACGATACCATCGAATGGATGCTGCACATGATGGAGGCGCAGCGGAACCAGTCCGAGAACCGACATCAACGAGTAGAGGAACGACAGGTCCAGTTCGAAGCTCGCTTCGATGCACACATCAAACTTCAACAAAAGCAGATAGATACCCTGCAGCAGATCGTCCAGACGTTTGCGGCCAACGAAAATTCTGCGACGGCACCTACCGTCACCGTACCTACTACCACCGTGCCGGCGATTTCACCCATTGAAGTCGACACGGCGGAGCCCGAGCTTCAACCAGCGGCACCAAAAAAGTACAACTTCGAAGTGTCAGAATTCAAGAAGGCGTGTCGCACCTCTTTCAGCGGCACCGAGGGTCCTTCCTTTGCGATCGACTGGCTGGAAGAACTAGAAGACCACTTCGAGCTTCTCGGCATCGAAGATTCAAAGCAAGTCGCCTGCGCACAACTTCAACTACGGTTGAACGCGCACGACTGGTGGGCCGTGCGCAAGCGAGCGATTCGACCGGACAATACTACCGTGCCGATCTTTTGGGCCACGTTCCGCAAGGCCTTCGAACTCGAGTACCTTCCGTCTGCCGTTCGCCAAGCAAAGGAAAACGAATTCATGTCATTGAAGCAGGGAAACAGGACCGTGCAGCAGTACGTCGCAGAGTTCAACAAATTGTCCAAGTTCGCTGGTGCGTTTCTGCCTACTGAAGAGTGCCGCGTGCGACGGTTCGAAGTGGGACTGCGACAATCTATTGGTGCACATGTCGGCGTCCCAGAGTACAAGACTACGGGCGAGGCTCTGAATCACGCTCTCCGTCTTGAGAGCCTGCATCCTTCCAGTACTGACGACGTTGTGCGCCACTCCAATCACAAACGTCCTAGCCATACGGAAGGCAACAACGACGCGTCAAAGCGTCCAAACAACGGCGGCTACCAGGGTCAGAAAACGATGCCTCGATGCACCAGATGTGAGCGAGCTGGACACCGTGAGGACCATTGTTTCTTCCGTAATCTTGAATGTTACACTTGCGGACAGATTGGTCACCGAGCTCAGAATTGTCCAAGCCTTCGTCAGACTCGCAACGCCCCTCCCCAACAGAACCGACAGAAGAATCGAGTGCAGGCACCTCGACCTGCTCCGCCTGTCCCACCAAACCATCAAGACAGGCGTCCGAATGCACAAGGACGCGTCTACGCCTTGACTCGAGATGAAGCGCTTGCCTCAGACACAGTCGTAACAGGTATACTTAGTTTTAATAATGTGCCTGCTCACGTACTATTTGATTCAGGTGCTTCGTATAGTTTTATAGCGGCAGACTTTGTCGCCGAGCACAAATTTTTGTTAGTATCATTAGACCTCGACCTTAGCGTGAGCACACCTTCGGGCACACCAATACTCACTAATTCAGCCTGCACCGACGGGATTATCTGTATTGGCGGTCAAAAGATCGGTCTGGACGTGATGGTCCTAGACATGAATGACTTCGATATCATTCTGGGGATGGATTCACTCGGGCCGTGCAACGCAACCATAGACTGTGCCAGGAAGACGGTCACTTTCCGTATACCAGGAGTGCCTGAATTCTGCTTTTCGTGTGGTGAGGCGTCGTCGACCTGCATGTTGATCTCGGCAATCTCTGCTCGGAGGATGCTGCATTCTGGGTACGAAGGCTACTTGGCGTCCGTCCGAGACATGCGACAGGAGGGTGCAAACGTAGGTCAGACCGACGTTGTGGCAGAATTCCCTGATGTGTTCCCGGACGAGCTACCCGACATGCCTCCCGACCGAGAGATCGAGTTCAGCATCGATACATTCCCCGATACTCGACCGATTTCAAAGGCTCCGTACAGAATGGCCCCCGCCGAGCTGAAGGAGCTCAAGACCCAGTTACAAGAATTACTCGACAGGGGATTTATTCGGCCTAGTGTTTCACCGTGGGGAGCACCCGTGTTGTTCGTGAAGAAAAAGGATGGGTCCATGCGTCTGTGCGTCGATTACCGAGAGCTGAACAAGGCCACCATCCGGAATAAGTATCCTTTGCCCCGCATAGACGACTTATTCGATCAACTACAAGGCGCCTCGGTATTTTCAAAGATTGATCTCCGCTCGGGCTATCATCAGCTCAAGATCAAGTCGGACGACGTGCAAAAGTCAGCCTTTCGCACTCGGTACGGCCACTACGAGTTCCTGGTGATGCCATTCGGCCTGACAAACGCCCCTGCCGCCTTCATGGACCTAATGAATCGGGTGTTTCGACCCTTCCTTGATAAATTTGTGGTAGTCTTTATTGACGATATTCTCATCTACTCGAAAGACAGGGTGCAGCATGCAGAACATCTGCGGACCGTGCTCCAGACACTTCGAGAGAACCAGCTATATGCGAAGCAGAGTAAGTGCGAATTTTGGCTCAGCAGCGTATCCTTTCTTGGTCACATCATTTCGTCCGAAGGCATTGCAGTCGACCCGAAGAAAGTGGAAGCCGTTGCTGATTGGAAGAGGCCTACGTCTGCTAGCGAGATTAGAAGCTTTCTTGGTTTGGCGGGATACTATCGACGCTTCGTGAAAGACTTCGCGAAGATTGCATCGCCACTGACTCGCCTCACTCAAAAGGGAGTCGTGTATGAGTGGTCGGATGACTGTGAAGCTTCATTCCAGGAGCTAAAACAGCGGCTGATTTCGGCACCCATACTCGCACTTCCGGATAGGCCAGAGGGTTTTCAGATATTCAGCGATGCTTCAGGCCAGGGCTTGGGATGTGTGCTCATGCAGCGGAACAAGGTGATATCATTCGCCTCCAGACAGTTGAAGCCGCACGAGAAGAACTATCCTACGTACGACTTGGAGTTAGCGGCGATTGTGTTTGCGTTGAAATTGTGGCGTCACTATCTATATGGCGTGGCATGCGCGATCTATACCAACCACAAGAGTCTCAAGTATCTCTTCACCCAGAAGGAACTGAACTTACGACAGCGGCGCTGGCTCGAACTAATCAAGGACTATGACTTGACGATCGACTACACTCCGGGCAAGGGAAATGTGTTGGCGGACGCTCTGAGTCAGAAATACCTTACCTCGCTATCCATCGACCGCAGACTACTACAAGATCTCGAAGAAATGGGCATCGATCTCCGGGTTCGATTCAGGGATATACGGTTGGCGCAGCTGCAGTTAGAGCCGAGTTTGCTGGAAAAGATCACGGCCGCTCAGAAGGATGATCCGTACCTGAAGAAAATACACGAGCGAATTTCAACAGGTAGTGTGACCGACTTTGCAGAAGACAAGACCGGCGCGCTGCGATTGAATGGCCGACTATGGGCTCCGGATGATTCTGAACTACGAAAGGAGATTATGTCGGAGGCGCATCACGCGAAATATACCTTGCATCCAGGCAGTACCAAGATGTACAAGGACCTCCGCACGACTTTCTGGTGGCACGGGATAAAGAGAGATGTGGCGCTCTTCGTGTCACAATGCATGGCCTGTCAGCAGGTGAAAGCTGAGCATCAGCGACCGGGCGGGGAGATGCAGAACCTTGCCATTCCAGAGTGGAAATGGATCATGTCACGATGGACTTTATTGTTGGCCTGCCGAAGACACCACGGGAGAGCGACGCCATCTGGGTCATCGTCGATCGATTAACCAAGTCGGCGCACTTCATTGCCATTAAAGTTACTTGGAGCGTTGATCGGCTGGCGCAGGTTTATCTTGACGAGATCGTACGGCTGCACGGAGTTCCAGTATCCATCGTCTCTGATCGGGATTCACGGTTCATGTCGCGATTCTGGAGTAGCCTTCAGTCGGCGCTGGGTACCAAGTTGCAGTTCAGTTCAGCTTACCATCCACAGACCGACGGCCAAACGGAGCGCGTTAATCAGATTCTCGAAGACATGCTACGGCTCTGCGCAATCAACTTCAAATCAAGCTGGGACGTCCACTTACCGTTGGCGGAATTTGCATATAACAATAGCTACCAGTCCAGCATCCAAATGGCGCCGTATGAAGCCTTGTACGGTCGGAAGTACAGATCGCCCATTTGCTGGGATGAAGTCGGGGAACGGCAGATACTCGGCCCGGAGCTGGTAGAACAGACGGTGCAGAAGGTCAAGCTAATTCGGGAAAGACTAAAGATTGCACAGAGTCGGCAGAAGAGCTATGCCGACACCCATCGAAGATCGCTTGAGTTCTGTGTAGGCGATCACGTGTTCCTGAAGGTGTCGCCCATGCGTGGAGTTACTCGGTTCGGCGTGAAGGGGAAGCTGAGTCCGAGATTCGTTGGGCCGTTCGAAATACTCGAGCGGGTCGTCCCCGTAGCCTATAAGATTGTCCTACCACCGGCGCTTGAAGGTGTACACAATGTCTTCCACATCTCCCAACTGCGAAAGTACGTGCACGACCCTAGCCACGTGGTGGATTTTGGCCAGCTGGAGCTAAAGTCCGACTTATCCTACGTTGAAGCGCCCGTTCAAATATTGGAACGCAAGGATAAGCTGCTACGAAATCGGACGATCCCTCTCATCCGCGTACTCTGGAGGAACCATGCGACAGAAGAGTCGACGTGGGAACTCGAGTCAGAGATGAGAAAAAAGTTCCCTTCACTATTTTCATAGAGGTAGGTTCTATTCTTAAGTTTCGAGGACGAAACTTTTTCTTAGTTGGTTATGGTGTAGTGCCCCGTCCCTACATCGTGCTCCGTACTCTGTCCACGGGGTGCGCGAGAAAGGAATACTGTCGCTATTGATTCGGCCGGGACCGATAGGTCGGGATCGACCGAGTCGATCGAACGGGAACGGTTGAATTAAGACCCATTCCTCGTTATGGAATGTCTTCTTCGGAACCAAGTCCCATATTCAGCGGGTTGCGCCTCGAGGATTGACTCTGCGGCTGAGTCGGGAGAGACCTCCCGTTGCTCTGCTTTTCACGCCGCTTGCGTTGGTTTTGGCTTTGTTTCTATATACGTTTTCGTGAATGTTTTCGATGGTTTTCATGACTCGCATTTCTTATCGAACTCCTTGAATAATGCAGTGTTCTAATCGATTGCTTGTGCGATTTCAGGTAATCGCGTAGGCGACGTCTAGCGCGTCCAACAAGTTCGCTCGCCAAGGTAAACTCAAGGTGAGTGGCTGACCCTTCTCTTCTCGACCCCCTTCTTAGGCAAAATCGATAGTGTTGTTGCGAGAGAAAAGATAAATGCTAGGGCACGGACACGAATGAATGAACAAGTTTTAAAGAAAATGTAGGCTATGTCTTAATAACAAAAATCATGTCTTTACACGGTCATGGACAACTTGTCGACAAGGTGAACGTTTCCCCGCACGGCAAGCCCGAGGCCACGGGACCGTTACGGGCATTGGGAAACAAAAGAATTAGGCGAGGACTTGCAGCGGGGCTAGCTACCTACGCTGAAAGGACCCCGTCTAACAAAAGCAAAGAGGAGTCCACAATGGCTCTGGGAGTCAGTGACCAACACACGAAATAATGTACTTGGTATGAAAAATGATGACAATTGAAAGGGAAGAACATGGTAAGTTTCATAAGGCGCGACGCGGTCCGTCGGGGTAAGTTTCAACGTAAAAGTTCACTATGCTTGTCATTACTTGTTTGTAATCCATTAGGATGGTTAGAAACATTCATACTCTAATGTCATATAAACTCTTCAACCAAATGAGAGCTTGGAATTTAAATAGCCACGCACCAGTACAAAGTGTAATGTACTGATCCTCGCTCTCCACGCAGGTACCCCGAACTACGAAGGGCGTGCCAACTAAAGCTCAAGGCGACGTATATTCTTTTGAAGCCTCGTCCGTGTGAAGGCTTATTTTTCTGGATTTTCTTTTGAAGAAGACCCGCACATCAGTCCAAAGAAAAATGACGACTCGACTTCCCGCCATAGCAGGTGGAAATATGTATTGGTTTTTGCTTGTATAAAAGGGTGTAATGTATGGAACGACTATCTCATCGGCGTTCATTTTTGTAAGTCAAAGTCACGTTGTAGCCGCGCGGCAATGATTGTAAAAAGAAGTCTATGTAAAGCTCATATTATCAATGAAAAGTCTATTTCCATTTCAAAATGTGTTATTCAATTTCTCTGCATACTCTAAATTGATGTTGTGTTTCGGATAACCTTATAGCTATGCCTTGTGCGAACGCAACTTAGGTTCGCACGGCATCACGCCCGGGGGACGACTATCGATTCGACAGAATCGGGGCGTGACAAAGTCTATGGTGAACTCGATCTCCCACTCTGGCGACATACCTGGAAGCTCTTCTGGGAAAACATCTGGGAACTCATCCACTATCCTGTCAACTGAACTGCTGCTACTGCCATCCGTAATACTGGAGGAGAAGGCTCAACTTTGCCTCGAGAGAAAGAAAACTCTGGCTCACCTGGAATGCTAAAAATAACCTTACCAATGTGGCAGTCTATCTTAGCATACTAGTTCCTCAACCAATCCATCCCTAGGACCACATTATAATCGGCCATCGGGAACTCTATCAATCTAGCAGAAAATTCTTTACCGCTAACTACGATCCGACACGAGGAAAACACTCTATCGACTCCCACAAGTCCGTTACCAGTAAGTATATTGAGCCTTACTGATAATGACTCGGGCTCCAATCCTACCCGTGTCGCGAATCGTGCAGACATAAAAGAATACGATGCACCAGAATCAAATAAAGCTGAAGCTGGAAAGGAGTTGACGAGAATAATACCTGCCACTACCTCTCCTGGTGCCAAGCCTTCCTCCACGGTCATCGCCATAGCCTGACCATGCCCTCGGGGTGCTGGTCCCCTCTACTGAAATCCTCGCTGCCTGCTCTGACTCTGGGCTTGGGCTTGTACATATTGCTGGGGGTTCTGCTGCTGGAATACTTGGGTCTGAGACGGCAAGGGCCTCGGCAATGGATACTGCTGCTGTTGTTGGACCGGTGCTGGTCCTCTCACCGAAGAGCTAGAAGGGTTGGACGATGATGAACCATCCCTGTTCGGACAGGATCCAACCCTATGGTCTGGTGCACCATAAGCCAGACATAATTCCTGTGCCCTGCGGCACTCTGCCACTATATAGCCGGGCTTCCCACAATGAGAACAACCCACTGCGGAAGACTGCTTCTGCTTCTGCTGCTGAGGGTACATCGGGGTTGAATGCTGAACCGACGTCACTGAGACCACCCGCCTCGGAGCTCCAATAGTCAAAGCCCTGGCTGCCGGGGCTGGGGCTGAAGACTGATTCATCTGGCCGTGGGATCTCTTCCGACCTTCGGCCCTATCCACGATCCTCTGGGAGGTATACTCATGCCTCCGGGATGCTCTCAAGACTGCATCAAAAGTCTGATGCTCAAACTGCTCGACCGCTAACAAGATCTCCAGGTGAAGTCCCTGCTGGAACCGCTGGGCTCTATCATACTCGGTTGCCACCAAGGTGGGAGCAAACCGACTGAGTCTGGAAAATTCGGCCGCATATCCGTTGATCGTCCTGCCTCCTTGCTTCAGATTGGTGAACCTCGTTTGTAGATCGTACCGAGCTACAGCATTGAAATACTTGGTCTGGAATCCCTTCCTGAATATTGACCATGGAATGGGTGCTGCTAATCCAACGGCCTGTGCTGCCCACCAGCTGCGGGCAAGATCTAACAACTGCAGGCGCACAACGGCCACCTTCTCATTCTCTAGAGTCCTGGCTGCTTCGAGAATCACCTCAGTATCCTGAAGTCAAGCATCTGCTGCGATCGCATCTTCACTACCATCGAAGAATGGAGGGTTCAAGCGCTTGAAGCTGTTGGCCACGCTGTTACCCTGATGACCTCCTCTGGTTAAGGCATCTGCCACTGCCTGGGGCAAGGCGTCTCCACGATGATCTTGAGAAGCTATCAAGGTCCTGACGAGTCCTACTAAAGTGCCATCATCAGGTTCTACAGGCTGAACTGGCTGGACTGGTGGCTCTCCGTCAGAAGGTACGACTCTGGAGGCTACTCCTGAATATTGGGCTTGATTTCCAGGTTGCTGCTGGTCCGCGGAAGGTGCTCCGCCTTGCTGATTGGTAGGACCAGGAACAATGCCGCTGAAGAAGACGACATGGGGAACAATAAGGAAGGACCAGGATAGATCAACGATACAAGCATATGATCAGGACATGAATCCAGGGATTCAGAAGATATGAGCAGAGATCAAGGACGAATACTGATTGAGACATCTATCCGGTAAAACCCTCATATATCTTGATTTACAAGACCTGCATGGGCTACCACTTAAACCATGTCACGCCCCAGAACCAGAATACTGGAGAGTGGGGACAGACATAGCCAGCTACGTATATTGAAGTACAACCTACCTCGCTATACGGTCACGGTTGTCTAGATACATGAGGGTTTATCTACAAGCCAGCAGTCTCTTAGGGTCATGAACAAGCCTATTGTCTCAATCCCAAGCAAGTAAGTAAGAGTTACAAGATGTATGATCACTAAATATACAATAGTAAGGCGTCCCAAACATTACATATTCAGCTGATCATGAAGCTAGTCATTATAAAAGGTCAGGACTAGCAAGAGTTTAGTCATACATGATCAACCCTAGGATCTGTCAATCATGTTACAGCCCGTAGGCAGACAATAAGTAAAAGGTACAATCGAGCTAAACAGGTGCTCGTCGGCTAAACGCCTCAAAAGAATATTTTTACAATAAAGTGGGAGAGCAAAAATAAACCCACTCGTTGCCAGGGTTCCTAGTGGCCACCATCTGGCTGGAAGGTCGATAGATCCTCTGGAGCTGCTCCGAAATCTGGCCACATAAAACTAGCTGGGTCAGACCCCAGAAAGAGCAAGTGCCACAAAAGAAGCTTCACTTAGGAACTAAAACCAGCAATCAGCATAAGAATATAAATAAAAGTAAGAACTGAAAATAAGAAATACATCAGGATGATATACGACGAGATAACCATGGAACTATTCAGATAACCAGGTTACAACCCGTAAACCAAACAAGGACCAGGGTTGTAACCCTTCGTCTGAACAGAGCTTGGAATTTTCACCATTTATCGGTAAAATAAATACAAGCATTCTGGTCATGCAGTAATCTGGAATAAGATCAGGGCAAGACTAGACAGGTTAGACTCCATCCAATCATTTCACGGCCAAGCAAGAATTACGGCTTGATACTTTAACTAACTAGGGTTATCATAAGCCTAATTACTAATAAGATGCAGTGAGATTATTCCACAGCCACAAGCCCTGCAGACCATCCAGGTTACCCGGGTTGAAGGATTTAGAGTTGAATTCAGGTGGGTACATCGTCCAGGAAACGAATGTACCCTTAGGTAGCTTGTAGGGTGCAACACATGACAGTATGCTGGAAATGTGCCCTACTCGACGGCAGGCTACAGATCCCAAGGCGTGCCCAGGTAACGGGATTGCCTGTAGCTGGAAGATCTCTTCATGACTAATGTATTAATCTAGTTATTAACCTTAGTCCAGTTTTAGTAGGTATTCCTGACCGTGGTACTCAGGAGCCCTGTCCTAGACATGATGCAAAACAAGACTGGTTTATTTGTACAAGCACAATCGCCCACGGTGTCCAGGTAATTTATACAGGTCATGCCATGTCATAGAGCTGTCGTAACAGCTGTTCAAGATAAATCATGTCAGATTATCATATCAAGTTTACTGGTCAAGAGTGCGCTACGACAGGCCAATATCAGGTCATGTCAGGTTAGCCATGTCCGGAGTGCACCACTACGGGTCACTGTCGTGTCATGCTCAGGTATCATATCCAAATATATTAAACAAATTCGTGATTATCAAGTTCATGACAAAAGGCGTAAGGATATAAAATGGGCTTAAAAATATATAATAAAGAGTTACAAAACATGGGCAAATAATGATAAATAATAGTACACAGGACCATGAGAAAGTCATGCGGCTCAGGCATATGCGGCCAGGAAAGGAGGGGGGCATATGCGGCTCAAATAGGAGAGCGCATGCGGCCAGGGTCACTGGATCCCATGCGGTCAAGACAAGGGGCGCATACGGTCAGGAAGCCAATCCCCATGCGGCCAGTGGGAAGGGAGGGGCATATGCGACCAGAGGATACGAGCGCATATGCGGCTCGGGAGCAAGATCTCATGCGGCCAGGATGAAATGGGGCGCATGCGGCCAAGGGGGACGAGGGCGCATGCGACTCCAAGATGTTGGGCCTCATGCGGCCAGCGGAAGAGTGGGCTTCATGCGACTGGGAGGAAGCAAGTTCATGCGACTAGGAAAGGGATCCAGCCTATGCGGCTGAGAGTCCCACGCGACAGAGTCACTTGCCGCATCAATTGTCATGCGGCCAAGTCAAGCCCATGCGGCTGGGAGAACACTTGCCGTATGAAATGTTCATGCGGTCAAGTCAAGTCCAAGCACAGTTCATCTTCTCCAACTTTCAGAGAGGAAGAACACCATGAGAGTCAAGTTCTCAAGCTCCATAACTCCATCATCCGGAGCCCAAATCCGAACTTCCATAGGTCAAAATAGGACAGAATGAAATGCTCTACAATATGGAATCATCAAAACATAGAAATAACAAGATTAAGTAGATCAAAACCCAAGGAAATCCGAAAATAAAATAAACTTAGATCTACAAGAATCTAGCCATGGAAATAAGAAATACCAAGTACTAAAGTGAGTTAAAATACTGTAAGGAAGAGAATGAAGCAATAAAATTGGAGTTCCTTCATGAAGCAAGATGCACTTGCCTAGACCTCTCTCTTCCTCTCTCTGGTAGGTAAGGAAGTAAATGGAAGAAGAAGATGAGTAATGAAGAGAGAGAATGGAAGAATGGGTTAATAAATAGGGGTGGTGGTGGTAGGTAGGGGGTTCACCCCTTGGTTCATAATGAACCAATAGCAATCCCAAACCAAACCAAGCTAACCCGAACCAAGAATAACCAAGCCAAGCCAAACCAAGGAGATGTGCAAATACAAGATAAAATACGTATACGTATTCTAAATATGTAATACGAACAACAGGCATTACAGCATCCTTCCTTGCTTGAAAAGTAGCCTCCTCCTCCGCAAGGGCCGCTATCAAAGCCTCATCTTCTGTACGGAACAGCGACATTGGGCTTCGTTGTTTGGCATCCCGGAATCTGGCCACCTGACCCTCCAGATCATTTAGAACCTTCCTTAGAGCATTAGCCCGCTCTTCATAGCCGGCGATGCTCTCAAGGGCCACCACTTGGCATTCAGCAACAAACTTCATAGGGCCAAAGGCGGCGTTCTGAGTCAGAACTCCAGGAAGCTTTACTTTCAGGATAGAATAAAAAGCTTTGATGACTTCCTGGACCATCTCGTCGTCTTCAGTGGAGGTCGTCGGGAAGGATGCTTGATGAGGTTCTTCCGCTCTAGGAAGAGATGCCTGGCAAGAAGCTGAACCTGACAAGAAAACAATATATGTGTCAGTAACCACAAAAAAGGGAGAATGCAAAAGAGTTATAATTTTGTACCTTCGGCATGTTCAGCGCCAATTTGGGCTAAGTCATCGATCTTGGCTTCAGGAAAATCGATAGCAGGCCCAGGCTGTTCAAGAAGAACAATATCAAGGCTTCGAGAAGCATCAGATCGGGTATCTTTCACGGTCCCAGCTAGACTGGGTGCAGATTCAGCAACAGCCTCCTCAGTAGGCTGTTCAACCTCTCCTTCTGTAGCCGATGTCGGCTCACTAACAGATCCTTCCATACTAGCAAATTTAGAGGAGCCGGACAACCTTTGTTTCTCTCCCAATGCCTTGGGCTATTTTCACGAGTGGTTCTTTCTCCTTGTCTACAAGGGAATATACAATGGCAGTCAGCCTCACGAGGAGCACGCAAAATCGAAGTCAAAAAATCTCATCCAAAGAGAGGCACAAAGGTAACGTACCTGCGAGAGGATGAGCCGATTGGACTAGATTTTCATCCAAGTCCTTCATCATAGCTCCTATCGCAGACATATCCCCCAAAGAAATATCATAGAAGAGACTGATCTTTTGATTGCTGTCATGGTCTGGGCCTTCGCCCTGATTATCCCGTCGCTCAAGCCTTAAAACGGAAGAAGACCCACCCTCGTCTATGGATTGAGGATGAGCAGGGGACACTGTTGTTATGTCCACCTCTTCAGACAAAGAAGCACCTGCCGCAGTCGTGACTTCAACGTCGTGCACAAAGGACAAACGCAATAGTGAGAAAACTCCTAATAGTTTGACCAAAATGGCTATGGAGTCAAGGAAGGGATCTACCTCTCGAATGGTAATGGCCCGCGACACCGCCTTTCGAAAAGAACTTCTGGGAGGAGGCGAGCCGGCACTCACATCTGCGACCTTTTTTCTCCTTCGGGAAATAACAACCTTCTTCCTTTTGGGCCGTAGAACCATCTCGGTGGAAGCTTTCCTTTTATGAGGAATGTCAGGAAGAGGTTCTTCAGTATCCTCTCTCTGAGGCACTACAGCAATAGGCTCCTCAAGAACAACTCTCTGCTGTGGTACGACAGCCGGCTTAACTGTGAGTGCGGCGCCTTTCCTTCTGTAACTCCCCATTGCGCGCACTCGTCCTATATCAGAAAGAGTAGGGGCAAACCTAGTTCCTGATATTAAACTCTACTCACGGTCATACCGGGAATGAACGGTATTGACCTAAATATAGAACTTGGCAGCAGCAAAGAGCATGTGGGTGTTAGGCTTATTTTCTAGCAGGATAAAAGCTGCCCTCATACATCCAGCATTATAGTAGCCCCATGCACGTGTCCCGTCGATCAGACTCCCTATCGACCTTAGATGTGGGCTAGAATTGCCCAAGAGAAGCTGGCTGTAGCCAAATTGTCGTCCAAAACGACTCGGCAAATAAGGTTCCAGGAAAGTGTGGTTCCTATTTCTGAACACCAGATAGGAAGGCCTGATGGACTGGAGCCAATGAAATACCCTAATAGGAAGGCTAGTAGTGAGTGCTCCCTCATCTACTAGGGTGTCTCCTACGCGGCCACTACCAGACGGAGGCGACACTCTGAAGAATTCATAGTTCTGCAGAAAACTCAAAGCCTTCCGACAAATACGTACCCTTGTAACAGTCCAATCCGCATCTTTGAATCTCCGAAGAAAGGCATCCCCCGCCAAAGAGTCTACCATCAGCCCGACATTCATCAATCTAGGACAATGCAGCACTAGCTATTCAGATAATGAAAGGGAAACTCAGTCCTAACAAAATCCTTTCTGCCATTGGGTGTTATCGCGTTCACAACAAAGTGTCGCAAACCCCGTTGGATGGCGCAGACCATCGCTGGAAGCAGAGCAAGTTGGCATCCAAAGGCCAGCTTTAAAGCCGAAAGTATCATACCCAGGCTTATTCTTTCAATAGACCATGAACCACCAGGGACTATACAATCACGAAGCCATATCACCAGGAAAGTGGCTAGCACCGCCTTTTCTGACAGCTTGAACTCGGCCTGCCTGAAAAAATAATAAATCGGAAAGTTCCCCTCAGGATCATCACTATCTTCGGCGTCTACAGCCCCGTGATCTGCCATCAACTGCTCTATCTAAGATTTTGTCGAGGGCTTGCGAGACGAGAAAGAGACTGAGCCATCCCCTTTTTCTCTGGTGAAGATGTAGTTGGTCCAGGCCCTCGTATAGGGAAGGGACCCCTCAGTCTTACCTTTCTTCGTGATCTAGTGACAAATAAAAAGGTGACAAAGTAACTTTTTGTATATCTCCATCGTCTCGGAGTTCTCCCTCTCCAAATTTAGGAGCTCCGTATCACAGGGGATGTATTCTGCGTATGGCTCCGTCCCCAAGGGAAGTTTGGATATCGCCTGCATCTCGTAAAGAGCCAAACCCATCTCCCCACCCGGAGTGAAGAAGGTACACATGTGATGGTTGTATAACTCCGCCAAGGAGATAAACATTGGCCAGTTAACCTTAATGCCATATTGGGTGGCTCTAACAGCATAAAAAAGACCGGCAGCTTTTAGGGTGGCCTCGTAAGTCGAGAGCACCCATCCAGTAAGGTCACTCCAGAACGGGACAGAATATCTCCAACCTTCCATCCGTAGCTTCCCTCCCGGATATGACTCCTTCTTTGACAGCATCAAGTTGGAGGGAGTCTCAGTAGCGTAAGGGTGAAGATCAGTCGGGACATTGTTCATTATGACTCCAGGATGCAGCCCCCTCATGGAGTAGGACGTAGAGCCCTTGACACACTTGAAAGTGTCCTTCTTCCGGTCACCAAAGTTGAATTGGATCATACCAGAAATAACCCCATGTAGTTCAGGGGTCAAGTCCCATTTCATCTGCCTCTGCATAGCTAGATCAGTAAACGCTGACAGAGCGTATTGACGCTTCGTCGATGGCAACCATATTCTTTGGTTATTTAACTTAACTACTAGGGGGTCTTCTAGACATATCGTTTTGTCATCCTTGAATCCCACACTATCACCGAACAGGAAGTATGGCTTCTTGAAACGACGTGCCCCTCCAAGCAAAAGCTTCTCGTCGTTAATCATCTGCTTCATGAAGGTCTTCTCCTGTTCAAGTATGGCGATCGTCCGTTCCGTAGGCTAGTCATGACTGCTCTTGGCCTGAACAATGCTGACCATGTTGGTTATGAGGCTTGTGCCGAGGACTTGGCAAGCAGAGCCGAAAGGGATTCCACCAAGTTCTGGGACAAACATGTTAACTGCAACGATGGAAAAAAAGTCAGACTCAGAATTTGCAGAAAAAACTAAGTACTGGAGGAATCCTATGCACCCAAAGAGCTATGCATCCAAAGGGCTATGCGTCCAAAATAACATGTGGGCGTATAACATGCAGCAGCATGTAGGCGCATAATATGCAGTAGCTTGTGGGCATATAACATGTAGCAGCATGTGGGCACATAACACACCACAGTGTAGGTGCATATGAATGCTCACAGAAATATGTTGCCATGGGCACATACGCCCAGGCAGAGAAGAAATCTGAGCATCGCAAATTAACGCTCAAGACTTTGTTTTGAGGCGTAGCCTAACCCAGGTTCGGGTCTTGGACTGACGAGGATGCTGTCGCAGGAGGAGAGCCACTCGGTGCAGTCACCTTGCCCTTCGCAGATCTTTTGGTGGCCTTGGGAGACATGGTTCGTGCAGAGAAGAGATGAAAAGTCTTTTTGAAAGTTTTGAAGGAAAAGAGAGTAATGAATCTTCTCTCTCTTCAAAGCCTATTTATAGGCACGGGCTAGCACTATGCGCCCACTACTCCTATGCGCCTATGCACCCACCGTGTACTATGTACCCGCTATGACTTATGTGCTTACATGAAGACCCAGTCTCTTGCACATTATACGACTGCCACTTGCTGACATGGACAACACATGAAGGATGGACCTTCTCAAATTCTACCCCGATGAATCTGTCAGTTCATATTTTCGAGGAAGACCTCAACAGCCATCTCTCTAACAGTCTGGCCAAACTCTATGCACCGAAAGTGAGAGCTATGCTATGCGCCCATTGCATCATGAGAAGATGGTCCATGCTTCTTTCAAAGTATTTCGAACTCGTTCAAGTATCGAAAACTTTGAAGGGGGTCTTATAGAAGCATGAAAATTTTAGCAGTCTTGACAACCATGCACCCAAGCCAGACAAGTCATATGCGCCCAAGCCAGAGAAGTCATATGCGCCCATGTAACCAGAGCATGCTATGCGCCCAAGTCACTGAGCAAGCTATACGTCCATACGCCCACTCTAGGCTCCTCCAGAAGGGGGCGCATAGCCCTATTTCAGGCTATGCTCCCAAGTCAGAATAGCCCCCGACTCAGTCAAACCCACGATCAATCTTGCACCGAATTATACGGCCACGTCAGTCTCCACGAGCAGTCGTGCACCGAAGTATGTGGCCACGTCAACCCCACGATCAACCCACGATCATGCAGTCTGCATGCGCCTAAACCCTATGCGCCCAAAACAGGACCATACGCCCACATGAAAATTAGTATATTTTTTATGTGGGCACATAACATCATTCCAGCACATAAACGACTATAAAAAGGGGTCTCATACCTCTTCAAAGGACAGAACAGAGAGCATTTTCAAGAGCCAAATTGCTGCACTTCTTGCCAGTGAGTCGAGAGTTAGCAATTTTCTTAGGTTTTCTCCCACTTTTGTAATCGGAGTGTGTCATAACCCGATCCCAATATAATGGATCCAGTCGGATCATGCCCAGCCTGCACCGTTATGAGACGGCGGCAGTAAGCTGTATCAAGCAGTGAACACAAGCAGTACAAATGTCTAAACGAAAAATAAAACATTTTATTAAACATTCTGAAGTACAACTAAAGTTAAAATAAAAATGAAGAAAAAGTAAAAGTATTCAACATCACAAAGGTTTGTTTATTACAACGTTAGAAAAAGTGAACTAATCAGAAAAGGGTGCAGCTAGGACTCCTGGTTCCTCTGCCCTGGTTCAGCTAAGTCTTCAGAACCCAAGTCGGGCCCGTAATAGGAAGTGTAAGCCAGCCCATCACCGTCGCAGTCACCTAAAAATATTGGATCTCCAGTCAAGAGGGAGCAAGAACATATTTTATCCACATCTAGTAATTCTAAATTAATAATAAATATAAAGTGCGAGACAGTTAAAGAAATAATATTTTTTTTTTATTTAATAATAAAAAGACCAACAAGCACGATGATGTCAATGTCCAGAATGATGCAATGCTAAGCTAGTGTTTGAGTATATAACAGGACCTGTGACCGGCTGGGATAGAGGTAATATGTATATTAACGTTTTGGCCAAAACGAATAGTATACGGTACGGCTCAACCCCCTGTGTGGTAGGGGTTAGCACGAGATGATAAATGAGTGAGATTTGGCTTTGGTTACAAACGTTATACTACTCCCCCAAGCAATCCCCAATTCAATGAGTCAATAATCAATAACCAATAACTAACATGTCAAGATAGCCATCCAACAATCCATCAACCTATGTAGAGTCCGAGAGGGATCCATGGTAAATTAGTGTATTTATACTACATGTAACTAACTGATGTATACATTTAATTATCAAAAAAAATGCAGACATGGAATAGATATAAAACTTGCCTCAGAGTATTTCTTGACTTGGCAACAACCAGAAAGTGACCGTTAGGGTTTACAGATCCGAACCTACAAGATCGTAACGCCAGTTTTAGTAACCAGAATTATGCCATAAATCTAAGGTACAAAACTAGGTCAAGTCTACAGGTTGTTGATCCTAATTGGAAACCATTTGTACATAAAAATAGATTTCGTTACTAAACTAAAATTAATATATAACCGTTTAAGTAAATATAGGTTTTTTTGTAAATAAATAATTATTAAGGAAGATTACTTTAAAATGTATTTCTTTGAAATTAGTAATTTTGTAGGAAAATAGATTTATCTAAAAAATATTTAAATGTTGAATTTATTTATCGAGATTAATTAATAAAATAGCAATTAATGTATAAAATATATTTTCTTACCAAAATAATGGTTTTAAGTTACTATAAAAGATTTTGGGTTTTATTACTAAATAGCATTTACCAAAATAATCATTTTAACACATAATTCGTTTTATAGAAATTAATTAGCTTCTTTATTAATCTATTTACCGAAAACATTTTTGATTTAAAAACATTTAAAAGAGAATTTATAATATATATATCATTATCTATTTGAAATTAATTTTATTATATATTTCTAACAAAACATTTACTTAAAGAATAATAATTATAATCCACCATTTATTAACTAATGCCTAGATAAAATAATGACTTTTATAAATAATCTACTAAATGATTTCTAGGTTTTTAGATATACATACAACCAAGTTTATGATCACAAAATTAAATAATCTAAATCATAAATCCACATTTTAAATTAAATAAATTAATTAAAGTTATGCAACCAGCAATCTAAACAAAGTTTCCTAAAAGGAAATTATTACCAACAATGCTATTAATAATACACAGAAACTAAATAACAATCTACAGAAACTAATATTAATCTACAGAACAGTCTCTAAGGCCAGAAAGTAAAATTTGGGTTCTGTGAAGAATGACAGAAGGAAAGGAAAAAGGTTTACCCAAGGCTTGCACGAAGGAGTACCGAGGGGAGGCCTCGGACTTGGAATGCATGCGGGCACAGGCAGGGACATGGACACGTGCACGCGGACAGCACGGGGATGTGCGTGGGAAGGGCTGGCGGCACGGGTCTGGCACGGGGCGCTGTCGTGGGAGCGACGCAGGGACGGGCTCAGAAGGTGGGGAAGAGGGGTCTGGATTCGGAGAAGACGACGAGACGAACGGATAGTGGTCTCGAATTTGGATTTGGTAGAGGGAGGAGAAAGTTATGGAGTTTTTGGTGAAGAATGGAGTTATGAAGGTTCTGTGATGTTTATGATATGGAAGAAAGATTTCTGAGTATTATTACGTGAAGGAGAGGAATAGGGGTGAGTGGCGGGTAAAGTGGATCGTGGGAAGACTAGGGCACGAGTTAACATTAGTTAAGTCAAACAGATTTGGGTTCGGGTTGGGTTGGTAACGGGTTTGGGCCTAAGTTACATATTAATTAAATACACAAAAATATGGGTCTTACAACCTTCACTCCTTAGAAAAATTTCGTCCTCGAAATTTAAGGATAAAGATAGGATATAATCAAGTCTCAGCAAGCAAGGGCATTACACTCTTAACTATCTCAAATGAAACTATGTTAGCCGTCCCATGGCTAATCTACAATAGAAAAATATTTTGATCAGTTCATCCACTCTTTTCCACAAATAAAACTATGTTAGCCTTCCCTATTTAGAACACAGTCACTATCCACAATTATGGATTTTCTGCTTCCATCTCTGAATTGTCAATCACCGTCATAATATTGGAAAATTTGTCTTCCCACCTTTTCATATAATATTTTTCGCAATATATTTTGTACTTCCTTTAGCTTGCTAATATATATACAAAATTTAACTCTATGTCATACCACTACATGTGTTCCAATCATGTTCTTATACATCTTATTCATTCTTGACCAAAATATCATAATTTGGTGCACTCCACCTTGTCGTAATACTCTAGTATCAAGCCTCGGTAACCCAATATCATATTTAAAATCCAACATCACGCTTATATACTCCAATTTCTTATGATTAGTAAAAAAAATTATCATTCCTTACTCATATGTGATCACTCTGTAATTTATTTAGACGTCCATTTCCATCAACATGTATATATCTTGATTCTATATCCTCATTTACATATTTGATCCCGAATTCTCAATAAAATTTAATTATCCTGTTTAAGCTCGAATCCTTCATCTTGATTTTACTTTATCATTTTGACCAAACTTTTTCTCTGTCAAAAAAAAATATCTTATTACATCTCCCAACCTTGTATTATTTACAAAAAAAACTTTTTCTCTGTCAAAAAAAACTTTTACTGTTTACGCTCGAATCCTTCGCTAAGTGGTCGCTAGTACATTAACGACAGACTACCGACGAAATTAGCGGCATTTAGTTATACTGTATTTTACATAATAAATCAGTAGCTAGTTAGTCGATAATCCGTCGGTAAATAGCGACCATTTTATTTCCGTCGGTAAGATCAGTCGATAAAATACAGTATTTTTGTAGTGATTCTTGTTCTTACATCAATTCAAAATAAAAAATCAACCCTAATAAAATTTAAATGTAACATCTCACCCCATACTTTCTTTACCTATACATTTATCTACATTATTTTCATATCCTAACAAATATTTGTAGACTTATGGTTATTCATGGAAGCTTGCACCTCTCCCTGATTTTTGAACTGTTGAAATCATAGCCATGCACATTCTTTTTTTGTTTTGATGAATTTTGCTGCAGTGATTTGCTTTAATTCTCTCTAAAATACCTGCAATATTATTTATTAAACATATCTTGTTTGTGGTATGCCCTTAATGAGTATCAGATAAATACCATTCATCTGTATATCTCATTAGTCAGAACATTCATTAAGAATAATTAATGTGCATTATATCATTCCAGTATATGTGTGTAGATACATATCAGCATATTCACATAAAATATTGTGTTGAGTGAATGACAATAAATATAGAAGTAAAAATAAACTACTTGTGGAATACATACATATATTGATGAAAATTTTAAATTCTTGATTAAAATTACATGCTATATTCCAGGATGGTTTTAGTCCATATATACCTGAAAATTTTAATTTCTTCAAAATTTTCATGTGTATCTTATCGTCTAGGTTATCATAATTGGAGAATATATTTATTCATATTTCGATTCATGTTCATTTCAAGAATGCTTGAGCTAATACTGCTTTATATACTTGGATCTCTCTATTTTTCAGAAACACCCAATTAAACCTATTAGGTTTATTCTTTTTTGGTTTTGTACTATATGATCAAACACTTCATATATGCGAGAGGTATCGCATTTATCCTTTTCAACATAAGGATTATTTACGGATAAGGGCATCCATCATACAACGTATCTTTTTCTTGTCGTCTCATGTCGTTGTTAAATTAGCGGCATAAAGCTTTGACCGTTCATGGTGATAACATGTTGTGAAAATAAGAGAGAGAAAAGAGATTGGTAGCCAGAAAATATGTACGTAGTTTTTCTAATTGATAACAGGTATAGAGGGAATGGGATATAGGTTGTTTTGGGTATGGATAAGGGCATCCATATTTGGGTTTATCCAAATCACAACTATGTATTCTCTTAAAAAAATCCAAGAATAGGAAAGTCAGGAAAGAAATAAGACGTTTGAAGATAGTGGGTAGGGGTCTCAAGAATCAACCAACTATTATATTCAATGATCTTAATTAGTCCTTTAGTCCAACAAAGGAGGATGTTACATCTTTGAGCTAATATATAAGGACATTGGCTGGAACCCAGCTAATTCCTATGGGTCTTAAAGGCTGGAAAAAGATGTCCAAGGATAACAAAGAAGAGTTTTGGAACATGGTCAAAGTATGTATTCCACAAGTAGTTTTATTTTCACTTTTATATTTATAAAAATATGTGATTGATTGGTCAAGGACTGTAGCAAAAAAAAATTTACTCTTGAATAATCTACAAGGAGACGCATGGTTTTTTTCAAACATTACAGCTGATTGGCGATGTTGGAAAAGTCGTTTGAAGCAAAAATATTTGAAGAGTCACATTACACTTCCAGCATGTCTAAAAGATCGTCCTGAGACAATACTCATGACAATGGGACAAAGAAGTGAGACATTGGAATTCTAAAAGGCAAAGGTACCTCTCTAGTAAGATTCTTTTGATGTATTTGTAAAATTCTAAATTTTGAGGATTTGTCTATTTTTAGGATAATTGTATATTGCGTATTTTTTAGGATCATTTCAAATGTATATATATTTATTTTCAAATGTATATATTATATCCATGTGGTGCCCACTGCCTTAGTTTCATAATATGACCATATTTTAAAACCGTATCGTACCCATATCAAAATCCATCTTCGTGCCTATGCAACATAGATGATCTGTGATGGAGGGATCCATATGTAAAGTTTTGTTGTAGCATCATATATGGACATTTGCATCTATATTCAAGTGAAAGTTTTTGTATGTCCTGTGTGTTCCATATTTATACCCAGGCTCAGCTCTATAACTTAATACTGATCCATTGGAGTAGAACCTGACAGTATATCTTAAAAGCCCACTGTTTTTTGCTATTTGCCACAATATGTAATAGGGTTTCTGATCTCAAGTAAGGTACAAAAAAAAAAGAATTCTAGATGATAGTTCCTCTTCCCATAAATACTAGATTGGAGGGAGATCTACAAGAATTTTCCATGGATTTAATGAAATTAAACCCTAGAAATTTGGACAATTTAGAGGGAAAGAGAAAGAACTTTTATTCAAAATTCACTCAAAACTGGAAATTATGATTCCTTGGAGAGAAATGTAGTTCATACAATTTATGATACTCTCTCTAGTCTACTGATACCTACTTATATCCATCAATAACAACTGAACCAACTGTCTAATTACAAATTCAACGACATATAACCTTTATTGATATCAACAACAAGAACACACAAAAACCAACTGTCTAATTACAAATGGCTCAACTGATGTTGGTTCTTGTTATCGATATCATTAATTGCTTGAGATCAGACACCATGGCAAATTAGCTAGTTATTCTTTCATTAAACTCCATTTCTGTTACTCAGCTAGCTAATTACAACTGATATAAGTAATTATTGATATTGATAACAAGAAATGGAGTATTAATAATTAGCTAGCTATTCTTTCATTGAACTACATTACTGATTTCGATAACAAGAACCAACATCAGATACATTTATCGATATCAATAACAATATTTATCGTAGGAAAGAAATGTTGGTTCTTGTTATCGACATCAGAAATTGTATAAACTCCATTTGAGTAACAATTGGTTCTATAGTAATTAGCTAACTATTACTTCATTGAGCATCAGATACATATTGAGCCACATATCTATACTAGAAACAAGAAAATACTGAACATTGAAGATACAAAATAGCAAGAACATTGACAAACATCTATTACACTTATTACATTATCTATTGATAACATCGAGAACAAGTTCAACTACATATATTGAAGACCAACAATAAAACTAGAGGTTTCTCGACAAACTATTTCAAGAAAACAATACAAAGAATTTTAAAAAAACACAAACCTATTACTAAACAGTTGAGAAGCTCCTTACCCTCCCAACCATTTCTCAAACCAATCAATATCATTTTTTCTATTACGTAATTGACACAGAGGAGAAAGAGGAAGAGCCACTATAGTCTCTTCGCTCCTTTCCCGTAGACGTCCTGATGTTCTTATTAACACATATGTTTATAAAAAAATCTTCTTTCAAATAAGCAGTGGAAAAGGTGACTAAAAAAAACTTCTTCCCTCCTGTTGCACTTAATTACCACCATCTGATACTACTGTCTGAGCTTCAATAAACTGGTACCTAGTTAACTAATTAGAACTATCACTAGCACATAGAAAAGGAAACTAGTTAACTGTATTAAGTATGCTAGTACTAATTGGACTAAATTATTTGTATAAGCTATAGAACTAACTATATTTATTCTGCAGAATCCACTGTAGTAGAGTGCAATGAGCACAATATAGTGCAGTAAACTAACTGAACCAACTGTATAGTACACTAGAGTGCAGTGAGCACAATTGAGTGCAAAATTTGATGTGTGTAGTGAGTGTTTGCAATGTGGATGTGCTAATGTGTGGTGCTAAAACAATGAACTGCTTAGTAGTTAAGAGCAGTTTGTATCATGTGTATGTGGTAATGGTGCAAGTGGAAAGGAACTACAACTGTGCTTAATGACTTGGCCATAATTAGTTTGACATCTCAAGCTTTACTACATGTATTATTTAGCTTCTTCTTTTTATTATAAAAATATTTGCACAGATTTATGCTTAATGACATATGTAGGTTGAACTTGGAAGTTTTTTTTTCTAAGCACTTTGAATTACATGAAGCTAGATAATTAATGTCTTAAATTAATATCGTTGGATTTTAAGTTTCTTTTATAAGCACTTTTGAATTAAATAAAGTAGATAATTCGTCTTAAATATTGTTGAATTCTTGGTTGATGTTTCTTTGTTAAGTGAAGTACAATTTATACTATGAGAATGATGAATCTAATCCATTTTGCATCAATGATGGTTTGAATAATATATAGTAATATCATTTCTATATATTTTTACAGGTTGATAGGTCTAATGTATATTGAGGAAAATATTGATCAAATATTTTTTTAGAAAATAAAAGAAAATTCATGTAAGGATTTGGCAAGTGTTGTAAAAAAAAACTGTTTCGAATACCCCACGATGATTTTTGGTAATAGGTAATATCCACAGTCTGTTGTAATATCATTCTATAGTCGTTGTCAATTTATTCTATTCTCAACCGGTACTAAAATCGTTGCAGATAACTTAAATATAATTGTTGCCAAACAAACTAAGCCCGTTGCAAATGTAGGTTCGAAACCGTTGCACATTTAACATTTTGGCAATTGTTTCTCATATCGTTGTTTATTATTTTTAGAACCATTACTTACTCGTTATCTTAAGATTTATCTACAATGGTTTTCGACTGTTGCCTATTATCCACAACAGTTTTTAATCGTTGCATAAAAATTTTAGGCAACAGTTACTAAAATCGTTGCCAAATATATTATGGACAACGCCAAGGTACCGTTACTCATTAATGTCAAACCCATTGCATAATATGTTATTTGCGAATGTTTATTAAAGAGTTGCAAATATCCACTATAACCATTGCAAGATAAATTTGCAATGCTCGCATCTACAATGGTTCTGATAACCGTTGCAGATTGATTTCACAACGGTTTATATTGATTTTGTAATAGTTTTTGACTGTTGTAAGACACGCTTATTTCTTGTAATGACTTGAACACACGATTCGTTTAATTTTTTGGAAAAAATTTAGATTTTTTATTTTTTATTTTTCATCAACTATCATTCTTTTAGAGCTTACTATTATAAACTATTTTTTAGCGAATGAACTTTTAAAAGTTTGAAGTTAACTACCATTATTAATTTTTTATCAATTTTAACAATTAATAGGAAATACATGACTAAATTAGGATAAATTTTCCCTTACAAAGAAATTCCACTCATCTCTCTCTCTCTCTCTCAACTTATCCATCTAATGTTACGCACCCCCTAAAAAAGTGTAACTTAGGACTCTTAACTAGTGAAGTAAACAACTATAACAGATGGAGCATTCCAACAAGTACATGAGAATATACAATAGAATTCCTAACTTCAAGGGCACATCAAAAGTTGATCAGGGCTAGCCCAAGTCTAACTTTGGTTTATTTACAAGTTTGCCATTGAAAAACTTACTCAGGACTAGTCCAAATGTAAGTATATAAGTCAACATTTTATTTTATTTTTCTCTCTTCTCCTTCTTCACAAGAAGAAGAACAAGATGAATAAGAAGAACAAAAAGAACAAAAAGAAAGAAGAACAAGAACAATAACAAGAAGAAAGAAAACCAAAAAGAATCTCTCTTTCTCCAAATCCTAGTTTATTTTTTTTGCTCTCATCTAATTTCTCATATATTTTTCTCCAAACCCTAGTTTATGGATGAAATCCTAGTTGTAGAAAAAATTGGGTTATCAAATCTATCAAATATATTAATCTATTAATTAAATTGTCTTCATTAATAGAAGAAATTATGGATGAAACCCTAATTATAGAAGAAATCGATTTGCGGAGCAAGTCCATATCAGGACTGCCATAATTTTTGGCAGTCCTAGAAATATTGAGGACTGCCAGGAATTGTGGCAGTCCTGGAAGGGACTTGTTGTACAATAGGACTGCCACAATTTCTGGCAGTCCTAGAAGTATTGAGTACTGTCAGGAATTATGGCAGTCCTGAAAGGGACTTGTTATACAGCAGGACTGCCACATTTTCTGGCAGTCCTAGAAGTATTGAGGACTGCCAAAAATTGTGACAGTCCTGAAATCGAAATGGTCGAATGAGAAAGACATATGTTAGGGTTTATGTCCACCTTGATAATAGAGTGAAATATATATATATATATATATATATATATATATATATATATATATATATATATATATATGAGAAAGACATATGTTAGGGTTTATGTCCACCTTGATAATAGAGTAAAATATATATATATATATATATATATATATATATATATATATATATATATATATATATATAAATATATATATATATATATATATATATATATATATATATATATATATATATATATTAGGGTTTATTTTCATGCATTTTTGTGAGAAAGAATGAAATAAACATGTTAGGGTTTATTTTCGTGCATTTCACTCTATTATCAAGGTGGACATAAACCCTAACATATGTCTTTCTCATATATATATATATATATATATATATATATATATATATATATATATATATATATATATATATATATATATTAGGGTTTATTTTCATGCATTTTTGTGAGAAAGAATGAAATAAACATGTTAGGGTTTATTTTCGTGCATTCTTTGTGAGGAATGAAAATGAAAATTGTGGAGAAGAAAACTAGGGTTTTGATAGAATTAATAATGGAGAAAAAAACTAGGGCTTAGAGTGGGGAAAAGGTGGAGAAGAAGATGTATAGTTTGGGGAGTGAGAAATAGTGGAGAAGAAGAAGAAGAAAAAGAAGAAGAAGAAGAAGAGGAGGATGAGGAGGAGGAGGAGGAGGCGAAGGAGGAGGAGGAAGAAAGTTAGAGTTTTGGAAGAGAGAGAGTGAAATTTGCAAATGAGAGTAAAATTTGGAGTTTGGGGGGTGTGGGGTTGGGACAACCCAATGAGTAGGAAAATGGGATAGTCTGAGTAATTTTTCCTCAAACATAGGCTTGCCCCAATCCTGGCTAGCCCTGATCAAGTTTTGACGTGCCCTTATAAATAATCTTTATTTAGTTTTGCCTTTAGTTTACCTGAAATATGTATGTATATAAAGAGATGGGTGTTTCCTTCATGTCCCACCAGGGTCAGTCCTGAGATTTAGAGGGTCATATTCAAAAACTGTAAATAATTAATATTTTAAGTAAAAGTAATGACACAAGTTTAATTTAGTTTTCTTAAATAAAAATAACGCATGCAATATAAGTAAAAAAAATTGAAATCTCACATACACATAATTGGGACCCTGCCGACCCATCCGAGTGTCCGCTCCAATACCACTAGGCTAGAGAGCCCAAACTATATAAGTAAAATTTAATAAGAGAATATCAATTAACTTTCATGTATGATAAAAATTATATTGATCCAGCGACAATAAAATTTAAATATTATAACATATAATTCAACTTTACAAAATCTTCAGATATCTCTGTGATGTCTCCAAAACTACCAACGCTTTCTAGCAATTTTATGAGTGCAAACTTGAAAAACAATAGATAAAAGAGAGAAATAAGCAAAATCAATATAATATATAGATACAAATAAAGAATTCAAACGTCAAAAGAAAAAAGATCAAATATCAAACAAAACTAATATATAATTGAAATGTGTATGTAACATCAAAAGAAATGAATTAAACAATAACCATCAAAGATTCAAAAGTAACCAACACCAACAACAAAAGAACCATCACCAAAAAAATCTACTCAAATTTTTAGACGAAAAATCATTAATTAAGGTTTGAATATCAACTTTATGGAGAGAAAATTTGTCAGTAGATAACAAAGTTAATACATTCAAAGATAATAATCCATAAAGATAATAATCTTAATATGTAAGAGACGTTACACAAAAAAGATCGAAAAAATCATACATAAAAAATAACACACATCTCTAAACACAAGTAAAGTACAATAATGAAAAGTAATGACTTCAGTGATTAAAAAAATGAAAAGTGTTAATCTCTAATAACATCCATTCTAGTAATTAAAATAAGACTTCTTAAAACTTATTATTATTATTATTATTATTATTATTATTATTATTATTATTATTATTATTACTAAACAATTAAAAAAAGACTAAAGTGCACACATGAAAATTAATTATATTAATAATCAACTATTAAACAAAAGTATTAGATTTAGTAACACTTTTTTAGCACTAAAACTGTGCTTCCTTAATAATCATTTTTAAACAAAAAGGGAAAAGAAAACATATTTCTATAGGATTCGATCAGGTAACTTGAGTAATCATCGTGTTGTGCTCTACCAACTGAGTTGTGGATAATTAGATTTTGTTTGGTTCATTGTAATGTAATCGCAATAGCAATGTAATCAAATAAAAAAAATAAACTTTTTGCATTTGATTACATTACAATTATGATTATATTACAGTGAATCAAACGAGGCCTTAATATTTACATTTACAAATCATATTATACAGTTCTTTCCATCTAGCCTTAAATACTAATACTTGAATAGAAAAATATTAAGGGTCCTCTATATTAGAGGGCCATATTCGATCGCACCAGCTGAACTGGTTCAGGATTGGGCCTATGTCCCACCATGGAAGAAGAAGCTTTCAAGATCAGTAGGAGACACCACAATAGGGGCATGGGTTGGGGTAGGGTGGTAGATCGCCGGAGTTAGCATTTAGGAACAGATTTTGAAAAAATGATCTTATGTAAACAATCAGAAATTAATTTGTAAGTACTAGAAAAATAAAGACTTCAATGCAAAAATGTTGATATTATTATTCCATTAGCAGCATTATGCTACCAAACTACAACATATAGTTCATGTTAGCAAGTTTGAAAAACTTGATATTTAATTGTATTTAATAATCGAACTCAGCTAGCTCTTGTCGTCAGCGAGGATAGATATAACCTCCTTCGCTGTGCGGACGGTCTCGAAACCGAACCGCGAGGGAAGTGTGGGTATGTGTGTGTGAAAATTGGGACAATGGGCTGAATGGCATGCAATGCAGCGTGCACAAAGTCTAGTGCTTTACGTGGGACATTAAAAAAATGTATTTAAATACAAATTAGTCAAAATGTAAAGATATTCAATTTCTGAACCAAGGGTAAATCACCTTCAAAATAATAAATGTCATATTTTTGACAATCTATTTTTCTTTCTTTCTCAAACTCAAACCCACGAAATCCTAAGTAATGCTTTATTCTAACACAACCACCAACCCTCATTTATAAGTACATATTTTTCCTCCTTCCTTCCTGAATTGCTTGTCACGGCCCGCTCCCGAATAATCGGGTACGACTCGGATCACGTCCGGCCTATACTGTCGTGGGTGGTAGTTAGCCGTCTAAACCTCAGGAATCATCAACGATAAAACTCATCACAATAACTAGAACGTACAAGCAAATCCCAGCCACACAAATCACCACAGAGTTCACTGTCACTGTTTTAGTACATCATAAATTTGCTAGTTCTTTTGAAGACAAATCCAATAACTATATCCTCAAGACAATAATCATACAACTCATACATTTGTCTCAACAAAATCATCTAATACATCAAAACATCCAATCTTCTAGAATCTTCCAGGAGTCATCGTCCAATCCAATGCTGTCCACATGCCCTGGTATAATATATCAACGATCCAATTAGAAAAGGAGCACAGTACAATGTAACTCAACAATACTCAACAACATGATGCAATAATAATAAAGTAACAAAGGCAGTAAATAATAAGTAAACTGAAGAATACCTGAAATCATACACTATCTACATGTAACACGTGCAATAGAATGTCATTGAGCATGTAGGGCTATAAAGTCTAGTGTATAGGGCAATGGTATGATAGCAGTCATGTATAGGTATAAGGCATACCATGTACGCCAAACAAACATGGATAAAGTATAGAATAGTGATATGCTAGAAGTCATGTATAGTGTAAGGCATGTCATGTACTCTATACTAGCAGTCAAGTGAACGGACATAATGTATAGTGCAATATACGATTTTGGTTGGAAGAAAGATTGAATGAAATGGCTAGGGGTATATTCTTGGAATATTCCAGACTAATCAGGATTAATCAACATTAATCCTAACAAGTTAATGATGATTCTAGAATATTTCTACCAAGTCATGTGACTAGTCATTCCATAATGGATTTCCTAAAATAGCCAACTCATTTAGGTGTAATTATAAATCTGACATTCCATAAATGGAAGTTATAATTAATTAATTAATTAATCTAATTAAATATTCTAATGAAAAGTCATAATCTAAAATAAATTTAAATATAATATTCTAAATAAAATATTTTAAAAATTATCAGAAAATAATAAAATATTAAAATAATTGAGATTTTGAAAAAAGGGGGTTACATATCTACCCTCCTTAGAAAAATTTAGTCCTCGAAATTTCAAATCGCACGATAGGCACGATTATGAATATCCAAGTACGTAAATTTTGAAAATGATCGAAATCCAATAGGTGCGAGATGAAATCAAAATCACAAGCACGATCAAAATAAAGAAATTGGAGGTTGGTAAACTTAGCATGATCAAGAAGCAAAATTTAGACAATCATAAACTATCTAGTCACAATCAAGTACCTAGGCATGATCAATTATGGAATAGTGATCAAAGTCTAGGCATGTTTAAAACTCTGGGTGTGAACAAAATATAGGTACGATTGCAAAATGATCGAAATTAGTCAGGCACGATAAATATAGTTACGAAAAAAATCCAAAATTGCCTAAGCACAATCAATTATAGAAATGATGTGATCAAAACAGTTATTTGGAAATAATGCCAATTGGCATGATCAGGAATCGAATAAAATCATGTTCTAGAATAGAATTGAAAGAATGATCAAAAATTAAATTGTTTATGCACGAATTGATTAAAATCAAATAATTCAGGAATGAAGTCCAAAATTGCCTACCTTAGCTATCCCTTACTCCTCTGCTCTTGTGTTGGTAAACTAAAAAAAAATCTTTCTCCCAACCAATTCATCCCTCCTCTCCTTCATCGATACTCGACCACCTAAATCCCGCACCTCCCTCTACCTCCATACTCAAACTAAAACAATCCATATCAAATCCCAGAAATGAAAACATAAAAGATATTCTCCTAACATGTTCACTCTAACTTGTGTGGAAGGGGAGAAGAAGACTAATGTTGAAATGTGCAAAGAACTAGGGCCTTGTTTGGTTCGAGGGACGGAAAGGAAAGAAAATCTATTCTTTGCTCTTTCATTGCAATTCTAATTAATTTTCTTTCCGGGAGAAAAAGTGAATTTTTAGAAAAAAATGAATCCTTGGATGGGTGGGGGAACCATTTCTCCCATATTTTTCTTCCTCTTAAGAATTAAATTTTTTTATCCATTTTATTTGGCATCTAAACACAGAAAAGAAAAGAAATTCTTTTTGAATGTAACATGACCGAGTCATTTTTAAAATAAATTTTTTTGGATGCTTATGTTGACATGGACAAAATGAGAGGGTATATTTGACCAAAGATTTTTTTTTACATTGTGTTTGGGAACATTTTTTAGGAGAAAAAGAAAATTTTGAGAGAGAAAAAATACACGAGAGTAAAATGAAGGTAAAGTTAAATTTTTTTCTCCACTTGTTTGAATAACCAAAGTTTCGGAAAAACAAAAGTTTAAAAATAATATTTTATTTGTTTATGGAGAAAGATATAACTACCATTTAATCAGCTCATTTCATCCCCTTCAAAGTGAGACTTTCCACTGAGAATTTGGCAGAGCTGTATATGAGACAGATAGTACGAATTCATGGTCCGGGTTAGCATAGTGTCTAACAAAGACAGCCGATTCACTTTGTACTTTTGGAAGAGCCTGCAGGAAGGACTTGGTACTCAGTTAAAGTTCAGCACTTCATATCATTCTCAAACATATGGGCAGTCTGATAGGACGATATAAACTTTGGAGGACATGTTGCCGACTTGCGCTTTGGACTTCTACAGATCATGGGAGGATCATCTGTACTTGGTAGAGTTCTCATACAACAACAGCTACCAAGCTAGCATTGGGATGACACCGTTCGAGGCGCTCTACGGACGACGATGCAGGACAACGCTCTCTTGGGACGATGTTGGAGAGAGAGTCATGCTTGGACCAGAGATGATCACAAAAGTTGCCGACAAGGTCAAGATGATCAGAGACAGACTCAGGGTTGTCCAAGTCAGACAGAAGTATTGGGCTGATAGCAGTCGAAGACCCTTGGAGTTCACTGATGGAGATATGGCATTTGTGAAGATATCTCCTACTCGAGGGACGATCAAATTTGATCGATCGAGGAGGAAAATTAAGCCCCAGATATATTAAACCCTTTCCTATACTTAGTAGAGCTGGAGAGGTGGCTTACAGAGTTGTATTACCACCAAACTTGGAGGGCGTCCACAACGTCTTCCATGTTTCTCAACCGAAGAGATACATTCTCGACCCCAGTTACGTATTGGATCACTCAGAGCTGGAGGTTGAACCTAGCCTCACCTACTCGAAGCAGTCCGTGGGGACACTGGATCGAAGGAGGAAGAGGTTGAGAAATACTGTTGTACCTTTGGTCCGAGTTGCATGGAGGCATCACTATCCGGAAGAGTCGACTTAGGAAAGAGAGGATAAGATGATGAAGGAATATCCCTACCTTTTTAGGTATGATTGTATGTACCCTATCCTTAGAAATTTTGAGGAATTTTTTTAAGGAGGGAAGTTTTGTAACTCATTAATTTTACAAAATAAATAAATTAAAAAATTTACAAATATTTGAGCTTAAATAAATTTATAAATAATTAAATATAATTTATTAATTTTGTTATATTTTTATGTAGGATAAAATAAAGTTTAAATATTTATCATAAAAGATTTATAAATTGATAAATGGCAATTTTGTAATTAATATTAAATAGGAATGGTTGATTGGTAAACAACAAATTGGTATTAGTTATAAATTAATAGGAATTTGGATTATAAATAATTACTTATAAATTAAGGTTTAGATTGCATATATATAAAATATTACCAATACTAAGTTTTTTGGGCTTATGGTAAATATGAATTAAGTGGAGGATTTATGTGCAAAAATGGCTAGGTGTGAATTGAATTGAATTCACCATAAAGTGAATTGTTAGCGTGAATTGAATTCACTATAAAATGAACCATTAGTGTGAATTGAATTTACCAAAGAGTGAACCCTCTATTGGAAAAATGAATGAAATTCGTTCAGTAACCATTTTTGACGAGCCGATTGACCTTTCACGTCTCTTCTTCTATTTAAAGACCCACATACCTTTTCATTCTCCTTCACTCCACCCACTCGACAAAGCCCTACCGAACCATCCTTCTTCTTTCCACTCATCTTTTTGATCCTGACGTGGACGACGACGTGAACCGACGGACGTAGACAACGGTGATGACGAACACGATGAGCCGTACGGCAACGACGACAACTGTCACGCCCCGACCCGGAATCACCCGAATCATCATCCTCGTAGGGGACGTGATGCCGCACGAGCCTAGAGTTGCGCTCGTGTAAGGCAAGATGATTAGTTCTCAAAATGGTTATCTTTGATTCCATATTAGTAAACGAAAGAAAATAGAGTATACGAAAAAATTCTCTTTATTGATAATGAACTGAGATTACAAAGACTTTCAATAGCCCAACTGAATTTGCCAGATTGGATACAACACTCAAGTTCTCTCTTGTCCACAAAGAATTCTATCGTTCTATACATCATGCCCTCTATATCTCGGCCGTATCAATCCTGTTGCAAGTCCGAGCGTCAATACGATCGCACGCTTCAAATGCTACGGCATTCCATGTCTCTGCGCGATCAAGCGAAGCTTCTCCGCAAGCAATCTATTCTCTACATCCTGTATGAAAGCTGGTGGGGGATCAGTACATTCGTCCTCGCATGTACTGATGAAAAGACCAACTTTCTAAATCGATATTTTAGTATTTATGTTCAATCATGCAACGTAGCTTATGATCTTACTATATTCTTCTTAGGGTCAATTTCATGGCATATTTGAAAGCGATAAAGCATGTTATCATGGCAAGCATGTTATTCGAATTGAGTAGGCAAGCAGGCAAGCATTCTCGTGTTTGTTTCGTGGCACAACTTCTTACCAGCATAGACGCACTCGTCCTTACACCGACGCAAGGTGAATATGCCCCATTCCTTCCATGTCATGTTATAAGTGCTTTCTATGTAGGATCTATGTGTGCAGGACACATACGTGCCTGCACTTTCAACCCATCGTTCCTTTACTATATGAAGGTCGTTGGTGTATCCGTGCCAGAATGGACTAAAGACGTTTCTCTTTTTCTTTTCTCTCTTCCTTTTCTTTCTTTCTTTTCTCTCTTTCTTTTCTTTTTTGAATTGGGTAGCCCGCGGCCTCTCGTAGTGGGTTGCTATCCCAATTACAGAGACCTTCCATTGTATACCATCTTTTACGGCTTTTTACATCTCGTAAGTGGTCGCTAATCGTCTTACGGATGTGCGTCTCTCAAAAATTATATTCCTCCTAGGTCGAACGGTCCCGGTGCCCTGGCACACCCGTTCAGAGGGAACGTTCCCATACACGGGAGAATATTTCATCGTTTACTCAAGTCCATTCGACCATGCAACACACTATTATTCAAACAACCAAACATAGTCTTCAGTCAGAGACTCAAACATTTATCATCTCGTATTTCTCACATTAACTTTCTACGTTCTCACATTCTATACTTTGTTACAATGTTCAATGGCATCATGCCTCAACTCAATATTTGTCAATCGAACGACCCGAAGGTCCCGAACACTTTCGAGACATCATGTCATATCTGATAGTTCCGTCACATTCATGCCACAAATGTACTCTTTCTCAACGAAGCCATCTTTTATGTTCCCGTGCACGTACGCACGTTTCGACACATTTATCATCTTTTCCTTTGCGTCATGCACTTGATTTATGCATCGAAGCCGTATTTCTATGTTCTATGCCTTAGTGTTCAATGTTCGTGGCTCGTGCACTAGGGCACTCGCCTATATTGTCTTTCAATGTGCTAGCATTTCTAACTCGTGCACGAAGGCACGGAATGGCTCATGTACGAAGGCACTCGCCGAATACAGTTATTCCATGTTCTTGTGGCTTGCGCACCAAGGTGCTCGCCTTTGCGATATTCAATGTTCCGTAGTGACTCGTGCATTTGATGCACATTTTATTTCAATTGTTCTAACTTGTGTTCGACACATACTATAATTTATCTTCCGATCGGCCTACACCCGTGGCGTCGATAGGTTAACTTAGCATACAATGATACATTCTTACTTAGGCATGAAGGAGTAAAAAGAAGAGTCAGTCCTCCCACCTTAAGCCGATACGCCTTGTTGTTTGTCGAGCCGATGCGGCTCAATTTCATAACTTTGTTGTACGTCAAAATCTTTTGACTTAGCCATTTGAGCACTTCTTGTTTTATTGAACTACTCGATCAATTTTGGCCTACCGTGCCCAAGTCCCAGCCCGTTGCGAGGCAGTGATTTGGGTTTTGCGGATCCGTTGCGAATGAGGCAAAATGTCGACCTCTAATATTTCAGCGTAAATAGATAGCCTGCACATGAAACCAACTAAAAATCAATACTTGTATCAATTCAGACTTGCCCTTGGGTAGATTCGATTTCTTAGAATCTTTGAGCCGACTCAACGCACTTATCCTTCGGGGCAATGCGGTGCTTCGCATCGATTCAACTCGATGCATTCTTTGGGACAATACAACTCTTCGCATCGCCTTAGTTTAATGCATTGCTCGGGACAACGTAACTCTCCTATCGATTTGTATCGATACATTTCATTCGGTCAATGTGACTCTTTGAGTCAACGTCAAAGCGTAATGTGCCGTGCGGAGCGGAACATTACAGAATATACCACTCAAAATAAGGTTCGTCCTCGAACCAAAACCAATACTCCGATTAAATGTTTTATAGATCGTTTCACGATCTCGTCCCACCAATGTTGTTCAGTTTCACACTATCTTGTAAGCTTTCATTAACATTTCAAAGTCTTTCCTGCAGCTCGATTTAAATTTTGTATACAACTCGATTTGGATCCGTACATATATTCAATGCGTCCCAAAGATATATGTATTTCGACCAAGTCCAGTGGTAGTAAATTTAAACAAGCTAACAGGCAAATTTTTAATCCTAATGCTTGCCATCTCGTACTCTCGTATCAGGCAAAATCTCTAGCGGTCATTCTCAAAATTTCTATTGCGTATGCATATTCGATGCGTACGTGATTGTCTAATAAGGTCATGACATGCGACGCGATTCAAAAATCATATTTCTCGTTTCGTATATTTTATATGGACCATCAATTCTATGCGTCGCGCCGAGCCGTCATGCATCTGATCGCAACGATCCTCCGCAACGCCTTGCGTTCGAAATTGCTATCCAATGTTCCAAAGTCTGGCTATGCAACTCATTTCGATATAATTTTCTTTGTTGACTTGTAAATGCATCAACATTCAGGACTACGCCCGCTAGGTTACTCACCTAGACACCGTGCTTAAATTCTTTCGACGCAACTTTAAATTGATATTGCACAAAGGCCACAATCTATCCGACACAAAAGTTTACATCGAGATGACAGTGCTCAAGACAACAATCGCTTTGACTCAAAGTCTTTACGATACATCTTACGTTCGATTCCTAACGAGTAGGAATTCACTAGCAAAATTTCCAAATCTATCCATCTAGCAACACTGAATATAAGTTTCGATTCATGCAAGCTCAATTGCAAGATGAATCCATATCCAACGACACAACTTGTAAGTTATTCACTTATCGTTCGCTCTCGTGCTAGCATGTTTCTCGAAATTGCCTATTTGTATCGCTAAGTTCGTTTATGACTTTCTATTCGATCATATGTGTAACTCCCTAAAATTGTTTTATAGATTTTAAATTTCCTGTTTGAAAATTTTATCATTCCTTTCTTAACAAAATATAGTTTTAAGTAATAAATATGAATTTTATAATTTATTGATGATTAGTTATAGATTTTATTATAGATGTTTCTGACTACTAAGTTGTGTGGTAGATTTTTGTAACAAATCATGTTAATTAAACTTTGTTTTGATTGATTATTGGTAATTAAGTTATTTATTAAATTAACTTTGATTTTGATTATTATGTTTTATTTCTATTGACATTGTTACTTTTAGTTAACTGGCAGTAACTGATTTTTGGGTGTTAACTTTATTTAACTAGAGAGGGAGTGATTAGTTATGTCTATTATTAACTAATCCTGTAAATTAGTTGGAAATAACTGAATTAGTTAGTTTGTTAGGAATCTGTTACAAGTATACTCTAACACCCCAAGATCTGTAGCTAATTACCTATATGCCATTGTCCTAACATGGAGAACACCTCAGATCTACTCTTTATTTCCATATTGCCACTGTCCTAATTTAGGAAACACCCCCAGATCTACTTCTATCTACAGTTATGCCACTAACATATTTTATTATAAAGTTGTCCTATCACTGACACATGTCAGAGCACAGTCCACATCACTCTCTCTACTCTCTCTCTACACATTCTTTCTCTCTCTTCCCAATTGTTCTGCTCCTGGCCGAGCACCACCGCAGCCTCGTCGGAATTCTACACTCCGGCCATCATCCCATCGTCGGAGTTCTCGACTGACAGCACCGCCACCAGATCCAGGAGCTCCTTGTCGGAGACAATCGAAGCTCAGACCAAGTCACCACCGGAGACGACGACGAGCAGTCGTCCTCGACTGCCGAGCTCCCCGACTGCTGTGTCATCCTCGAAGACTGAACACGCTCTCGACTCGAGCGCCGACCCCTCAAGCAGCGAGCCACCTCTTCGAACTCCGTACAGCAACCTCGGAGTTCGAGTTCCCTCGAGAATGACGCCACTGTCGGGATTTGTAACTCCCTGAATCAATTTTGGTAATTTTTGATATTTTTCCTAATTTCCTTTTTAGTTTAATATTGTTTTCTTGTGAAAAACCTAATTTTGTTTGGTTAATTGTTTAGCTAATAAATTTTGAGTGTTCCTGAATTTTCTCGATTTTTAGAAAATTTTATATTTTAACTTGTAAGAAAATCTAATCAGTTCTGTTAGGTTGTATTTAATGACCAATTTTTGCATAATGACTTATTTAGTTAAATATGATTAGTAAATATTTATGGACTAATTAAATTGCTTAAACTAATTTGACCCTAGTTCTGCTAGGATATATTAATGGTTGAATTTAATTCTAGCTAAGTCCTGTGAAGCCTATCCATGGTTAAGGGTGTGATTAGATTTGAATCTGTAGTTAGCTAATTTTGTGATTAGTAGTAACTAACTTTTATAATTAATCAATTCTGTTAAGAATATTAAATTAATTATTAATTATAGCTGGTAGTTATAACTAATTCTGTTAGTCTGTTAGCAAATCAGTTACAAACATTATTCTATACCTCCAGATCTGTATTTAATTACAGCTATACCACAAATATTATTTTATTATAAATACACAATTCCTAAAACTTTCTGACACACTCTGCACACATCACACCACTGATATTGTACACTCTCTCTCCTCACTATTCCGGTGATGTCACCACCGTGCGTCGTCGTGAACCGAATGGAGATCACCAGAGTTCGTCTCCGCCACCAGAGCTCTGCCACCAGGAGGCCAAAGTCATCCACCTCTACCAATCGTCGACGGATGGACGTCGGTCACCAGAGGCTCGTAGTGCCTCGACTAGGCTTCGTCGACCGAGTTTAGCCGATCGAGAACGAAGAAGAGACACCACGAGCCGGAGGAGCATGCCACCACCTCCACACTCGACCGCACTAGAGGAGTCGACTTGCCATCTTCTTCGAGTCGAACCTGACCACTGGCGCACCGTCGCCCGGAGCTGCCACTCGTCGTCACAAGGTCTCCCGCCACCAGATCTGACTCAGATTGGCAGATCTGAGCCACCCTCGTCATCGAAGCAGACCCCGACTACTGTGTCGAGTCGGCCTTGACGACCACACCATCCAGTCGCCGGGATCCTTGCCGTCAGGAGCCACGTGGACCAATCCCCAGCCGTGGTTGGTTGATCTTCCGAGGCGCCTCGATCCTAGCGCCGCCATCCCAAACTCATCTCCTTCGATGGGTTCTCCGAACTTCTAGAGTTCCTCATTGAGTCACGTCTGCGTGTCCTCCTCGCACCTCCGTCCACCGGGTCGTCGAATTCCTCATGTCCGGATCCGGACACCAAAATTGCCGATCGAAGGCTCGAGTTTACCACTCCGGTAAGTTCTTGACCCTTCTTTTCCTTCTTTTTCTTTTTTTGTGTTCTGGAGTTTCATTTTTGTGAGAAAAAGAGAGGGAGCTGTGATGTGTTAGAAATAATTGGGGTTAGGTTGAATAAGGAAGAAGAAAAGTAGTGAGCGGCTGGAAATGAGAATGTGAGAAATGAGGAAGAGGGAGAATAGGAGAATGAGTAATAGAGTAGAGAGAGTAGGCTGGAAAGAAATATTATGTGATGGAGAGGAAGTGACCTCTCATTTCCATCTACTTTTCTCTTCTTTATTTTAGCTCTTCAATATTTAGAAGTCATGCTACATATTGACCCTTTGATTCCGTAAGAGCCAAGTTGCCTTTTCGAAAATTGATCTAGATTGAATAGAGGGGTGAGCTATGTGGTTCTCTATTTGATTTTTAACAGATGTTTAGTTGTGATGTTTGATTCCTTGGGTGGTATATTTGTGTTTAGTTTAATGAGTTTAAATTGTCATAGCAATTTGAGACCGGTTTGATTTGTTGTGGGCTCAGCCTAATATGTGAGAATTAATTATTTCAAAATTCTGAGTTTGGGAATCGAGCCCAGTAGCCTTTGGGTTTGGGACTGGTTATTAGGTTGGATTGGGAGTTGGGGTAGCAGATTTATATTGGGTTCATTTATTCCACTGTTTAGTTAAATATTGTTAGAATTATTTAGAATATTTAATATCCATATTTTGTGAATAGTAGCTTTCAAGCATTTTTAAATATTATTAAATAAAGGATTTTGTTAAACATAGTTAAAGTAATTACTTTTGGTTTAAGCTATAATATATATATTTTTCTAAACAAATGACTTTCTTACTAAATATAATTAAAGATATTTTAAGCTATTTAAAAGATATGTTGCTAAATGATTTACTAAAATTTAGCATGAATTGTTAATAATTTTATCATTTAAATACCACTTTTCTAGAAACTATTGTAGATATATAATTAGTATTAATGATTTATTTGTTAAATATATTCAAAAACATTTTTCCACTAGTATTATTGTGATAAAAACTATAATACATAGATATTTCTAAAATGTATATATAGTTAGCTAGTTATACCTATAGTTGGCTTAGTATTGAAAATAGTTCTTACTAGTAATATATTATAAACCTAACAAAATTGTACCAAATATACCAGGTGACATTCATCCATGCAGTTCTACACCCGTGCTTCTAAAGCGTGACAAGTACACCGACTCGAGCTTTTACTTTGTTTATGTCTTACATTCATGTGCCATATTCTCATATTGGATACGTGATACACACGATTGCATCATCCTTGTTCGTCATTGCATTGTGAGTCATTGTTTATTACGGGGATTGGGGAAAATATTAACTTTTGTGTGACCACACCCAACATAGGTATTGTGGATAGCCTAATCGTACACCTCACGTATGATTAAGCCGCACCTTGTAGAATTGATTGATTGTGGATTGTGGTCCTTAAACCGGTCACACATTAGTTTAATATTTCAAAGGTCACACTTGCATTGATTGTCGTGTTCATCGTATTGTTCATTGATTGCCATGTTCATCGTCTTTGCATATTGATTGTTGTGTCCATTGTCTTCAGTTTTGTATTTCACTTCTGGTACCATAGTTTTATTTTCAATTCTCGTACTCTAGATTCACCTTATACTCTGTAGTTCAGATTATTGTATATTATTCTTGTCGAAGTTGTACTTTGCCCTTTTCTGACAGGACATGTTGCAGGTGCTTGAGGCCATATGGAGCATGATGGTATTATGGAGATTGCAGGATATAGTTCATTGTTTTTATTTCGGGATATTGTATTTGTATTTTATCGTTGTATATTTTACTTTACCGGATTTGTCTCCGGATAACATTGTATAATTTGATTGATGGATATTGGTGATCTTTCTGGGACGTTTATAGATTATGTGATTGTTTATATTACATTGTGACTTGGAGTTTTTCTCAGTACTGTACAACTTACTTCGTCGTGTCCATCGACGAAGGCTGGGCGTGTCCGACTTGTGTCCGATTATTCGGGATCAGGTCGTGACATGTTTTTAGTGGTGGCCCATGCAGGTCTGTCCTAATGGCACTTAGGTTATAAAGTGCTATTTGGGGACCAGCGAAGCTAAGGAAAACTCATCACAGCATAGGATCGTGGGAAATAGTTATGGGTATGGTTTTACTAAAATTGCTTATTATCTTATAGTTAGACCTATCTAATCGATTTTCTGTTTTGCAGGGTGGTTTAGACACGCAACTCCGAGTTTATCAATTTTCCTGCACTTGAAACTTCTGCGGTTATTTCATATATACATTTTGCTAGTGTAATTATTTGATAACTAATATTTGATCTGTCTTTAGATTTTCTCTTAACACATGTGATTTTCCTAAATTTTCTTATTGTTATTCAAGACTTTGTTTTCAATTCGAGATATTATTTTCTATTGAGATTTGTTTTGTAGTCACTTTGTCTTACTGTTGTTTCATATAAAACTCATTGTTTTCTAAAAAGTAGATACTTAAATTATTTTTCGTCATAATTATGACTTTTAGAAATTATTTGAATTATCATAAACTCCTTTAAAATTTTATGGAAAAAGTTGAAAGAGTATTCAACGACCTACTATGGTGTGGCAGATGCGCACTGCAGTCATTTATCTGGATTACGGAGACCACGAGTTCACTGCAGCCAGTTGCGCACTAGCGAGGCAGGAGCTCTAAGTCAAAGTAATTTCAAGTATTCATAGGTTCTCGGATATTATTGAGACTATGTCCTAAAAATTATAAAATTTTGATCTCTTGAGTTGTTCCGATAACATGGATAAAGTTTATATATATATGGTAATTTATTATTAATTGAGTCAGTGGGCCAAAGGTTCACTGCAGTCAGTTGTACACTACACTGGCGGGGCAGGAACTCTAGGTAAAGTGATTTCGAATATGTATAGTTTTCGGATACTATTAAGATTATATCTGTGTTATACACCATGTTGATAGCTTATTGCCATTGACAATTTTATCGAAAAATTATCTTGATCTTATGAGAAATCTCAGCAATTGATTCCATTTTTCTCTTGAATTATCTTAGAAATTTATTAGGACCTTTCTTCAATATCTGTTAGTCCAATATCATTCATGGTTTGATTTTAAGTATATTGCATATATTTTGTTAATGATCCCATTTTTTGATTTTTCTAAAAAATTCTTGTTCATCGTCGTGCCATTTCTGTAATTAGTGTATTTTAGTACTTATCAAGCCTAAATGATTTTAATAATATTTTTACTAAATCGTATTTTCAAATTTTAGTCATAGTCGTGTTAGTTATACCTAAATAATTTTATTGGATTTATGTCATAATTTTTTACTATATCAATTTGGTACTATATGCCTAAATTTTAAATTTTTCTCATGTTTAGGATTTATCTTGCCTAGATTGTTTTTACTTTGATCATTTCTAGAAAATTGTGATTTTACTAGTTATACGGATCCTAGGTTTAAACCAAATTTTATTTATTTCCAAGTTTTCGTGATTAATCAATCTTAATTGTGTTTATCATGCAATTTGAAATTTTAAGGACAAAATTTTTGTAAGGGGGGTAGATTTGTAACTCCCTGAATCAATTTTGGTAATTTTTGATATTTTTCCTAATTTCCTTTTTAGTTTAATATTGTTTCCTTGTGAAAAACCTAGTTTTGTTTGATTAATTGTTTAGCTAATAAATTTTGAGTGTTCCTAAATTTTCTCGGTTTTTAGAAAATTATATATTTTAACTTGTAAGAAAATCTAGTCAGTTCTGTTAGGTTGTATTTAATAACCAATTTCTGCATAATGACTTATTTAGTTAAATATGATTAGTAAATATTTATGGAATAATTAAATTGCTTAAACTAATTTGACCCTGGTTCTGCTAGGATATATTAATGGTTGAATTTAATTCTAGCTAAGTCCTGTGAAGCCTATCAATGGTTAAGAGTGTGATTAGATTTGAATCTGTAGTTAGCTAATTTTGTGATTAGTAGTAACTAACTTTTGTAATTAATCAAACCTGTTAAGAATATTAAATTAGTTACTAATTATAGCTGGTAGTTCTAACTAATTCTGTTAGTCTGTTAGCAAATCAGTTACAGATATTGTTCTATACCCCCAGATCTGTATTTAATTACAGCTATACCACAAATATTATTTTATTATAAATAAATAGTTCCTAAAACTTTCTGACACACTCTGTACACATCACACCACTGACACTGTATACTCTCTCTTCTCACTAATCCGGTGATGTCACCACCGCGCGTCGCCGTGAACCGAATGGAGATTACTGGAGTTCGTCTCCGTCACCAGAGCTCCGCCACCAGGAGGCCAAAGTCATCCACCTCTACTGATCGTCGACGGATGGGCGTCGGTCACCAGAGGCTCGCAGTGCCTCGGCTAGGCTTCACCGACCGGGTCTAGCCGATCGAGAACGAAGAAGAGCCACCACTAGCCGGAGGAGCATGTCACCACCTCCATACTCGACCGCACCAGAGCCACACTCGACCGCACCATAGGAGTCGACTTTCCATCTTCTTCGAGTCGAACCTGACCGCTGGCGCACCGTCAATCAGAGCCGCCACTCGTCGTCACAAGGTCTTCCGCCACCAGATCTGACTCAGATTGGCAGATCTGAGCCACCCTCGTCATCGGAGCAGACCCCGACTACTGTGCCGAGCCGGCCTTGACGACCACACCATCTAGTCGCCGGGATCCTTGTCGTCAGGAGCCGCATGGACCGATCCTTGTCAACCCCTGTTTTTCAAATTTGGTTTAATTAGTGTTAATTAGATGTTAATGACCTATTTAGCTTTAAAATGATTTATTATAATTATTAGGAATTTTTTTAGTTTTAAATAATTTTAAATGAGTTTTAATTACTAAAAATATAAGTTTGCAATTTTACAAAATGTTTTAATTGAGTTTTGCAATTATTTAGATTGTTTAAATGTTGCTTGCAATTTTCCAAATGTTCTATGCAAATTTAATTTGCATATAAACAGAGCATGAGGGGATTTGTAAATTCATTTTTATATTAGACAGTGGGAAGGACCTAACTGTAATTACCTAAAACCTAGGGGCCTAAACCTAAAACTTCCCCGTTCCCACTTCCCATCACTCCCCGACGACCCAGCCGACCGACACCCCCTCTCCGCCTTTCCCACCAGCCCCACCGCCTTCTTTCTCTATAAAACAAAAGCCCGGACAAAACCCTAACCCTAGCTTCCCTTCACGAACCCCCACGACCACCACAGCCCCATCTCTATCCCATTTTACCTCGCCGAAACCCTAACTCCGGCGACCCCTAGCACCACCTCCACAGCCACCTTCACCGCCATCGACCACCACCGAAGTGTTCGTCGAAGCAAGGCAAGTGCAGCGCCACACCAGCGCCGCGACCACAACGCCCCTGGCCGCCGGAAGCCCCACTCGACTTCAAACCCTGACGCCGGACACGAAGGTAACAGCCCTAAAACGTGTCGTGTGTGTCCCAAACTCACGCATGATGTTCGCCTGGACACGAAGAACCTAACAGTAGGGTTGGACATGCGTTAGCAGTGTCCTGCGTATCGTGCTGGGCGCGGACACACGACACTGGGTCAGATCTCATTGCTCGTGTCCTTAACAGTCTGGACACGAAGCCGAACTGTTACTTATATTAACGGGTTAATGGGTTTAAAATGTGCTATTGGGTTCAGAAACCCATTAACTAACGGGCCTGGGATACTTTACTACCCACTAACCTAAAACACATTAATACTAACCCAAACCCAATCCTAACACCGGACTCGAACTGACCCGCTGGTCAGCCCGAGCCCGCTTGGGTGCACCCCCTCTGCCATCCCGAGGGCGTGGGTTCGAGCCTGAGCTCTGCGTTTTGTGTTTTATTTTTCTTTTTCTTTTCTTTTTCCTTTGTATTTTATATATGTATATATATATTATATATGTATTTTCTTGATATATATATATATGTGTGTGTGTGTGTGTGTGTATATATATATATATATATATATATATATATATATATATATATATATATATATATATATATATATATTTATTTATTTATATATATATATATATATACAAAATATATATATATATATAATATGTGTATTTATATCCCGTGTCACACCACTAGTATAAATTTAGCTTACTTTATGGAGACTAAGATATATATTTTTTACAGTGCCAGGACACCGGGAATCTTTAGCTTTATTGTCTTCTCGTTGCTTTGTTAGAGGCAAGTACCCCTACAAACTTTACTTACTGCTTATGATAAATGAATTGTGAATAATACCATGTTAAAATGCTGATCCTTGGAGTAGCAAGTCAAATCATACCATGCTCTACATCACACTCAGTACATACCTTGCTTTATTCTGCTCTCAGTATCTCTCACATGCTAGGACTTGGGTTATGGAGAAACTGATAGTTGAGTACGTGATCATGCCCCTTCTACCGTGACGTATGTACAGAGCAAGGTTGCATTTTACATGTATACCTTATCGTAGGCCTATCCCGCAGATTTGTGCATATGTACATCTATCGCTTGTGACTTGTATGGAAGTACATTTTATTTTACATGTGCCCTCAGCACTTTGTACATCTATTGACCGATCACGTACCTGTTTCAGTTTTAAACAATACATGTACATGTGTCGCCATGACAAATGTACCCTTGACATGATAGACTATGATTTTGACATGATAGTTGTGATATTCCATGATAGGCTGTACCATATCATGACCTCAGTTTTTACTTCTCATTTCTTTCATACTCAGTATAGCATGTTTGTAGTATTAGTACTTGCTTCCGTCCTGACAGGATATCGTTGTAGGTACACTCTCTGAGGAAGAGATGCTCTGCGATCCCTATTATGGAGCACCAGAGGAGGAGTTTCCCATAGGAAATTCTTTCTAGTTTCTTTTGGCTAGACTTAGTATTAGGGTTGTTATGACAACCTTCTTTTGTACTAAACTGGACCTTGTCTCCAGTTACTTATTTTGGAGTGTATTATGTATCACAAACTTAGTGGTTTTTCATCTATAAAATGATGTGTTATGATCATCTTAAAATATCATTATATTACAATTATTAGCATACTTACCTTTACTTTTGACTGATAGAACAGCTTACTACGCTCTAACCAAGCGTAGGCTGGACATGGCTTGGCCCGGCCCAACAATTTGGGAAGTAGGTCGTAACATGTTTTTAGTGGTGGCCCACGCAGGTCCGACTTAAGTTGTTTGGTTACGTAACTGTACCAGGCACGCCTGCAGAAAATTAAGGATAACTGGATAACATTAGGAACAATATTTAGAACACCTAGAGGAATTCTAGGATTATAATAAAGGAAAACTCATCACAGCATAGGACCGGTAAAAGTAATTAAATTTTGTTTGTTTGTGATTGCTTGCTTTATGTCCTTATAAATTCCTTGTCTTCTAAATAGATGGATCATACCCACTCCCCCGAGTCCGCCACCTCAGGTGACGGTACACCTCCACCCACTACCCAGCTCGATCAGCTAGTCCACCACCTCCACACCCCTCCACCCCCTCCTACACCACATCAGCAGGCCCAATGCCACCACCCCCACCACCTATATTACCTGCCCAGACCGCTGTCACTCTCGATGGGACCCAGTTGCTAGCTTTGCTCCAGGGGTTCCTGACGACGCAGCGTACCGCAGCTCCACAGCCTATAGAGCCACGACCGAGACCCAGAAATGTCAAGGATTTCATGAACTTGAATCCTAGGAGTTCTACGGGACGGAAGGCATAGTCGTAGCTGATGACTGGCTGGAGTCCTTGGAGAGGAAGCTCATTAGAGCTAGGTTGCCTGATGACCTCCGAGTCAAGGCAGCAAGATTTCTGCTGGTAGACCTAGCAGGGATCTGGTTCAGGAACGAGCCGACGTTTATCGGCGGGAGAGGAGACTGGAAGCAGTTCAAGACCCAGTTCAAAAGGAAGTTCTTCTTCACCACCGCTAGAGTTGCCATGGGACTGCAGTTCCAGAACCTCCAGCAGGGGACCCGTTCGGTAGATGAGTACGCCGGCAAGTTTAGCAGACTGAGCCGTTTTGCCCCGAGCCTAGTAGCAGACCCCGAGGAGAGGGCTCGCAGGTTCTGTCATGGTCTCGTCCCGGACATCGGCATACTGCTGGTGGCCAACGGGATCACGGACTACTATCAGATCCTGGAGAGAGCCCGAGGCATCGAGGAGCGCCTTTTGTTTTACAAGAGGCCAGCTTCCACACATCACGACGGGCCGTCCAAGCGCCAGGCTTTCCAGCCGAAGGCGACTACCCAGCACCACCATGCCCCTCGTCCCTCATCGCAGCACCATCAGGCACCACCTACCAGAGCCCCGGCCAGCACCATCAGCAGAGGAGCACCTCATGTTCGTTCTGCATGAGACCAGGCCATGATGCTTCCGTCTGCAGGAAGAGGCTGAACCAGTGTCTCGCCTGTGGGTCTTCCATCCATCAGCTCCGAGATTGCCCGAAGGCGAAGACATAAGGTGCAGAACCACCGATCAGAGTACCACCGCTCCCGACTCAGCAGCAGAAGTTCGGGCAGCACCAGCAGCAGTAGTAGAGAGGGCCTCCAGGGAAGTCCTACAGCCTAGCCATTGAGGCAGCAGAGCCAGAGCAGGGCCCAGAGCCAGAGCCGGATTACTTGGCCGACATCATCACAGGTCGGATTTATTTGCATACTTTTCCTGCCATATGCCTATTTGATTCTGGTGCATCATATAGCTTCCTGTCATTAGAGTTCCTGCAAAAACACCATTTAGTAGCTTCACCCACTGAGGAGGTTAGTAGAGTAATGACAGGAGGCGGGCCCGTGACCATTAGATCTGTCTATAGATGTTCCATCATGGTAGCCGGGAGAGAGTTTCTAGGGCGATTCTTTGTCATACCACTTCTAGGATATGACATCATCCTGGAAATGGATTGGCTTAGTTATGCTCACGCAGTTATAGATTGTCGTGAGGGTAGATTCTGTTTAGTCCTCCTGGGACAGCACCTTTCAGTTTTGAGAGGCTAGGGCCAGAGACTAGCTTGAGGATGAGTCTTTGTACCGCAGTTGGGGACTTAGCACCGCTGTACCCTATCGTCGTGGAGTTTATGGACGTATTCCCCGAGGATCTTCTAGGGCTTCCGCCCGATAGAGACGTGGAGTTCACTATTGACTTAGTACCGGGTTCACCACCAGTATCCCAGGCTTGCTATAAAGTGAACCCCAAGGAGGCCATAGAGTTGAAGGAGCAGATCGATGACCTATTGACAAAGGGTTACATTCGGTCTGGTGCTTCTCCATGGGGAGCACCGATGCTCTTTATGTCGAAGAAGGATGGTACAGTCCGGTTATGCATTGACTACTGAGCTCTGAATTCCATTACCATCAAGAACAAATATCTGTTGCCCCGGATAGATGATTTGTTCGACCAGTTGAGTGGAGCGAGAGTGTTTTCCAGGATAGACTTGAGATCGGGCTACCACCAGGTGAAAGTGAGGGCCGAAGACATCCAGAAGACTGCTTTCAATACTAAGTATGGGTAGTTCGAGTTTTTGGTGATGCCATTCGGTCTTACGAATGTACCAGCTGTCTTTATGAACTTGATGAATAAGACATTCCACCAGTATCTTGATAAATTCGTCGTAGTGTTCATCGACGATATCTTGATATACTCAAAGACGCCGGAAGAGCACGAGGAACATTTGCGTATAGTTCTCGAAATTCTGAGGAAGGAGAGACTGTACGCAAAGTTGTCGAAGTACGAATTCTTCCTCGACCGAGTAGAGTTTCTCGGTCATATAGTCACGGGAGATGGGATCTCAGTGGACCCCAGGAAGATCGCTGCCATTGAGACGTGGAAGGCTCCGACGTCAGTAGCGGAGATCAGGAGTTTTCTGGGATTAGCGGGCTATTACAGGAAGTTTGTCCAGGACTTTGCCAGGATAGCCGAGCCCATGACGATGCTGACGCGGAAGGACGCTGAGTATATCTGGACAGAGGCTTGCCAGATATTGTTTGATGAGCTGAAGAAGAGACTGACGACTGCGCCAATTCTTGTATTACCTTCAGGACCAGGAGGCTTCAGTATCTACAGCGATGCTTCAGGAAAGGGGCTAGGATGTGTTCTACAGCAACATGGAAAAGTGATTGCCTATGCATCTAGGCAGTTGCGGACTCATGAGAGGAACTATCCTACTCACGACCTGGAGTTAGCTGCAGTGATATTTGCTCTGAAATTATGGAAACATTATCTGTACGGAGAGCGCATGGATATCTTCACTGACCACAAAAGCTTGAAGTACGTTTTCACACAGAAGGAGCTAAATATGAGGCAGCACAGATGATTGGAGTTGATGAAGGACTTCGACATTGATCTGCAGTACCACCCCGGAAAGGCAAACGTAGTGGCAGATGAGCTGAGTAGGCACCCGATGGCATGGTATATGAGATTGGACAGACATCTGTGGAGGATCTGGAGAAGCTTGGTATATAGAGATGATTCTGCCAGGAGCCGATATTCAGATGATGGCGCTAGACATACAGTCAGATTTGATGGGTCAGATCAAGGGGACTCAGATGAAAGATGAGAGCCTTCGATGACTCAGAGACCAGGCATTAGCTGGACTGCTCGACGACTTCACAATTGGAGAGGACGGATCTTTGAGGCACGGCAGCCGACTATGCGTGCCGAAGGGCGAGCTGATAGAGGCGAACCT
>JANAVB010016800.1:29027821-29077821 GCA_029216955.1 Iris pallida
AATGATCCCTCTATTTATATTCTGCAGGCTGACTGCTCATGCGCGCATATGTAGGATGTGCCTGTACGTGGGGACGCCACTTGGTGATTGCTGATGGAGGCGCATGGATGATGCACTTTGATTGAGGAGTTGAATCCTTCATGCTGCTATTTGTGGGCTGGCACGTAGCAGGGAAGAGGATCTTTCTGTTGCTGGGATCTTGGGTGATTAGTACCCCTTCATCGGCTAAATTGAGTCAAAGGACACGTATCGTAGGTCCATGGCTCAAAGATCTCGAATTTGGTGGGGAATAATCAGATAGAGTGCGCCCGGGATTGGGCGCATGAGGAAGCTTGGGCTCATAACCTTTAGGAGTCATGAGGCATTCGGTACGTATGGCGTTTGAGGCGCATACGAGGCTTCGGTAGTGACTTTACTTCTGTCTTTAGGGATCAGAGAAAAGTCTGAGGCGCATGGCTTTCGAGGCACATGCAGATATTTGGGCGCATGGCTGCGGAGATGCATGCGAAGTGGTTGGGTGGCCACGTGGCTTGTATCCGCCGGAGGAAAGTAATGATGATGCTGACATTGGTGATGCTTCGTCTTCTGAAAAAGCTGTCAACTGTTCAGTCCTCGGGGGACGTGCTGCCAACTCTGTCAGACTTCAGCATTTATTATTCTTGACAGGTGATGGGCTGTTGAGTGGGTGCATCGATCGGCGTTCCACTAGGCGCATGGGGACGCATGAGGGCGCATCCTGGGAAGGCGCTTGGTGCTGAGGGGCGCATCTCTATGATGTGCGGTCTGACCGGCACATCTGTCTTGCATGATGCATCTTTATTGGTCCGATTGTTACATTCTTCGAGTGCTTTAAGTAGCCATTTTTGACTTGGCTTAATTCGAAGCGTCAGGTTCATCACCATTAATGCAAATTCATTGTACGGGATTCGGAGAGCCATCCACTTGGCGTATGGGTTTGATTTGCCCGGCCTATAAGTAGTGGCATGGAGAGAGTTTGCTTCTCGTTCTCTCACGTCCTTCCAAAATAAACTTGTTCGCTCGAGCGCATTCTGTTAAAGAGATGCTTCCGAGGGTGAAGATGCGACGTATTGTCTTCATTGATGCACTTGAAGGTGACTGTTACATCCAAAAGTTAGAGTCGAAGGCTTCTGAGACAGGCAAAAGGTCTCTGTTGCATCCAAAGATCGGGATGCTCGAGCCTCGTCTTCGTTATGCTGGAAGAGCCGCAGATCAGAATTGTGATGCTCCGATCATTTTCCTTGGCCTTTAGGAGAGCTCCTCCTTCCGCTAGAGTGGGTGTTGCCCATTCTGGTTGGGTTAAAAGCTGCTCCTTTAGCCGCAGGTCGATTGCGGTGCTCTCCTCTTCCTTAGTTTAATGAGCTCTTCCTCCAGCTAGAGGGTTGATTGCCACCCTCGTTCTGCCCAATAAATGCTTCATTAGTCGAAGCATTTGATGGCGCATATGCTGAGACTTCATGATGCGCCTGACTGAAAGGGTGGCACATAACTGAGCTGCTGAAGGAATGCACATAACTGAGCTGCTGAAGGGATACGCTTGGCTGGGAGTGTATGGCGAGATGCGCCTATTTGAGAGCGCATGGTGGCTGCTGTGCCTGGCTGTAGACTTAGGGTCTTTTCTTTTTGTAGAAGTTCTCCTTTGTATAGTCTTTTCTAGACATGTAATAGACTTTTATATGAAAAATAAAATCTTCCTTTAATGTCTATATTTTTGCTTTGCTATGCCAAGTACTTCATCTGAGCTACCTGGCGTATGTAGTATTCGGCGCATAGGATTTCTGGTCCTGAAATTCCATGCTTCTACAAGAACCCCTTCAAAGTTATCAAAACTTTTTGTCAAGTTTTGGAATACTTTGAATAAGAAGCATGGTGGTTGGGACGTATGACTGTTCGGGCGCATGAATACTCCATGCATCAGTGATGGGGGGCATGCTCCTTCCAGTTAATGCAAATGATAACGCTTCGATAACCAAGAAGATTAATGATGACCTTTTTGAATTTATTTGCAGTTATCTCCTCGCAGAACTCGAGGCGGCGGCTGAGGTCACACTTCACCGGTTCACGCGTACGACTGAGCCTATAAATAGGCGTGAGATGAAGAGAGAGAGAGAGTTCTTCCTCTCTTTGATTTTGTCTTTTAGAGTTCTTCTTTTCGAAAAACCCTAACTTTTTTCCTTCGAGAAATGGCTCCCAAGATTCCTTGTGGCGGTGCTGGCCGAGGACGAGGCAAAAAGAAAGAGCCTGTAGAGGCTGTCGCGGCTGATATTCCCCGTCCGCCTGTCGACGTTCGATCGACGGTGGTTGGTGAGTTTCATCATCCTTTACCATATCTTCCTGTGCCATACATACGCCGACGCGTATGAACCTTGAGTCCCGATGATGTGCTGAGGTTTTTTCGCCGACGCGTATGGGTTTACACCCTGAAGATGTGCCGAAGCTCCACTGCTGACGTGCATGGGTTTAGACCCTGATGATGCGCCGAAGCTCCACTGCTGACGCGTATGGGTTTAGACCCTGATGATGCACCGAAGCTCCACTGCTGACGCGCATAGGTTTAGACCCTGATGATGTGCCGAAGCTCCACTACTGACGCGCATGGGTTTAGACCCTGATGATGCGTCGAAGCTTCTTTGCTGACACGTATGGGTTTAGACCCTGATGATGCACCGAAGCTTCTTTTTCAGATGTGCCTGAGCCTTATGCGCTTTTGATGAGAACGAGGCTCAAATTCTTTTGTTGTTTCTAACATCCCTGAATCTTTGCCTTTTTTGTTGACCACCAGTGTCAATGACTGTCCCACTTTTGAATGAAGTGCTTCTGGACGCTGCCCTCTGCCAGATGGGAGTAGATTATGATGAGGAAGTGATAAACCCTGCTTAAGCTGTTATTATGCTGGATCAGCATCCCGAAAGAATGACTCAAATTCGGGAACAACCGTATGGGTTCCTCAAACGGATGATGGAGCGTGGCATTTTGAAATCTGCCACTTCTGATAAAGTGACCTTCTTGAAGCCTGAGTTCCTGTTTGGGGACCGCCTTACTTCTATTGAAGCAAAGGTGTTGAAGGTCAAGAAAGATTGGTTCTTTACAGAAAGGGGAGTGCATATGACTGTCAAGCAACTTGAACGTCAATGGCCATTGACGGCTTTTCGTCTTGCTTCCAAGAGGAGGATGTATTGGGAGCTAACCCCATCTCAGGGGGGAGCGGTGGCAGGCGTCATCAAAATCGATTCTACCTCCGATCAAAGGGATACTTTGGCCGCCGTACGGACTGGGCCTTCTTTCACCTGGCGGACTCTATGTCCTGGGAGCATTTACAGTGACATTCCCATCAATACATTTGCCTTTGGTGCCTCGACTTTTGCAAATCGCATGCTGTTGATGGAGCGATCATACCCGAAAGGTGAATTTCGGGTAGAGGGTTGGTGTCATTATGTTTCCAAATGGGACAAGCTGACACTCTGGATTCTGTCGCGGTTTGAAACTGAACTCCGAGAGATTGGGTTGACAGTCGCAAGCCGTGCTACTCAGGCAGGTGTTGACATTAACAGGCATATGTTTCTCGCGCTTCTGGAGATGTTTAACACCCAGACCGGGACTTTCTTCACTCCGGTGGGGGAGCTGGGACTCGTACTTCATGAAATGTACGAGGTGTCAAAGCTCCCTTGGGGATCAGAATCTTATGAGGAATACTTCCCGACCAACGAAGAGTTCCAAGTCCTGGAGGACAAAGTCGAGGAGATGATGGTCGTCTTCAAGGAAATGGCGAGTCATCATTACTATATGCAGAAGAGGGATAAGAGCGGGTCACAGCCTCATACGATCGCTTGGAGAGATTACGTCTTTAAGCAAGGCAAGGAGGATCCCTCTCAGTTTTCCACTCTGCTAGCGCTTTCCCGTAGCGAGGTGCTCTTCGAAATGAGCAGGTTAGGTGAGAAAAATCCCCGAGAAAACGAGGACCGACGGTCGGATGAACGCTCCTATAGCTGTTTCTGGCACCTTACTCATCGGATGTCGTCAAAAGCAGTGTTAGCTGCGTATCTGATGGTTTGGCTTCGGGATTATGTCTTCTCGGGCGGGTCAGGCTCTGTAGAGAGGGTGACCCGAAACCTAATCCTGCCAGATGTAAAGTTGGTTTTTGGCCGGTGCCTGGCTTCACTCCCCGCAATGGTGTGTAACCTGCTGCGAGGTTTACGAGAATTTATGAGAAATGTGGTTCACGACCGAGGTAGAAATGACAACTTTCCCCGTACCGAACTGCCGTTTCATTACTTGATGGGGTGGTTAATTTTACACCATCCCAATATAATGAGTCCGGGCTCGGAAGAAGACCACAGGGCCGGAGATGCATTCCTCCGTCGTTTCCACCAGAGGAGCTGGTTGTATACTGGCGTTCCTGTTTACAGGAAAGTTTTATCCCACCTTCAGGGGTGGAAGATCACCAAAGTTGGTCCTGTCTTTTCGGGTTTTGAGGCCAACGAAGACTTAATAGATTCGGGTGAAGATACTACCACTCTGCCTCCATGGAGATTCCGATGGTTACAAAGTATCCGACCGTCCCATCTGTACCGGAACAGGAACCAGGGTTACTTGGAACCGTATCTGCCGAGCCGTTTTGTATGGCAATTCGGCTACGCTCAGTTGATGTTGGATAATCTCAGTATTAACCTGGGGTATACTGGAAGTTTGCTGGATGGTGCACGAGCTTGGCATTACTACAATGCCGGATGTACCGGAGCTCGCTTTACGCTGTCCGTCCAGAATCCGCAGCCGCCGATTCTTTTTTCGGTCGCCAAATTTTACTGTGTTATGGCTGTCGTGCCTACCAGATATGATAGGGAGACCAGTCTTATTGCAGGCACCCAGTTAGTAGTGACCGGGAACATATTGGCGAAGGCTCGCTCATACCGTCCGCCAGAGGTGGGTTATCGAGGTGCCCCTGCCGTATCCACAGGGGGTCAGACAGCCGAAAAGACGTACCAATACAGAGGCTGGCTCTTCTGCGTCAAAGAGGCAGAAGAAGGTATCGTCACCGACAGTGTCATCAGACTCAGCACCTACGGAGGTAAGGATGTCCCATATAGTCTAGTTCAGGTTCAATATTTCATGTGACCTATGCTTTCTTTTTGTAGGAGCCGCTAAAAAGAAGACCCCGTACTCCAAAATCTGGTGGCAGCAGGCCAAAGGAGGTGGCGGGCTCATCAGAAGAGCGCATTTCGCCGATTGTGATGTCTCCTATGGAGGAGAACCCAGATGATGTCATTGTTGTGGAGATTCTAGCATCCCCAGATTATGTTAGAAGGGAAGCTGAGGATGCAACAGCTTTCGAGATGATGCAGGCCGCCGTGGGGACCTTGGACACCGAGGGTCCAGCAGATACGGGGCTTCCAGATGATGAAGTGGGGTGGAGTTCATCGTCTTCAGATGACGTTCCTCCAGAGATGCATGAGCCTGTTACGGGGGCAATAGACGTGATTGTAACGGAGGAGAGGGTTGATTCCCCTCCTTGTCATGATGAGGGAAGGTCAGCTGTAGCGTTGCCGAGCCCTACCCTAGACTCAGCAGCGGAGGCTGAGGTGGCTGTCGACCGGGAGGTAGCGACAGATTTCGTCCCTGTAGAGGGATTTGATGGTGAAAGTGAGACTTGTCCGCCGATCCTGACTCCAGGGGAGTCGAGTCAGGAGACAAGAGCTGATCTCACTGTTCTGTCGGAGGGGGAATGTCCCGTACTGCCTGCTGATAGCGTGTTGGAGACGGATGAGGTAGTCGCTGATGTCAGCGGTCCCTTCGAGGTTGAGAAGGATAAGGGTTTTCTGGAACCCTCTGTTGCTCCTTTTACTTGGGGTACGTTATCGACGCTTCTCTCGGCTCCTTCTATTCTTTTGGCTCCTCGGGCTAGTAGTCAAGCCCCTGTTGAGGAAGAGCCTGTTGATGCCGAGGTTCCAGCCTCGCAGGTTGAGGCCGACGAATCTTCTTCCGGTCCGCTGTCTAGAGTAGCTCCTCCAACTCCTGCTATGACATCGCAGGTGCTGGCGGATGCAGATGAATATGTGAAGTTCATTATTGAGGCGGTGTATAAGATGCTGCAAAGAGGCGTATCGGTAGCGATGGACGCTAATGGGAGCTTCGCGACGGCAAAAACTCTGGCACTGCCTCACATCAATCTAATACGTTCCCACCAGGGCCATGATCATATGGCCGAGATTCTGGAGGCCTCGGTGGCCGAGCTGGACCAGCTGCTTTCCGAGTTTTAGTGTATCCAGCAAAATGATCTCTCCGTCCTGATAGACGCAAAAAAGGAGAAGTTGATCGCTGAGACTGAGTCCTCTTATCAGGCCATCGTGGGTGTCTGCGAACGCGAAGTGGCCGAGACTGAAGCTGCGATGGAGCGGTTGTCTCAGTCCACGCAGGAGAAGGTGGAGTTGCGAGCTGCGTTGGACGCTAGTATCGCGAAGGTTGATGCCCAGATTTGCTGCCTTGAAGACCAGCGGGCCCGACTCTTATTAGATGCTGAGCATGTCCAGGCTGAACATATAGCATTTAAGAAGGAGGAAGCAGCTTTCACCCACCGGGCTCTTACCCTGGCTCAGCAACGGCAGCAGTTGGACGAGAAGCATGAGGATGACACTTCTCCTGAGGCCATAGAAGCGATACGTCAAGAAGCCGAACGCCGGGTCCTGGCGACTGTAGAGACTCGGGCGACAGACTTCAAGCGTCGGATTGAAGAGCTTTCGGCCAACCCTGGGGATGTTTAGGGATTATAGTCTCTTCTTCTTCTTTTTTTTGTTTTGCAACTCTTGCTGGGGTGTAATCCTTTACTTTTGAATAAAGAATACCGAGTTTTTGTGGTGTGTTCATTTTTGCTTCCATGAACTTGATGATTTGTGTGGACCTATTATCTTTTGTGCACCTTGGTTTTTAGGTACAGATAACAAGTTTGAGAGAACCGACATGCTTGCTCAGAGGTGATGTGGACGTGGCAAATATAGGGTTCAAACGATAGAATCTTCCTACTCAGAGGTGTTATGGACGTAGTAGGAATGACTCTGGGGGATACGCAGAACTACTCAGAGGTAATATGGACGTGGAAGTTTTACGATCAATGTACGGCAACACAGAGGTTGTATGTACGGGATGTTTACTCAGAGGTAATGTGGACGTGGTAAACATGATGGGTAGCATAGTCTTACGGAGTGTAAGATTCCACTTTGTAGGGCGTAGAGGAACAACTTAGAGGTAATGTGGACGTGGTTGTCCTTCTACTGGAGGATGCCATGGAACAGCTGGGTTCCGGAAGCGTAAGATTTTGTAGAAAGGAATTGTATGTGAGCCCTGATGATTGGGTCTACAGACTCCCTTGTTGGGTGGAGATGGAAGTACATGTCTGAAAGATGTCAAGAGTAGTACTTCTTTAGGAACTTGCCGTTGATGGGCATCATGAACATGTCCCCATTGGGTTTGGCGAGGCGGTAAGCACCGTTTGAGTATACCGTCTCTATGATGAAAGGTCCCTCCCACTTGGGCTCGAACTTTTTTGGTGTCTTATGAGTCAACACCATCGGCCTTTTGACTGTCAGAACCAGGTCGCCTACTTGGAAAGTCCTCTGCTTGACCTTCTTGTTGAAAGCTTGTGATATACGGGCTTGGTAGAGTTCGATGCGTTGTTGAGCTAGGAGACATTTTTTGTCGAGTGCCTCCAATTCTCGTAGACGACGACGTTGATTGTCTTCTTCTGTGAGTTGATTTGTGATTGCTACACGGAGTGAGGGTATCTGGATCTCGAGAGGCAGTACCGCTTCGCTCCCATAGACCAGGGAGAATAATGTGTTGCCCGTCGGGGTCTGTACCGTTGTGCGGTAGGCCCAAAGGCATTCGCCGAACTTTTCGTCCCTGTCACGTTTATTAGATGACATGACCTTTTGAGTAGCCGGACGATAGTCTTGTTGAACGCCTCGGCTAATCTGTTTGCTGTCAGATTGTAGGCCGTTGAGGCCATGTTTTGAATGCGATTCTTGTCACAGAATCTGCTGAAAACATGGCTGATGAACTGAGGACCGTTATCGTGGATAATCCTTCAAGGTACCCCGAAATAGTAGATAACATGGTGCTTGATGAAGCTGACCACCCTGGAGCTCTTCACTTCCGCCAGTGGAACTGCTTCTGCCCATTTGGAGAAGTAGTCGGTGATGTCTAGGATGAAGCGGTGTCCCCTCGATGAAGGAGGGGTGATCGGTCCTACGATGTCCATGCCCCAAGCTTCAAAGGCCAAGAGGCGACCGTAGGATGTAGTGGTTCTGACGGTATATGGATGAAGTCAGCGTGAAGCTGGCACGCATAGCACTTTTTAGCATAGTCGACAGCGTCAGCTGCCATGGTCGGCCAGTAGTAACCCATGCGTCGCAGTCGATCCTGCAACTTAGGGCCAGGTTGATAGGCCCCGTAGGTTCCATTGTCAGCTTCTCGAAGGGCTTCGGCTGCTTCTTCGTTGGACAAATATCGAAGGAGAAGTCCATCGTAGGAGCGTCGGTACAGCATTTTAGTAGCTGTATCGTAATTGAATCGAATGGAGCGCCTCTTGACTGAGACGGCTTCTTTCGGGTCCTCTGGAAGAATTTCGTAGACAGCAAAGTCGATGAACGGGAACCTCCAATCTCGGACATTAACACCAGTACTTGTTGACATGGTATGGGTTATTTGTGAGCATAGGTTATTTTTAGGACAGACCAAGTCTCGACCAACTACCGTGACGTAGTGTTGAGTCCCAAGGGGTGCTGCCAATGAGGCTGCGAGGCCAGCCAGAGCGTCAGCCTCAAGATTTTGTAAGTGAGGTACATGTTTGATGAAGAACTTGGTGAAGGTTGAAATGATGTTCAATGCAACTTCGTGGTAAGGGATCAGATCTTCATGGCGAACTTCGTATTGCCCTCTGATCTGGTTAACGACAAGTTTTGAGTCGCCGTAGGCTTCCAGATGATTAACCCCCAGCTGTTATGCCAGCTGGAGTCCCATAATGAGCGTATTATACTCGACAACATTGTTGGAGTACGGCTTCGAAAGGGAGTAAGCACGCTGGATGACCAGCTGATCGGGAAAGACTAAGACTATCCCCACTCCTGCGATGATTTGGCCTTTCAGACCTGTTCTTGAAGCGCCATCGAAAAACATCCGCCAGACGGAGCTTTCTTTGGTGACGTTTGATTCTTGGACCTCATCCAGGATGTCTTCATAGAGTCTTGAGGACTCTGGGATGGGGTACGCAGCTAAAAAGTCAGCCAGAGCCTGACCCTTAACGGCTTTTTGTGGAACGAACACATGTTGTATGGCGTTAGCAAGATCGCCCATGTAGCTAGCCGGGAGTTCAATTATCCTGGCTTCGTCATAAGAACTCTGAGTGGATTGACTCGGGAGATGATATATATTGTCTGGCCCGAGACATAATGGCGAGTCTTCTGGATGGCGAACACCAAAGCCAAACATTCCTTTTTAATGGGGTTATACCGGTGTTCGGCCCCGATCAGTATTCTACTGAGGTAGTAGATGGCTTGCTCATAGCCTGCATCGCTGTTCTGAGCCAGCAGAGCGCCGAGGGAATGATCCATGGCATGGACGTAGAGGAGAAATGGTTTGCCGACGACGGGTGCCACCAGGACTGGCAGGCTCGTCAAGTAAGCCTTGATATCGTCGAAAGCTTTTTGGCATTCCTCTGTCCAGACGTAAGAGACTCCCTTCTTCATGAGCTGAGTGAAGGGTTGACATTTTCCGAAAAGTTTTGTTATAAACCACCGGATGTATGCCAGACGCCCCTGCAGGCCTTGAAGTTCTCGGAGGTTCTTCAGAGGGTCCATATCAAGGATGGCTTTGGTCTTCTCGGGATCGACATGAATGCCTTTCGCCGTGATAACGAAGCCCAAGAACTTTCTGCTAGAAACCCCTAGGAAGGATTTATCGGGGTTCATCTTGAGTTGATGTGCTCGCATGAGATCAAAGACTGTCTTGAGGTCTTGTAGGTGATCTCCTTTGAGACAGCTCTTGACCGCGATGTCATCAACATAGCATTCAACTGTCTTGCAAAGATGCTGACGGAAGATGGTGCTTATAGCTCGTTGGTATGTCGCACCAGCGTTCTTCAAGCCGAAGGACAATACTGTGTAACAGAAAATCCCCTTCGGAGTCCTGAATGACGTGTGTTTTGCGTCATCGGGGAACATCTTGATCTGGTTGTAGCCTAAATACTCGTCCATGAAAGACATGCGTTCGAAGCCACATGTATTGTCGATCATCACGTCAGTGATTGGAAGCGGGAATTCGTCCTTCGGGCAAGCAGTGTTGAGATCCCTGAAGTCGATACAAACTCGTATCTTTCTGTTCTTCTTGGTGACAGGGACGACGTTGGCTACCCAATCCGGGTATTGTTCTTCACGGATGAACCCGCTGGTCAAGAGTTTGTCTACCTCTTGATCGATGGCGTTCATGATGTCAGGACGAAAACGTTATTGTTGTTGTTTGATAGGCTTGGCATCAGGTAAGATGTTGAGCCTATGCATCGCGATCTGAGGATCAAGTCCCGGCATATCTTCGTAGCTCCAGACGAAGATATCGATATATTCTTTAGCCAGCTGGATTAAAGATTCCCGATCTTCTCCTTTTAGGCTTTTCTGATAAAGATGGGTTTGGAAGAAGATCCATCCCCAAGGTCGATATGCTCGACTTCGTCTTCGGTAGAGGGTTCGCGTAATTCAAAACGAGACTCCCACTGCTCTCCTAGGCGTTGAGCCCAGGGTTCTTCTTTAGAGAATTCTGGCGTTTGGTCTTCGCCTTCATCTTCTTGAGATTGTGCAGATGTCATATTTGCTGATAGCACTTTCTTGAAGGTTGAGCCGATACTGGTATCGGACTCCCAAGTTGATGCTTCGGATGAATGAGAGTGTTCTACTTCTTCTGCCTCCGAACTCTCTGGAGTTGACGAAGGCGTGACGTAGCCCACCCCCCGTCGAGTTTGATTATAGTAGTTTTGCGGCTTTCCTTTAGGTGTAGGAAGCCGGAGAGAGAGACGTCGACCCTTGCCGTAGTTCAGGCCTTTGTTGCTTTTTAGGTCGTAACCCATCTTCTGGATGAGGTACTTTGCGATGTCCGTGTACCGATAGACTTATATTCTGCCGGTATCTGGTTCTGGCTCGAGTGGCGGAAGGTCTTGATGACGCTCAACTTTTCCGAAGATGATGGATTCTTCGTCTCGATTCCGCGGCGGGACTACAAAACAGACCCCTTGGGACGGGCGATTTACATGATGGACGGTCGTTATTTGTATTTGCAATGACCGTAGAGCGTTATCTAATGTATACATGGCATTCCAATGTGGAAGACTAGAATAATTAAAAGACACTCTATTATTGATGAAATACGAGATTTTGTCCCGCGGGATTACATTGTCCAGAGAGGGTGCATCTACATCAGCAGAGATATATTCCCTATTCTTCATCTCTGAGTACTGGGATTGGATCGGGGGAGTCCACCACAGCTTTGATTTTGGGGTCCGAGAGGGCTGCATGGGCCTTCTCCGGCAGCTTGGATGAGACAGATGATTGCGACGGCTTGCCTTTAAGATGCACCTTCAGAGGTGCCTCAACTGCGCCTTCAGTAGTTGGTGCCTTCCCCTGTAGTTTTGCCACAAAGGGAGCCAAAGTTTGAGGCGGCTTTTCCTTGAGCCGAATCTTCAAGGGAGCTTCAACAGGTGTTCTACCCGGAGCAGCTGGTGCCTTCCCAGGTAGTTTGATGTTCATGAGAGGCAACGTCTGAGGCGGCTTCCCATTGAGTCAGATTTTTAAAAGAGCATCAGGAATCATCTCTGGCTCCATGTCCGGCTCTGCTGCCATTTCTGCTTTATCGTCAGCATCATTGGCTTCCTCCTCGTCAGGCGACTTGTACAGGGTAGAATCCGTGAAGTAGGCTTCGACCCCCTTAAAAGGGTCAATGTCCGCGAACTCCGTCCGGATGATGTCGTTGGTGGACACGTACTTCATACATTGGTAGAGTGTAGATGGCACCACCATGTACTCATGCAGCCACGGCCGACCCAGTAGGAGGTTGTAGTTGACGTCGGCATCCACAACATTGCAAGTCACCTCGGTTCTGAGGTTGCCGATATGGCACTTTAGCCGTATTTTGCCCAGCGGCTCGCTTTTGCTAGCATTGAAGCCACTGATTATTGTGTTGGAGGGTGCCAGTCGGTACATTGGGATCCCCAGTGTTAAGAGCAGCGTTTTTAGGATGATGCTGATGGAAGACCCCGGATCGATCTGAATTCGCTTCACCTTGACGGAACCGATATACCCTGTATAATACAGCGGCCTGTTGTGTCGGTTGTGCTTGAGCAGCATGTCTTGTTGGGTGAAGGTTATGTTGGGGATAACCTCATCTGCACAATGACAGTGCGTATATATAGTCGGGAGATCTTCAGGCTGCTTGACCTGACTGATGAACGATTCAGCATCCTTCAGGGCTTCACAGAGAGCTTCACGAGTGTCTTTGGAAAGACGAAGGAGCTAAAACAGAGAGAGGCGGGCAAGAGTACTGGCCAGTTGTGCCAGTATGTCGAAGTTGTGGGGCTTGGCTAGCCCCGAAGCATTCTCCTTTCGCAGAGGCCTGTCGAAATGAGCCTCTACATGTTTCTGCTTATTGGCTGCTGGGGGCTTAGATGGGCCCTCTTCCTAGGCGACAGGGACGGTGCAAGGAGGCACCACCACGACGACGGCTTCGTCGGGTTGGCCGTTCTGTTGTGAACGCATCTGTACAGGAAGTGCCTCTTCCACAGAGGAAGAGACCATGCGGTAAGACTTGATCTTCCTGCCTTTAGTTTTGGAGGCAGAGCGTACCTCCGGTTGAGTAACCTTGGAGACAAGATCAGGGTGAACCCATAAGATCTCTTCCCGAGATATGGTGAGTGGGATGAGTCCACTCACGTTGTCACGAGTAGGTGGTAAGTTAACCACCTCCATTGTCGCCTTAGGGATGGGGACGACACCATCTTGTGTTGTAGTTGGCAGCAAGGTGCCGAACTGGAGTGACACCACATTGGCCAAAATCGTCTTCTCCTCGTAGTCGACGGAGATAACATCCGTATTGATCATGCGCTGGATGTAGTTTTTGAGGACGTAGCAGTCCTTAGTTGGGTGTCCGACAAACCGATGGTAGTGACAGTACCTCGGATTGTCCACTTTTCCAACCTCGCCGGGACGCTTCGGGTCCGGCAACTTGATCTTGTCACCCTGCTTCAGTATCTCGAAGAGTTGCAGGGTGTCTTCATCATTGAAAGAATAGACCTCCTTTGGCCTTGGTACAAGTGGAGGCTTCTGAGTAGGCGCTGATGCACCTTTTGAGGCATTGACAGTCAACGCCTGTTTCCCCTTCGTCTCTCGTCCGGGATTGTTGGCTGCAGGCCGTTTCCTCTTGTCCTCAAAGGCAGGAAAACTGACTCCTAGAAGACGAGCATTGGCTGCCTTCTTTTCTGCTGCATCGGCTTCGATGATCAAGGAACTCCAGTCGGGAGGAGGAGCAGAGTTGAGCCAGAGTTTGACTGCAGGAAGCATGTTCATGCTGCAGGAGGATAGGAGTGCATGTTCTGGCATGCCCGGGGACAGTCTGAAGCAGGCCTGTCGAAAGCGTTCGATGAATACTCGAACTGTTTCCTTCTCCTTCTGGCGTATCTCTATGAGGGACGCCATTGTCATGTCCTTCCCGCCGTCGTAGAAATGGTCGAGGAAGAGATGCGTCAAGTCATCGAAGGAGGATATAGAGTTATCAGGAAGACTGCAGTACCAGTCGTACGCCACTCCTTTCAGTGCCCCGACAAATATGCTGGTGAGTAGTACATCCTCCTTCGGGAGATGTCCCATTTGAGACTGGAAGTACGTCAGATAGCGACGCAGAGAGTCCTTCCCGTTGTATGGCATCAATGTTTGTGGTTTATACTTAGAAGGATAAACCACTTTGTTCTATTCGAGGGGATAAGGTTGGGGGATGCCCATCTTTTGGCGCTCCTCTTATCTATTCTTGGACTCAAAGCGCTCGCACAAGTCCCTGATCATCTCGACCACATCTTTCGTGGAGCTGGGAGTCGAAAAAGGAGGTACCACCTGGAGTTGAGCATTTGAGGGCTCCAACGTCCGTGGTGCCTCGCGACGATCTGTGTCCAAGGATACCCGTTGAAGGGGTACACTTGATTCTCCATTGGCCCCTGGGTCAGGACTGGTAGAAGGTGCCCTAGCCAAAGCGGACCGTATTTCAAACACCGCTTGAGTCAGTATTTGCATGGAGGCAGAGAGGGTTTTGAGTCCTCCCTCCAGGGTATCCATGCGCTGGACGAGGTCGGCTGACGGCGCATCTGACTCGGTGTCACCTCCAGTCATGTAGACTGTCATGACATGGCTGGAGTCGGATGGATCAGTTGAGGCTTCGCTTTCGACCTCACTCTCATGTAGGGGAGTTGCTCTCCCGGAGCTTCGTCTTGGCTACCCCCAGCTATGTTCTGGAGGACACCCTCGTCTTCAGGATCCGCAAGGGCCTGGTTACACCCAGTTTTGTCTTGGAGGACTTGTTCATCTTCGAGACGCAGATCCATGGGGGCCAAACTACCTCCAGCTACGTCCGGGAGGCTGACTTCGTCTCCAGGATGAAGATCTACCCCAGCTGTGCTCCGGAGGACATCTTCGTCTTCAGAAGGAGGATCAATAAGGGCTTGACTACCCCCGACTTCCTCCAAGATCTTCTTTCTCCCCCGAGTGCCTTCGAACACTCCAGAGGACGGGACAGTTGTCTTGGTTTTCCTCGGCTGGCTTTTGGACGAGGACAAGGAATTGTCAGTCGCCTTTCGGACTGACGAGGAGTTAAAGATTACATTGCATGAAGGAACCTTTAGTTCTGGCTCCTCTTTTATTGACACATTCTTTCCGAGATAATGTCGGAGGGGTGTCAATAATTGCAGCCGCTGGAACACCGACTGTCTTGGTGGGACTGCCGTCTTGCAAGGGCAGTTGATGGTAACTACAGCACAAGTGTGCCCTGTGGGGGACGCATCGTGCTTGTCAATCGACTCTCCTGATCGACGTTTGTGAGTGATCACGTTACGCAGATCGTTGGAGGAGAGTGCCACCTTCGTACCCTCTTCAGGCGCATGGCAAGGCCAAGCGCCGGGGTGGTCAAGTGAATGTTGCCCCCCTGATCCAACACCAAACAGGCGCTCAAATCAGTAGTGGGGGAACAACATTTACAGTGACTTGAACGAACCTCAGACGCACAACCAGAGGAGGCACGGGAGTTCAAGACCACTAGGTTTTGCCCTGCTCGACTTGGTTGTGAATGCAATAAATGCGTCCAAGTGAGACAAGGACTTTGAAGGTCGGCTCGTTTCTGGTGCAGAAGTACCTGAGTCGACCTTATACAGCTTACCATCAGCAGCGCACATGATTGTGAGCGCATGCTTCTGGCTTGCTGCTGGTATAGCACGTTTGGGGTGCATGGCCCGTACTGCCTTGGACTTCTTCGTACTAGCCCGCTGGGACGCATAGTACTCAGAATCCAAATTCTCCTCGCCACTACAGCGAGTGAGTCTTTCAAAGATAGAGACCTTCTGTGGCGCATCGGAGGTGATGCGCGGGGCATTAGCTGCGCTCCTGCTCCGTCGACGCATCTTCCACGCCTGAGAGGGAGATGGCTGGGGAATATGGTCAGTCGTACGTTTTCCCGAGAGATGCGCTTCACCGGTGGGCGCATCTTGGTTGCTGAGGACGTCAGCAGGAAGGGAAGACTGGATCGGTGCATCCCCTTCGGTGGTGGTGCCAGAGGCGTCGACCTTGCGCACCCAGACTTGGCGAGTCGTCTTCGACTTCGGCAGCCGCTTCGAAGGACTCATGCTGCCTTCAGAGATGAACTCCTCATACGCTTGTTGATTGAAGCGTACGACCAGCGTCTTATGGGAGGAGCCCACCTTCACGTCGTCGGATTGCGACATAGCTTTTTCGGTAGAGGAGAAAGAGATCCCCAGCAGAGTCGACAGCTTGTTTGTCATTAAAATCTTTTGATTGTAAATTTCAATTACAAACAGAACAGTATTACAATGTAGGACTTAGAGGTAGTCCTAGGAGTACACTTTTGTTTATCTGGGTTCCTTGTGCCGATGGAGCGAGTGGTAATACGTTGACTCCGTTGACGATCTGACGACGGTTCTCTGTTCTCTGAAGGTCTGAGTTGCTCTGGATGCCGGAGCTTACGGAGAGGAAGAAGACATTGAGTGTCTGTATCTCCTCTCTGTATATCAGTAGTTGTGCGATATATCCTCTGTGTTTGTGGAAGAAAAAAATGATCCTTCTATTTATAGTCTGCAGGCTGACTGTTCTTGCACGTATATGTAGGATGTGACTGTTCGTGGGGACGCCACGTGGTGATTGCTGATGGAGGCGCATGGATGATGCGCTTTGATTGAGGAGTTGAATCCTTCATGCTGCTGTTTGTGGACTGGTACGTAGCAGGGAAGAGGATCTTTCTGTTGCTGAGATCTTGGATGATTAGCACCCCTTCATCAGTTGAATCGAGTCAAAGGACACGTGTTGTAGGTCCATGGCTCAAAGATCTCGGATTTGGTGGAGAATAATGTTATAGGATGTGCCTGGGATTGGGTGCATAAGGAAGCTTGGGCTCATAACCTTTAGGAGTCATGAACCATTCGGTGCGCATGGCTTTTGAGGCGCATGCGAGGCTTCGGTAGTGACTTTACTTCTGTCTTTAGGGATCAGAGAAAAGTCTGAGACGTATGGCTTTCGAGGCACATACAGAGATTTGGGCGCATGGCTACGGAGGCGCATGCGAAGTGGTTGGGTGGCCACGTGGCTTGTAACCGTCGAAGGAAAGTAATGATGATGCTGACGTTGGTGATGCTTCGTCTTCTGAAAAAGCTGTCAACTGTTCAGTCCTCGGGGGACATGCTGCCAACTCTGTCAGACTTTAGTATTTATTGTTCTTGACAGGTGATAGGCTATTGAGTGGGCGCATCGATCGGCGTTCCACTAGGCGCATGGGGACGCATGAGGGCGCATCCTAAGAAGGCGCTTGGTGCTGAGGGACGCATTTGTATGATGCGCGGTCTGACCGGCGCATCCGCCTTGCATGATGCGTCTTTATTGGTCCGATTGTTACGTTCTTCGAGTGCTTTAAATAGCCGTTTTTGACTTGGCTGAATTCGAAGCGTCAGGTTCATCACCATTAATGCAAATTCATTGCACGGGATTCGGAGAGCCGGCCACTTGGCGCATGGGTTTGATTTGCCCGGCCTATAAGTAGTGGCATGGAGAGAGTTTGTTTCTCGTTCTCTTACGTCCTTTCAAAATAAACTTGTTCGCTCGAGCGTATTCTGTTGAAGAGATGCTCCCGAGGATGAAGATGCGACGCATTGTCTTCATTGATGCACTTGAAGGTGACTGTTACATCCAAAAGTCGGAGTCGAGGGCTTCTGAGGCAGGCGGAAGGTGCCTGTTGCATCGAAAGATCGGGATGCTCGAGCCTCGTCTCCGTTATGCTGGAAGAGTCGCAGATCGGAATTACGGTGCTCCGATCATTTTCCTTGGCCTTTAGGAGAGCTCCTCCTCCCGCTAGAGTGGGTGTTGCCCATTCTGGTAGGGTTGAAAGCTGCTCCTTTAGCCGCGGGTCGATTGCGGTGCTCTCCTCTTCCTTGGTTTAAAGAGCTCTTCCTCCAGCTAGAGGGTTGATTGCCACCCTCGTTCTGCTCAATAAATGCTTCATTAGTCGAAGCATTTGATGGCGCATATGCTGAGACTTTATGATGCGCCTGACTGAAAGGGTGGCACATAACTGAGCTGCTGAAGGGATGCACATAACTGAGCCGCTGAAGGTATGCGCCTAGCTGGGAGCGCATGGCGAGATGCGCCTATTTGAGAGCGCATGGTGGCTGCTGCGCCTGGCTGTAGACTTAGGGTCTTTTCTTTTTGTAAAAGTTCTCCTTTGTACAGCCTTTTCTAGACATGTAATAGACTTTTATATGAAAAATAAAAATCTTCCTTTAATGTCTATACTTTTGCTTTGCTGTGCCAAGTACTTCATCTGAGCTACCTGGCGCATGTAGTGTTCGGTGTATAGGATTTCTGGTCCTGAAATTCCATGCTTCTACACTTTATACTACTCTCAGTATCTCTCACATGCTAGGACTTGGGTTATGGAGAAACTGATAGTTGAGTACGTAATCATGCCCCTTCTACCGTGACGTATGTACCGAGCAAGGTAGCATTTTACATGTATACCTTGTCGTAGGCCTATCCCGCGGATTTGTGCGTATGTACATCTATCGCTTGTGACTTGTACGGAAGTACATTTTATTTTACATGTGCCCTCAGCACTTTGTACACCTATTGACCGATCACGTACCTGCTCCAGTTTTAAACAATACATGTACATGTGTCGCCATGACAAATGTACCCTTGACATGATAGACTATGATTTTGACATGATAGTTATGATATTCCATGATAGGTTGTACCATATCATGACCTCAGTTATTACTTCTCATTTCTTTCATACTCAGTATTGCATGTTTGTAGTATCAGTACTTGCTCCCGTCCTGACAGGATAACGTTGTAGTTACACTCTCTGAGGAAGAGATGCTCTGCGATCCCTATTATGGAGCACCAGAGGAGGAGTTTCCCACAGGAAATTCTTTCTAGTTTCTTTTGGCTAGACTTAGTATTAGGGTTGTTATGACAACCATCTTTTGTACTAAACTGGACCTTGTCTCCAGTTACTTATTTTGGAGTGTATTATGTATGCCAAACTTAGTGGTTTTTCATCTATAAAATGTTGTGTTGTGATCATCTTAAAATATCATAATATTATAATTATTAGCACACTTACCTTTACTTTTGACTGATAGAACAGCTTACTACGCTCTAACCAAGCGTAGGCTGGACATGGCTTGGCCCGGCCCAACAATTTGGGAAGCAGGTCGTGACAATCTCCCACCGTGGTTGGTTGATCTTCTGAGGCGCCTCGATCCTAGAGCCGCTATCCGGAACTCATCTCCTCCAATGGGTTCCCCGAACTTCCAGAGTTCTTCATTGAGTCGCATCTGTGTGTCCTCCTCGGCCTCCGTCCACCGGGTCGTCGAATTCCTCATGTCCAGATCCGGACACCAAAATCGCCGACCGAGCGCTCGAGTTCACCACTCCGGTAAGTTCTCGACCCTTCTTTCCTTTCTTTTTCTTTCTTTGTGTTCTGGAGTTTCATTTTTGTGAGAAAGAGAGAGGGAGCTGTGATGTGTTAGAAATAGTTAGGGTTAGGTTGGATAAGGAAGAAGAAGAGTAGTGAGCGGCTGGGAATGAGAATGTGAGAAATGAGGAAGAGAGAGAATAGGAGAATGAGTAATAGAGTAGAGGGAGTAGGCTGGGAAGAAATATTATGTGATGGAGAGGAAGTGACCTCTCATTTCCATCTACTTTTCTCTTCTTTATTTTAGCTCTTCAATATTTAGAAGTCATGCTACATACTGACCCTTCGATTCCCTAAGAGCCAAGTTGCCTTTTCGAAAATCGATCCAGATTGAATAGAGGGGTGAGCTATGTGGTTCTCTATTTGATTTTTTAACAGATGTTTAGTTGTGAGGTTTGATTCTTGGGGTGGTACATTTGTGTTTAGTTTAATGAGTTTAAATTGTCATAGCAATTTGAGACCAGTTTGATTTGTTGTGGGCTCAGCCTAATATGTGAGAATTAATTATTTCAAAATTCTGAGTTTGGGAATCGAGCCCAGTAGCCTTTGGGTTTGGGACTGGTTATTAGGTTGGATTGGGAGTTGGGGTAGCAGATTTATATTGGGTTCATTTATTCCACTGTTTAGTTAAATATTGTTAGAATTATTTAGAATATTTAATATCCATATTTTGTGAATAGTAGCTTTCAAGCATTTTTAAATATTATTAAATAAAGCATTTTGTTAAACATAGTTAAAGTAATTACTTTTGGTTTAAGCTATAATATATATTTTTTTCTAAACAAATGACTTTCTTACTAAATATAATTAAAGATATTTTAAGCTATTTAAAAGATATGTTGCTAAATGATTTACTAAAATTTAGCATGAATTGTTAATAATTTTATCATTTAAATACCACTTTTCTAGAAACTATTGTAGATTTATAATTAGTTACATTAATGATTTATTTGTTAAGTATATTCAAAAACATTTTTCCACTAGTATTATTGTGATAAAAACTATAATACATAGATATTTCTAAAATATATATAGTTAGCTAGTTATACCTATATTTGGCTTAGTATTGAAAATAGTTTTTATTTATAATATATTATAAACCTAACAAAATTGTACCAAATATACCAGGTGACATTTATCCATACAGTTCTACTCCCGTGCTTCCAAAGCGTGGCAAGTACACCGACTCGAGCTTTTACTTTGTTTCTGTCTTACATTCATGTGCCACGTTCTCATATTGGACACGTAATACACATGGTTGCATCGTCCTTGTTCGTCATTGCATTGTGAGTCATTGCTTATTGCGGGGATTGGGAGAAATATTAACTTTTGTGTGACCACACCCAACATAGGTATTGTGGATAGCCTAGTTGTACACCTCACGTATGATTAAGCCGTAGCTTGTAAAATTGATTGATTGTGGATTGATTGTGGATTGTGGTCCTTAAGTCGGTCACACATTAGTTTAATATTTCAAAGGTCACACTTGCATTGATAGTCGTGTTCATTGTATTGTTTATTGATTGTCATGTTCATTGTCTTTGCATATTGATTGTCGTGTCCATTGTCTTCAGTTTTGCATTTTACTTCTAGTACCATAGTTTTATTTTTAGTTCTCATACTCTAGATTCACCTTATACTCTGTAGTTCAGATTACATTGTATATTATTCTTGTCGGGGTTGTACTTTGCTCTTTCCTGACAGGACACGTTGCAGGTGCTTGAGGTCACATGGAGCATGATATGCTATCATGGAGATTGCAGGATATAGTTCATTATTTTTATTTTGGGATATTGTATTTGTATTTTATTATTGTATATTTTATTTTATCGGATTTGTCTCCGGATAATATTGTATAATTTGATTGATGGATATTGGGGATCTTTCTGGGACATTTATAGATTCTTTAATTGTTTACATTACATTGTGACTTGGAGTTTTCCTTAGTACTGTATAGCTTACTTCGTCGTGTCCATCGACGAAGGCTGGGCGTATCCGACTTGTGTCCGATTATTCGGGAGCAGGTCGTGACAAGATCTGACGCTACGGAGCCAGGAGTTCACCGTTCGACCATCGACGTAGAGCCGCCCTTGCCGAAGAGTCACCGTCGCATCGACTGGATCTGGTCCACGATGCCGCCAAGCCGCTGCCGGAGCTTGCGCCGTTCTCTCGGAGCTTGTCGATACCGCTTGGAGCCGCGGTGCCACGCCACGTCCTCGTCGAGACCATTGTCGGCGAGATCTGGACAACGACCGTCTTCCCAGTTGCACGGAGCGCCGGATCTGCTCACCGAGGATCGACATCCCCGTCAGCCAAGGTAAACGTCCGCTCGATCTTCTCGTCCCCCGTCTCTTGTATTTCGTTCTTAAATTCTAGGGTTTATATTTGGGAAAGAACAGGGAGTTAGGGTTTCCTAACGTTTGGAGGAGAAGAGTTGGAGTTCAGTTTCTCCATTGCGGCTGAGAATAGTACGGAAGGAGAGAGAAGAATGTTGGCAGAAGAGTTGAGTTTATGTACTAATAGTAGGGCTGGTGAATGGGCCAGGTCTGAAAAGATGTATGGGTTCTGTTGGACTGTCAATTGGACTGGACTTTAATCAATTTTTTTAATATGTAGGCAGTAGCAGTCATGCTGGGTTGTAGTCGAAAGAGTGGGCTGTGAGCGAATGGGTTAGGGAATTGAGGCTGGGATTCAGTTTGAAGAAGTTTTATTTAGCAGTAGGTTTAAGAACTTAACTTTAGAACAGTAGACTGACCGATTTGGGCCAATTGAGGTCGGGCCAGTAGTTGGTCTTGGAGTTGTAGACAGGAAAACAAGCAAATATATTAGGCTAGGATGAGTTGATCTAGTGGTATGGTTCAGAGTGATCTGAACTCTATTAATTTTGTAGTATAATTCATGTATTAATTAATAGTGATTCATTAATATTATTTTTCCATATTAGAGATATTATTTTAGGAAATATATTTTGGATAAAATCTTTAATAAATATTTTCCTATTAATTCTTAATAAATATTTTTAAAGTTTTGCTAATAATTCCTCTTGTTAAAAATAATTAATTAATAAGTTTTACTAAAACAATTATTTTGATAAATAAATATATATTCTTGATGATTCTAATTTCAACTAGTATCCATGATTTAGCATTGCTTTTTGCTTATATATATAAGAGCTAGTTTTATATAGTAAGATTATATAGCTAGTTATAATTTAGAAATAAAGAGTAGCTAATAGATAAACTAGTGAACAGTTAGCTTGATTGTAGAATTAGATAATTGTCATTGATTAAACCAAACAAATTGTACCAAAATAACAGGTGATCATATACTCATGCAGTACTACTCCCGTGCTTCCAAAGCGAGGTAAGTACACCGACTCGAGCTTTTACTTTGTTTCTATCTTACATTCATGTGCCATATTCTCATATCGGACACGTGATACACACGATTGTATCGTCCTTGTTTGTCATTGCATTGTGAGTCTTTTTTATTGCGGGATTGGAGAAAATATTAACTAGTGTGTGACCACACCCAACCTAGGTATTGTGAATAGCCTAATCGTACACCTCACGTACGATTAAGCCGAACCTTGTAGAATTGTGAATTGTGAATTGATTGATTGTGGATTGTGGTCATTAGCCGGTCACACATTAGGTTAATATTTTAAAAGGTCACACTTGCATTGATTGTCGTGTTCATTGTCTTGTTCATTGATTGTCGTGTTCATTGCCTTTGCATATTGATTGTCGTGTCCATTGTCTTCAGTTTTGTATTCCATTTCTGCTACTATAGTTTCATTTTCAGTTCTCGTACTCTAGTTTTACCTTGTAGTTTGTATTTCAGATTACATTGTACATTGTTCTTGTCGGGGTTGCTTTGCTTTTTTTTGACAAGATACGTTGTAGGTGAGCTTGAGGCCTTGAGCATTGGAACGTCATGGATATTGCAGGATTCATTTTATTTATTTTTCTGGATATTGTACTTTGTATTTGATTTCATTATTATACTTTATTTTATCGGATCTGTCTCCGGATAACATTGTAAAAGACTTGGATGATTATTGGTGATCTTTTTGGGAACGATATATAGAAGCTGTGGATGTTTACATTACATTATGACTTGGAGTTTTCCTTAGTATTGTACAGCTTACTTCGTCGTGTCCAACGACGAAGGCTGGGCGTGTCCGACACGTGTCCGATTATTCGAGAGCGGGTCGTGACAATGTCTTAACATAATCATTCAAGTATCTCGACCGAAGCCGTTCCGTTAATTTCCAAAAACAATCATTCGGTCGCCTAGACTTATCGACAACAGGCACACATTATATTTGTTATCAATGCAATTCTTATGCGATATCGCATGGGTCATTTTACGGTCTGCAACATTCAATTTGATTTGGCGGTCAAGTCTTCTAGGGTCAGCTGCCCTGAAGCTACGCTCGATAATTATGGATCATTACGAAGGACAATTTACTACGAACCATGATATATCTTATTTTGGAGCCAAATCACATTCCGACAATTTCTATGTGACTACCTAATTTCGGACAAAACCAATTCTATCGGCGCAACTGATGCGCAACTATCCTCCGAGTAAAGTCATGCACTACCGTCTGTTATTCACGAAGCATCTACTCGTATTGAGTTCGAGTCTATCTTATTTGCGGTCGACACACTAGATGCCATATGCATCGAACAATCGTCGATGACTTATAGTCTCGTCTTGATCAATCACAAGGTTCATGATCAACCAGTTCGTTCATTCTCGTATTATTATTTACAAAATTTTGATAGCACGAGGCACACTCTACTTTGTATTCTCACATCGTGCTTACGTTTCCTTACGTATTGATCTTGATACGTCGTATCAATTTCGATAGCGTAGGGGTCAACTTTGATTCTGTTTCAACGTCGACAACTTGTATTGCATATGTCCAAGTTCTCCACAAATATTTTCGTACGTCTCGAATCGTTTCTCGATTCGTTGCATTCCGTTATACTTTGATCGCGTACCCAAGTTACCAATTTTTCGACGTCGTGTCCTTGAGTCATGCAATCGTGCCCTCTAAGTTTCATATGATTTCGTCGTGCTTATAGTGAGTCTCGTCTCGACATAACCTACTATCTTTCTTAGGCACGGCTACCCGAATCAACCAATGTTTTCATCGAAATCGCAAGTCGTGCGATTCGATTCTAATTTGCCTCGCCAAACATTTCTATCAAGATCGCAAGTCGTGCGACTCGTTCGTAAGTTCAAGTTTTCCTTTTCCATCGATCCGATTATTGCTTCAAGGCATAATCGTTTTGTTAGTCTTGGTCGTCCGACCGACTTATAATTTTCGTCTGACGTATCATTCATTGATACGAGTCCCGCCTTATCATTCCAAACAATTTTTGAAGAACACTTGCATCAACATATCGTCATATAAATTTTCGATCGAGTCTCGATATTCTTTCGTCTGTTGCGGACAAACCTTCTACAGTTCTCACAACGCGTCGATGCAATTCATCGCACAAGTGGTATATCATATACCACTCAGAATCGAGTCATTCATCGCATACGTGGTATGGCATATACCACTCGGAAATCAAGTCATTTCCCTCGTATTATGCTCAGTATGAACCAACAATCTCTTCCGACTCACGATTTCTGCAGTGACCGTGCTTGATCACAACTGTAACTTTGATTAAATCAAAATCCGACACAACTCGGCCAATATTTTCATTTGCCAACACAAGTTCGGTGTGCAACCGAACGATTCATTCTATCGATTTATGATTTCAGTTCCTTCCCTTGCATCTCGTGCAACGATTTATTTTCAATATCCTTGCACTTTGTGCAGCGATTACTTTGACATGCGTTGCACAACAAGCAACAATTTACTTCCGACACGCGTTGCACATCGTGCAACGACTTATTTCCGACATTCATTGCACCTCTGTAACAATTTTTATTTTCGACATCTGTTGTACCTTGTACAATGATTTGCTCCCAACATTCAAAGTCAATGCTCAAATCCGTTCAACACATTAAATATTGACTTATCACTTTCATTGTGCCGTGCATTCACAATCAACTCGTTGCACTTCCTGCAACGCATTATTAAGTTCCCGCATTGGTGCAACCAATATTCACAACTCATTGCACTTCATGCATCGTTTCATTTCTCATTCAACATGTTACTTTGCAACAACATCTCAAATCATATTTCATAATTTGTTGCACTTACAGCAATTAACATTTCACGGCTCGTTGCATTCAATGCAACAAAATATTTCAGGACTTTCTCCGCAACATCATGTAAATTTGAAGTACTTACGACAACGTTACCCGACTTTATATTAGACTTATTGTATGGAACATCCAGTACGACATCGAGTAGAGTCAAGAGTGATTCGATTGATGGTAGGCAACTCTTTGGAATTGGAATAAAGCAAACGTCCAGAAGAAATTGAGCCTAGAGCTCTGATACCAATTTGTCACGCCCCGACCCGAAATCACCCGAATCATCATCCTCGCAGGGGGTGTGATGCCTCACAAGCCTGGAGTTGCGCTCGTGCAAGGCAAGATGATTAGTTCTCAAAATGGTTATCTTTGATTCGATATTAGTAAACGGAAGAAAATATAGTATACGAAACAATTCTCTTTATTGATAATGAACTGAGATTACAAAGGCTTTCAATAGCCCAACTGAATTTTCCAGATTGGCTACAATACTCAAGTTCTCTCTTGCCCACAAAGGACTTCACCATTCCATACATCATGCCTTCTATATCTCGGCCTCATCAATCATGTTGCAAGTCCGAGCGTCAATGCGATCGCACGCTTCAAACGCTACGGCATTCCATGCCTCCGTGCGTTCAAGCGAAGCTTCGCCGCGAGCAATCTATTCCCTATACCCTGCATAAAAACTGGTAGGGGATCAGTACATTCGTCCTCGCATGTACTGATGAAAAGACTAACTTTCTAAACCGACATTTTAGTATTTATGTTCAATCATGCAACTTAGCTTATGATCTTGCTATATTCTCCTTAGGGTCAATTTCATGGCATATTCGAAAGAAGTAAAGCATGTTATCATGGCAAGCATGTTATTCGAATTGAGTAGGCAAGCATGCAAGCATTCTCGTGTTTGTTTCGTGGCGTAATTTCTTACCAGCATAGACGCACTCGCCCTTGCACCGAAGCAAGGCGAATACGCCCCATTCCTTCCCTGACATGTTATAAGTGCTCTCTATACAGGATCTATGTGTGCAAGACATATATGTCTACTTTTAACCCATCGTTTCTTAACTATATGAAGGTCGTTGGCGTATCCACGCCAGAATGGACTAAAGGCGTTTCTTTCTTTCTTTTCTCTCTTTCTTTTCTTTCTTTCTTTTCTCTCTTTCTTTTCTTTCTCGAATTGGGTAGCCCGGCGCCTCTCGTAGTGGGTTGTTATCCCAATTACGGAGATCTTCCATTGTATACCATCATTTATGACTTTTTATATCTCGCTAAGCGGTTGTTAATCGTCTTACAGATGTGCGCCTCTCAAAGATTATATCCCTCCTAGGCCGAACGGTCCCGGTGCCCCGGCGCACCCGTTCGGAGGGAACGTTCCCATGCACAGGAGATTATCTCATCGTTTACTCAAGTCCATTCGACCATGCAACGTACTATTATTCAAACAACCAAACATAGTCTTGAGTTCGAGATTCAGACATTCATCATCTCGTATTTCTCACATTAACTTTCTACGTTCTCGCATTCCATACTTCGTTTCAATGTTCAATGGCATCATGCCTCAACTCAATGTTCGTCAACTGAACGACCCGAAGGTCCCGAACACTTTTCGAGACATCATTTCATCTCTGACAGTTCTGTCACATTCATGCCACAACTGTAATCTTTCGCAACGAAGCCATCTTTTATGATCTCGTGCACGTACGCACATTTCGACACATTTATCATCTTTTCCTTCACATTATGCACTTGATGCACGCATCGAAGCCGTATTTCCATATTTTATGCCTTAGTATTCAATGTTCGTGGCTCGTGCACTAGGGCACTCGCCTATATTGTCTTTCAATGTGCTAGCCTTTCTAACTCGTACGCGAAGGCACGGAATGGCTAGTGCATGAAGGTACTCGCCGAATACAGTTATCCCATGTTCTTGTGGCTTACGCACCGAGGCGCTCGCTTTTGCGATATTCAATGTTCCATAGCGACTCGTGCATTTGATGCACGTTTCATTTCAATTATTCTAACTAGTATTCGACACACACTATAATTTATCTTTCGATCAGACCACGCCCGTTGTAACACCCCTGAATTTTTGGAATTTTTTAATTAGTTATTTGATTTAAATAGGATTTTATGGATTTTATGAATATTTTTGATTAAATAGTTATTATTATAGATGACCTTAGCCATGGTTAAGATTTGAAGTACAAGACGACTAAGAATTATGACACGGATAGTGTACACGTGTGCTTTGACTAGTGTTTTATCCACGGTAGGGAAGGTCGAGTCATAGGTGTTTTCTAACTAGGAAAACCAGGCCAAGTTGCGACTTAACCCCTACCGATGATTTATTTATTTAATTATTAGATTATTGACTTTCTAGGAGACCCGGTTGTACCAATTTAGCCTCGACTTGACCCGAACCAAATCCAAATCTAAATAGACATGTAGTACTCTCAAATACCTTCATGTTGATATATATTTTGTATATATATTTTATCAATATTAATATGTTTTCAATTTTAGAAAGTTTCTATTTATAGAAAGTGTACGTGTAATCCTAGTGTAATCCTAGTTGGCATTAGTTTATATTTGACCCAAAGTCCAACCCAAACCTATGTAGACATGTTGGACATTAATATATATTAATAACCATATATATTTAATATTTATTCAGATTGAGATTGCATTTATATTTAGAAATCTAACTAGTTCCATATTAGGAAACCTTTTATTTAAATCCTCAATCAATCAACTAGACAACTCATCAAATAACCAAATAAACTAAATGGACCCCACCCTATTATATTCGGCCAAGCAAACCCCTACCCCCTTGGCCGAACACTCCAAGAGAAATAGGAACCAAATTCTATATGCAAACAAATTCATAAAAAGCCTATATTTATATATATCCACTTATACCAAATCTTAACCCTAACCTAATTTCTTCTTCCCTCACCTTTTTGGCCGACCACTTCTCCATATCCCCCTCTTATTCGGCAGCAACTTTCCCCCTTAGCCCCCACACACCATCCCCTCCATTGCATATCTCTTCCTCCTTCATAAAACTCTTCTTTTTCATCCTTCTTCCATCCAAACTCCACCAAACCAACCCTAAAAACTCCATCTTCCCCATCCAACCATTTCTAACCATTGTCCACCCTCCAAAGTTCATCAATAAAGGAATGGAGAATAAGGACATCTTCGAAGGAGGGAGCTTTGACAAGAAGAAGCCTTCACAAAGTAAGGACCTTGGTAGGAAACCCTAACTTTTCATGTTCAAGTCCATCTCATAAATCTGTAGAAATTATGGTATTAATTATGTAGAAATAGTGTTTTGATGTCTCTTGGTTAGTATTTTTACCCATAAAAGTTTCATGAATTATGATAACTATTTTCATGTTTCGGTAGAGCCAAAACTTACCACGTTGTGAAGGAACTATAAGTTTCTATAGAAATTTTTAAAAACTAAATTTTATGTAGGTTAATATATTTAAATTAGGATTTTTTAAGCATTTTTTCATGAATTTATCAATTCAATTCTGGTCGAAAAAATTATAGGTCAAAACTAGTCATTTTCGGGTGACTTGTTGACCTAGAAGATTCCAAACCATTAGTACCATGAAACCCTTGCATCAAAATTTTATATTCTGATATTTAGGAAATTTTAATTCTTTTTAAATTATATTTTTGAGGTTTTTCATCATTTTAGATAATTAATGAAGTTCTAGACAAATTTTGGGTAGACTAGTCGACCCGATAGACAACTAGTAGTATAATTTTTTAGAAATATAAATTCTAGAAATTCTGAGATAAATTTATAGAAAATTAGTTTAAATAATATTCTTATTATTTTTATATAATTTTTAAGTATATGATTGAAGTAGGAACATAACTGACTAATTGGGAGTTGGAAACCCAAAAACTGTGTTCGGTGTCTCGTGGAGCCTGTGTGTGATTGTTTGGGTCTAAAGGGGTTCCACGAGAAATTCAATATAATCTTAAAATATTATCTTGACTAATTAAGTATATTGTAAGTTCATGAGTAGTGGGTTAATTTAGTTAATTAATTATCTAGGAGCGTCGGGTTCCGGCGGCATGGACGCGGGAGCGACGTTTCAGATTCACAGTACGACACCAGGCAAGTACACATTGCCAAATTTTACAGTACTTATATGCTTTTCTATACTGCTATTCTTTTATGTCTCACTTGGTACATATTTCTCTCCGGTTTTATATCATGGGTACTTTCTAATTTTACGTGCACGTAGATTATTACTCTTTTTTTTATGTTACTAGCCATATTTTTCTATCGTGTTCATGTCTAATGATAGTATTTCTTAGCGTCTGTCGTGTCCCTTTGACATGATTGAGCTAGACTTGACTTGTTGACTTCTTAACTTGACTTGACTGGACTCGTAGTTCTAGGCGAGGACCTTGTGATAGACGATGACTATACTTGACCACTCTCTGTTGTGAGCCCCCACTGAACTGCGATAGAGACTTACTATAGGTTGTGAGCCCCCACTGAGCTGTGATCTATAGGACCGTGAGTCCCCACTGAGCTGTGGTTTACTCCAATTTATTCTTAGTCATGTTTATCAGCACGATTCTCGATGGCATGCCATTTTCTTATATTTTATTCTTGTACTACTCTGCAGTCTTTATTTCTTGTACTATTTCCTATCCTTCCTTGCATGTTAAAACTGTTAAAGTAGGCATGTATATTATGTGACTTGCTAGTCCCCTGAGGACCTGGTTATCTCTCCATGATTAGTTAGACAGGAGGACTTCCCGGAGGTTTATGGTTATGGAGTGGAGACAGGTGACGTACCTTCGCAGGAGGACGAGATAGTGGTCGAGGACTTCTCTTGAGACATGTCTATTTATTTTAGACTGATACATTATTTTCTTTCTTTTTATCAGTGGACATGTAGTTGATACTTTGTTTTCTTTTTACTGTGGTTTCGGGATGTCTTACCCGCACAGTTACATTTCATATTTTATGTTGGATAGATTTCTTTATTAGTATCATTTTATTGGACTTGATATCTTGTGTCTTATTTTCTGTGTGGATGAGATTAGCTGTGTACCTGTGACTTATACTATATTCTGGGTTGTTATCATCATTTACAGCTTAAGCATTTTGCTAATGGGTTTATTATGAGATTTGGCCCATTGGTGAAGTATTGCTGGCATGTATCGTATCCTGGCCCAATACATATTTTGGGACTGGGGCGTTACACCCGTGGCGTCGATAGGTTAACTTAGCATACAATGATACATTCTTACTTAGGCATGAAGGAGTAAAAAGAAGAGTCATTCCTCCCACCTTAAGCCGATACGCCTTGTTGTTTGCCGAGCCGATGCGGCTCGATTTCATAACTTTGTTGTACGGCTAAATCTTTTGACTTAGCCATTTGAGCACTTCTTATTTCATTGAACTACTCGATCGATTTCACCCTACCGTGTCCAAGTCCCAGCCCGTTGCGAGGCGGTGATTTAGGTTTTACGGACCCGTTACGAATGAGGTAAAATGTCGACATCTAATATTTCAGCGTAAACGGATAGCCTGCACATTAAACCAACTAAAAATTAATACTTGCATCGATTCGGACTTGCGCCTTGGGTAGATTCGATTTCTTAGAATCTTCGAGCCGACTCAACGCACTTATCCTTCGAGGCAATGCGGCGCTTCGCATCGATTCAACTCGATGCATTCTTTGGGACAATGTAACTCTTCGCATCGACTTAGTTCGATGTGTTGCTCGGGACAACGTAACTCTCGTATCGATTCGCATCGATACATTTCATTCGGTCAATGCGACTCTTTGAGTCAACGTCTCAGCGTAATGCGCCGTGCGGAGCGGGGCATTACAACAACCGAACCGAACGCAGACGACGGCGAGGCTGTGACTGAACTTCTCGAGAACCAGATTCCTGGTGGGTTAGTGAATTCTCAGTTCTTCTTTCTGTGTAGATATATACAATATATGTTTTCTAGTTACCAAATTATTATTGTAGCTTAGTTGGTTAAGTGCTCTGTTACGGTACATGTGGTCTATGGTTTGAGTCCCCTTTAAAGCACTATTTTTATTTTGTTAGATTTATATCATATTCAAAGTATGTAAATAATATACAATATAATATAAGTAGCCATATTGTTCACTTGGGTTGGACCCATTAGGCGATGGACCGGGCCCATTAACAGTATATTTATTTAATTAATGTATTTTTAATATATATAGTATTGTATTTCTGTGTATTTTATTGTATTTCGATATTTTAGGTACTGTAGAATTAGTTAAAAATTATGTTAATTATGGTTTTTAATTTAGATAATTAATTATCAATTTTTTAGAAATAATTTATTTATATTTATATTTTATTTTAATAAAAATCTGAAAATAAAATTTTGTGTATTTCTGTATTTTAATTTTTAGAAAATATTAAATGCTGTTGAAAAATAAATAAAATTCATAATAAATTAGTACACTTTTTGTAGATTAATTTATTATATTTATTTGTAAATTTTACTATAGTTTTGACATATAATTAATTATTTTCTGTTAGGGTATTTCTGGATTTAAAATTAAATATAGTTTTATAATTTAATTAAGTTATAAAATTAGTTGCAAAAATTATGAAAATTGTTTACTGTCCATTTTAGCCTATTTTGACAATTATAAATTATGAACATGATGTTTTGAAGCCTCTAAGTATTTAAACGAGCGACTTTGTAGCACGACTTTAAATACAGTATTTTATCTTTTAATTAAATAAATTATTTTTTAATAACAAAATTCTTTTAAATAAAATGTAATCCATAACTTTTTAACTTAGTAAACAAATCTATTTTTGTCTGTATTTATTTTACCTTATTATCCTAGTAGCTTTTACGTATAGATTTAGGTTTTATGTTGCGTAGCAACTTGTTCTTTGGCTAATGTTACCGTAGTTAAACTTTTAGCGTGTCATGGTTAGTTTAGTTAAGACAACACTTAGACTTAGAGATTATTTAGACTGAGAACATGTTGTCCCTTTGCACAGTGTGAGGTCTCCGGACACCAATCATCATAACATCACATTTTCGGTAAAACAAGGCAAGTACACTACATCTTTACATTACTGTTCATGATTCCTATTTTGCATGTTGGACTTCGTGACACGTTTCTTATCTTTCCTACAAGTTACTTTTTACATGAATCTCAAGTTGTATTTTAGCATTTCTCAAGTTATACTTTCCTTACATGTTTTAAGTTGTACTTCTCTTTTCTTACACTTGTATGGGTTGGAAAAATGTCTAGTTAATATGTGATCAAAGCCCTAATGTAGTACATGTATTCGAGCTTGACTGTACATCGTGCACGTGTAGTCAATGCCGTACCCCCAAGTTGTCTTTATTTACATGTTACATGTTCTCCTATTATAGCCGATCACATGTCTACTATCTTTTCAAATCACTTTACATGTTCATAACACTTGTCATATTTCAACTACTATTTTTTGTTGTAATTATATTACTCTTGTTGTCATTTCCTAATTTTTTTATGTCTTCCATACTTGTCAATTACATGTTTCAGTAACTATAAGATTTATGGTTGTACTTTGCTCCATTCCTGATTGGATCGTTGTAGGTGAATTGACCGAGCAGGAGTTGCTTTGCAACTTATACTATGGACTTGCCCCTGATACGCTAACTCACATTCCAGAGGATGTTCCTATTGGGGAATACCCTATAGCTTAGTTTACATCTCGCATTTGAACTTGGTTTGTAATAACTAGTTACATTCATTTGGCTGGATTTGTCTTCAGTTTACTTTTACTTTGAAAATGTAACTAAGTGACATCTTTCGACTTATTTGTAGTTTATCTTGATTTAGATGTTGTGATTAGTCCGATTCAATATAAGTTTGAAGATAATAAAGGTTTAGAACAGCTTACTACACTGTGTCTCATAGCGTAGACTGGATGTGTCCGATACGTATCCGAATATTCGGAAATTTTTTAAATCATAATTGATACGAAGGGTAGTTGGATAATTTCTCCCATAATCCTCTCAACTCTCTCCATTTTTTTTCCACCCATGGAAGAAATTTTTTTAAGAGAGACCCACATGAATTTTTCTTCCAATTTTTTTGTTGTTACGACCCGCACCCAATGTAAGGGCACGAGAAGTGGGTACGTCCAACCTACGCTGCAGTGTCGACGGTAGAACGTTGTCCTAGGTCAAAATATCTAACACAATCTAGAATATGCTCCGAAAGGAGAACAATATATAAAGTAATCTCAATCACAAACTAAGATGGAAAAGATGAAAAGATAATCTCAACAGAGAGAGAGAGTCACAAATGTAAATAATAAGTCTCGGTACAAAACTCCTTAAATAATATTTCAATGCAATCACAAATGTCTCAAGAACTAGATAATAAGGAAGCCTAGACTAAGCTAATGGCAAGTCCTCATGACTATTGGATCCTGCTGAGGGTCCAGGCCACCTGTGTCAACTAGGCCTGCTCTATAGTAAGTATCGCAGCAATCCTCATCATCTGTAATATTTCAACAGGTCCAGTCAGGACAGGAACGAATACATATCTCTCACACGGATCAGAATATGAAAGGAAATATGAAATAAGCTATAGCATAATATACATGAACTGCTGATAAAGAAATGAGACTGTAAAAGAGAACATGATATATGGGAATAGATATACATGATATAATAAGAGAACTGAAAAAACTACGTGGTGTAGAGCACAATCTGGTTATGTAAACTGGCTTAGGTTATACATGACTTAAATCTAGTTTGGAGTTTTACATGAAAAGGGTGTAGGTCACATAACCAAATAAGTACTCCCCCTGCCCCAATCAGTACACAAGGATCTGTCCAGGTTATGTTATTGCACATGAAAGTAGTGTGTCACATGGATAGCTAGTCCACATGAACACTGGGTTATACATGAAGGCTCACATGATCATGAGTGTACATGAATGTCACATGAGTATACATAAATAAATACGAATACAAAGAGTAGATGATCGATGCATACGATAAAGTACATGAGCACAATATACCCGATGTATCCGAGGGAATAACATCGCATAAAGAGATCCATATAGTACTAATCCGTGATAACATCATGACAGCAACAAGTAAACTAGTCTATAACAAGTAAATATGTCCAAGCAAGAATGAAACGGTCAGAGAATGTACTCGTCTGGCAATCCAAGCTGCTGATGAGGAAGTGCAACTGAATTGGAGTGATGTAATCCTATTTAGAACAACCACAAATCACAAAAAGGTCTAAAATATCATAAGGAATGCCTACAATGTAATTCTACATGATTCTAGGTTCTTCTAGGTCAAAGTCAACCCTTGGTCAACTCTGGTCAAACCTGGTCAACTCTGGTCAAACCTGGTCAACTATAAGTCAACTAGTCCGTTTACTAATTTTTAGGTCAAGCACAAGTTTTCAAGTCATTCTAAGTTCGTTTGAGTCGATATGGATCAAGTTTAGCCCAAAAGTTTTAGTCCCCACTGTTCGTTTGAGTCGATATGGATCAAGTTTAGCCCAAAGTTGACTTTTGTCAAGTTTAGCCCTAATTTTACTTTCAATTATTCCATTAGAAGTTATTAAGATTATGAACAGTGCACGCGAGATTTCTTCGCGCATGCTTCACGAAACGATGTAAAACTTTACGGGCATGTGGGCAGAGTTGCCTCCATACGCTCATACAATTTCACGCGAAACGGATCCCTGTGCGTCGAGTTACGACGCTCGGACAGCAGGGCATGCATGGGGCCGTGCACGGGCCTCGTGCATGTGTGTCCGTGTCCGATTCGGACGCTGAAATCGTGTCGATTTCAAATTCGTCTTCATGAAATTTGTTAAAATAATATTAGCAAGGAATTCGTGAAAACTGAATCGAAAAATAACACTTTTCAGTTCTAAATGGCATTTCGTCGAACACGTGTTCCATAGGACCGACACGTGTCCGATACCGCTATCAAACGAACTCACAATCCTACCAAACTTCATGCACAGGTCTGGGGTACCTATATGGATGCTAAAATATAGAAATTTTAGAAGGAACAATGGTAGAACGAGGTTTACCTATTGAGGGTGGGAATCTCAATGAAAGTGAATCCTCGAGCGCTTCGACGACCGGTTTATCCCGAGAAAACACCTCCAACTCCTTGCTAGCAATGCTCCAGAAATTTCTTCTCCTTCCCACAGTCGCAACACAATTCGTTTGGCATGAATCGGATGCCGGATGAGAAAGTTAGGGTTTTGAAGGAAAAGGGAAACTAGGTTTTGATCTAGTGGAGGCTATGAGATTTCTTCACAAACGAGGGGGAGCTGCTGTGCTTGGCCGACCATGCTAAGGGGTATTAGGCTTAGGGTTAGTCATGGGCCAAGCACTCTTAAGTTGCTACAAAGGCATAATGACAAAAAGCTTTAAAGGCTTATAAAAAAATAACTTAAAAATTATTAAATAATTCTATAAAAATAGGTATTAATTCTAAATTAAATCTAAAAAGCCAAAAATAAATCTAATTACATTATTAGGATTTTAGATAAGGTTGACTAAGGTTATACCATCTTGGTCCTATCAAAACACCAATCCAATCCACACAACAATCAATTAAAATCAAATAATGCACAATGACTAAAATACCCCTAATTAGAAAAAGTGAGTGTGACAGGTAATTAGGTTTCTAATGTCATGGTTAGTCTCTAATCATGGTTAGCTAAGGTTAAACCGACTACTAACAGAACACCAATTAAAATATTATAAATTAATCCCAAAAAATCACATAATTACCAAAATACCCTTATTTACAAAAGTGGTGGTTACAAATCTACCCTCCTTAAAATAATTTCGTCCTTGAAATTAAAGTGGTCGTACTCCTTCTAGGTCAAACCCCCAACAATCATAGTCTTAAGAAAACTTATCTAAATCATGCAGTTGGAAAGATATCATACAGGGTTATGGCAGGTAATATCAGTCTGAGGTCTCATCATCTAGCCATTATAGCCATACTAGATCAAAAGTAGTCATAAGGTATCAAAACATACAAACAATATGGTAGGGGTACAGTAATCATCAAGACAGGATAAGGTATAGGTCAAGAACTCACCTCTACTAGGTCTGGTAGCTGGAACTCTCTCCTGGAGTTCTACTAGGGGCAGGTGCAGTAGGACAGTCTCGTATCTTGTGTGCAGCTGACCCCCAAAATAGGCACAATCCTAGTCTCTTCCTACAGTCCTTCCATACGTGCCCAGCTTCTTACAGAAGGCACAGGTAGGCACTCGCTCAACTGGCCTCTGCTGGACAGGAATCTGAACTGGATAGGCTGGTCTAGGCTGGAAGCCGGGGTACTTCTGAGGCTCTGAGTATATACTGCTCCTCGTCCTCTTGCGGCTAGGCTCTCCTCCTAAATGCATAAAGTCCCATAATAGTTGGATACTGAGACTCTGCTCTCTTATAAACTCATCCTCAAGTCTCTGTACCTTCCACACATCCTGAAGAAGTCTGTAAATCTGTGCCCCATCAGGAATGTCATGGGGTACCACTCCAGGAGGCAAAGGGAGGCCCTCAGTCTCTGGCTGAACTGTAGCCCTCTCTTGAGATAGGAGATGGAGGAAAACTCTCAGGTGAGGCTGCTAACACCTCCTGAGCAATGGAAGGAGGAAGTACAATCTCGGTCTCATCCAGAACTACAGCTGTGTACTGGGGACAGACTCTGGTCATGGGTGCCAAACTGAAAAAATAAGAAAAATAATAAATCATCGGGTTATAAGGCAGTCTATAATCCTATATGAAAACTGGTAATTATCAAAAAACAACCATGAATTAACTATAAAGCGTTACTATTCTAAAGATGAATCAAAATCGAAAGTTTAAAGCACGACTGTCAATAGTATTGAAATCCAATCACGATATATATAAAAGAAAAATTTAGTTTCGGCATGATCTAAGTTGATCAACCTCTGGGTAAATCAAGATTTGGGCAAGATGGGGAACAAGTTCATCGAAGTCTGAGCACGAGCATCCAAGGATGGAGATCTAGGTCACAATTAAATTTAATTCAATTGAGTACGACCCAAGATATTAATATGATAAGAAAGATGACCAAAGTCAATTGGTCGTGATCAAGGGAGTTAGGATTCAATGATATTGAAAATTTTTAAAGGATAATTCAAAGATATAGAATAAGCCAATTTTCTCCTTTTGATAGGGAAAACAAAAGACAAGGTTTCATAGGGAAGTCAAGTTAATCATCTCTCTCTGATACCATCAAGCTTATCTAATCATCATTTGCCAATCATATCTTTATCTCATAAGTCCAAATATAAAAATCAACCTTTATATGACTACCACCAAGAATTTATACCCTTTCGTTATGAAGATTGGACATTGTCATGATCATCATAGGCTCAATTCCTAAATTCTAAAACATTACTCATGAAGCATACCCTTTTATTTATTAGCACTCAATACTAACCACTTAATCATCTTTAAATCCAAATTCTTCCACCTTGTCTTAAATTAGATCCGAAACCTCTAAATCAAGTTTTATGAAATCCTTGAACTTGTTCAAATTACTCTCCTCGTGTTATTCAATCTAAAACCACTAGGCCTTACAAAACTTATTCTCCATTTTAAAATCAACTTTCATATTTCCTCCAACGTACACCCTCAAATATTATTCTCCTTAAATTTAAAATTTTTCAAAAATCTCTATATTTTCTATAACTCAAAAATCCTTGTGTTCTTTCTGTTCTTATCTATTTTCTTGCAATATCTTATTCAATTTCGTATTGCCATCAAATACAGTTAAAATCTCTTCTCCATTACTAAGTCCCTAAATTTAACATCATAGGCTTAAAGTAAAACGTCTCAAGAATCAATAACCAAAATTTATCCAAGTCCTCAAAACTAAGTTGACCTCGAATATCCTCATCAGTTAGGAAATGCATCTATAAATTATTTATATCCAAATATTTCTCTGTGTGTGATCGTTTCTAAATTGTTAATATAAATCTCTTAATTTCATTCTCACTTTTTACCACATCTCTATCTCAAAATTTTATATCAAAGACCAACATTTAGATTCCTACCAAGATTATCATGAGATAACAAATTACATCCTTTCCGAGCTAGATGATTTACGTCACTTCCTCGACCTTTCCAAGGTAAAAATATATAGAGATTCAAAGGTTTCAAAGTATAGATGACAAAATTAGATACGAGATAGGTGATTGATGTAATTGGGACATAGTTAACTAAGATGAGAAAAAATGGTAATACAAAAAATAATGACAAGAAAGAAATAATAATAAAATCTGTTCTTGCTCATCTGTTCAAAAGAAATGAACCAATTTTAAGATATAATCTGATAACCATACACGTCTTCCTGAAATCATGTTGCTAAAATTTTGCCATGCCAGTAAGCATAGCTGCAATAAACAATAGAGTCTGTAACTAAGGTATACACCCTATAATCATGTTATTTAGAATTCTTACTATGCCAACCGGTATGACTGCAAGAAAATCTAGATACCATAACTAGGATCTAGATACCATAACTAGGATATGTCTAAATCAGGCTCTACGTCCTTATCATGCTAGCCGGTATGACTGCGATAAATTCTAACTCCACAAATAAAGTAGACATTTACCTTTCTCACTGTCCTTATCAAGTATGTTATCAGGTTATACCTTAAATTCCAAAAAAAAGAGATATATATATATATATATATATATATATATATATATATATATATAAATACAAACTCAAAGTTAACAACTAATCATCAGGATTCAAAATTCAACAATGAATCCATCAAAATCAAATTCAATAACAAGGAGTAATGGGTGAATCGAATGAGTAATGGGTGAATCAAATCAAGGGAAAAGATTTCAAATCGAAGTTAAAATAAGATTCTCAAGGGTCGTGATTGAGTATCCTCTCATTATAACACTTTACTTTCTAACTCTATAGCAGGCTCGTAGTAGTACAACTAAGTCGCTGTACTACCACAACATCGCACTAATGCGAATCTGGACCTGCATGGGCCACCACTAAAAACATGTCACGTCCTGCACCCAGTGTAAGGGCATGAGAAGTGGGTACGTCCAGTCTACGCCACAGTGTCGGCGATAGAACGCTGTCCTAGGTCACAATATCTAACACAATCTAGAATATGCTCTGAAAGGAGAATAATATATAAAGTAATCTCAATCACAAACTAAGATGGAAAAGATGAGAAGATAATCTCAACAGCGAGAGAGAGAGAGTCATAAATGTAAATAATAAGTCTCGGTACAAAACTCCTTAAATAATATCTCAATACAATCACAAATGTCTCAAGAACTAGATAATAAGGAAGTCTAAACTAAGCTAATGGCAAGTCCTCACGACTACTGGATCCTGCTGAGGGTCCAGGTCACCTGTGTCAACTAGGCATGCTCCATTGTAAGTATCGCAGCAATCCTCATCATCTGTAATATTTCAATAGGTCCAGTCAGAACAGGAACGAATACATATCTCTCACACATATCATAACATGAAAGGAAATATGAAACAAGCTATAGAATAATATACATGAACTGCTGATAAAGAAATGAGACTGTAAAAGAGAACATGATATATGAAAATAGATATACATGATATAATAAGAGAACTGAACTAACTACGTGGTGTAGAGCACAATCTGGTTATGTAAACTGGCTTAGGTTATACATGACTTAAATCTAGTTTGGAGTTGTACATGAAAAGGGTGTAGATCACATAACCAAATAAATACTCCTCCTGCCCCAATCAGTACACAAGGATCTGTCCAGGTTATATTATTGCACATGAAAGTAGTGTGTCATATGGATAGCTAGTCCACATGAACACTGAGTTATACATGAAGGCTCACATGATCATGAGTGTACATGAATGTCACATGAGTATACATGAATAAATACGAATACAAAGAGTAAACGATGCACACGTTGAAGTACATGAGCACAATATACCCGATGTATCCGAGGAGATAACATCGCATGAAGAGATCCATATAGTACTAATCCGTGATAATATCATGACAACAACAAGTAAACTAGTCTATAACAAGTAAATATGTCCAAGCAAGAATGAAACGGTCAGAGAATGTACTCGCCTGGCAATCCAAGCTGCTGATGAGGAAGTGCAACTGAACTGGAGTAATGTAATCCTATTTAGAACAACTACAAGTCACAACAAGGTCTAAAATATCATAAGGAAAGCCTACAATACAATTCTACATGATTCTAGGTCCTTCTAGGTCGAAGTCAACCCTTGGTCAACTCTGGTCAAACCTGGTCAACTAGTTCGTTTACTAAATTTTAGGTCAAGCACAAGTTTTCAAGTCATTATAAGTTCGTTTGAGTTGATTTGGATCAAGTTTGACCTAAAGTTGACTTTTGTCAACTTGCTCAACTTGTCGGTCGACTCGGCTATTCTGGGCTCCTTGGGTCAATCCTAATCTAACTCAATACTCCCTAGGTTACATTCACAAGCAAACAAATTTATATGTATATATATTCATTCATTCTAGGTAATGTATCTACATACACATATATATATATACATACATACACACCTATACGTGAACTTGTGAAGAGAGATTGTGTGAGTGTGTGTGTGTGTGTGTGTATCGATGAAGAGCTGCTGTTAGGAGTACAAAACTGAGACAAATTGGTTATATACACAACTATACAAATATATATATATATATATATATATATATATATATATATATATATATATATATATATATATATATAAAGTTTCCTTTTAATTAAACTTGTGTATATATGTGTATATATATATATTTTTTTTTTGTGTATAAATGTGTATATATATATATATATATATATATATATATATATATATATATATATATATATATATATATATATATATATATATATATATATATATATTTATATACATATATACACAAGTTTAATTAAAAGAAAACTTTATATATATATATATATATATTATTTTTAGGAAAAGAACTTTTATTGAAAAGCAAACCCAACATAGAGCGGTCCCCACAAGCGGGAAACCGCAAACAAACAAAAAGCAATATTCAAATTCAAACAAAAAGCAACATTCAAACAAACAAGGGGGCACGTGGCCCCGGGGGGGCCTGCCAGAGGAGGGCGCTGGGCCCGAAGGCAGTGGCCTACCCGAGGGGGGCGCGAGTCCCGAGAGGGGCGTGCGGATCGGGGACCGGCTCGTTCTGACGAGGAGGAGAGGACTCGGACTCGCCGGGGAACAGAGGGCATCGCCGGGAGGGCCCGGGGGCAGTGGAGCACGGGCCACGGCGACTGGGGGGGTCAACGACGGTGGGGGGACGAGCCCCGGCCGCGGCGACTGGGGGTGGTCAACTCCGGAGGAACAAACCGACGAGGAGGAGGAGGAAGCTGAACCGCCGAGAGAAGGGGGAAGCCGCCGGGAGAAGAAAGGAGAAAGAGGGAGCGTCGCTGGGAGCGGACGGAGGTCAGCTCGAGTCAGAGGGGGGGAGCGACACGCCGGTGGGATCCACGGCGAGGAGGGGGCTCCGCCGGGGGGGGTCGACGCCACGGAGGGAAAGGGGATGAGGTGGCGCCACCGGGGGGGAGGGATCAGCACCACCGCCAAGGGGAGGAAAGCGCATACGGAGGAGATAGCCTGCGCTAAGGAAGATGTTGTGGGGGGGCAAGGCGCCGGAGAGGAGGACGCCGGCGGAAAGCAAGCCCGGAGAGGAGGTCAGAGGGGGCGGCGGAGGCGGGAAGCTCCGGCCAGGAAGGAGAAAGGAACCCGCACGTGGGGTGGAGGTGATGGTGGTCTGACACAGGGGGGCCACGGTCGAGGAGGGAGTCCCGGCGAGGGGGCCGGCCCTGATTGAGGGAGGACGGCGAACAAGTCGGCCGGAGGACTCGAGGCTGCGCCAGGGACGAGAAGGAGATGCTCGACCCAAAGGGGGGAGCAAAAAATGCGCCACGACCAGGAGGAGGGAGGTCCAGCTCCGCCAAGAGAAGGGGAGGGCGGCACCGAGGGGACTGGGAGGGGAAGCCAGTTCCACCTCAGAGGGGGACGGGCCGGGAGGAAGGCCGCAGCCGAAAGTGCCGCGGCGAGAGGGGCTGCGGGAGGGGGTACGCCGGGGCGGAGGCGGGGAAGCCTAGAGGAGTGAGGAAGGTGGCTGGAGGGGACGAGGGGGGCCACCGAGGGGGAAGGAAAGGGGTGCCCGGGTGGAGGAAGCGCCGGGACGGGAGGGGGGGTCAGGCGGAGCGGGGAGCGACCCGGGGGGTGGACCGAGGAGGGAAGGGGCTTGGTAGAAACCAAAGGGGACTGCCGGCGGAGGAAAACCAGGCCGTCTGCGCCGAGGCCGGTGGCGCCGCGGACGCCGTGTCACGCCCCTTTCCCAAAATGTATGGGATTAGGACATAACCTGGCCAGCTGATACGACCTAAAGTGAGCTGCCCAATTTAATGGACTCACTTAGGCGTACTACGCTGTAAAAATAACTATACTACACAGGCAAGTGGTAACATCTAGATCTCATCCACAGGAACAAGGAAAGTAATGCTGAAATATAAAACTAAAAATAACATGGAGTCTGAAATAAATACAACTGAATAGTCTGGTGGGTACAGGCCCACGGAGTACAACACTGAATGAAAAATACTGAAAGCAGAAAGATAACTAGTCATGAGCATCGACTAACTAGATAATGATGCTCATAACCTAAACAACACCATACCATGTGTCAAGGAAACTCCTCAGGAAGCACCTCGTCGTCTTCTGCAGCAAGTCCTGTCTCAAGTCTCGGTTCGCACCCAGTCAACTGCAAGTGCTTGTCTAAATCTGGAAAGTAACCAGGTCCTCAGGGGACATAGCAAGATACAGAGGAAACATGCCATAAAGTAAATACTGAATAACTGCAAAGGGTGAACTAACCAGCTAAGTGGATGCACTTTGAAGACAACCCTAGTACGTATGGGTAGGTAATAAGGCTTTGGCGTCGAAGCACGGGCCGACGTCGGATCACGAGCCGAGGTCCCACTCATCCGGGCAACACTGAGCGACTTGGCCCTTTCCCAGGATTTTGGCTGTCCCATACGCCTATTAATTATCTTCCCCTGCCCCTCGTAAATGTCCAAGTCGTATCCACCACTTGAACATTCCGACTCTCAATGCAAGGTCCCAATAACTAGACACAACCTAACCATTCTATGTACCAGGACACGAACCCTTGCATCGATGATCAGTCGAATGCGCAAGCCCGTGCCATGGTATGAACTCACTCAGTGCCGTATCGTAATACGTGCAGGGTCATAGGAATCATGACTATGATTCCACAACTTAAGGAAGGTCACATAAGACTAAGTCAAGTACATGAAGCTCAATGACAATGCCGTCATCGACTGTATCCGAGGTATCACTCGGACACACAACTACGTCCACTCTACCAAGTGCACAATATAAGTATGAATGAATAAACCAGTAATACAAGGCAAGGTATACTTGCCTGAAACTCCGGAAGGCGCAAGCGAAGATCCGGGCTCCCCAATCAAGATCGTATCGTCTGGGGTACCTACAAATACAACAACCACGATTTACGATAAGTTAAACAAACATACATGATTTTACATTTCTAATCATACACAATGTTGCACATACGTATACACGTATTCACGCATATACACATACATGAAAATATATATATAAAGTATATATACGAAAACGTTATATATATAAAATATACATACGAAATTGTATACAAGGATATATAAAAGTATATATATATATATATATATATATATATATATATATATATATATATATATATATATATATATATAGGAAACATATATACGAGAATATATATATATGAGTTATATCTACGAAAATGTATATAGGAAATATATAAGAGTTATATACGGAAATATATACGTATATACGGGAATATAGATATAAGAGTATATATACGAAAACGTATATAGGAAATATATCTATCTTAGAAATATATACAAGTTTTATATACAGAAACGTTTATATAAAATATATATATATACAAGATATTATATACGAAATATACATATTGGTTACACATATACATATTAGCAATGAAAATATGGTGTATGTATAAGAAGGAAATATGTCATCACCTACTGTGCATATATATACCATTTGTACATAAGATTCACAATGTATGTTGTTGCATACATTCATATGGAAAAGTGTCAAAGAACTTATATATAACATTTATACATATTTCATTAAAACATGTGTTGCATTATATATAACATGTTTATCTATATAGGAAAATGAGTTACAAATGAAAATGATATATTACATGCTGTGAAATCAATGAAGGGTATCACTTGTTCATTCAAAACCAAGGTCCACACACAAGTTCATGTTCATTCAAGGGGGGTGTCAAGCATGAATTGTTTAAAAGCATAGCAACATGGAAGAGGGGAGGAGAGGATGATCACCTCTCCCGCGTATGCTACGACAGGGAAGGCGTACAGGGGTGGGCTAGACGGGCTACAGCGTGACGAAGACGCGCCGTCGACGTGGGAATGTCGAAGAGTCGGCAACTACGGGGGTCGCACCCGAGCTTCGAAAGGTCGACGGGGGCTGCTGGAGGTTGGCGCCTCCCTCCAGGGGGTCGCCGGCCTAGGGGCGGCCGACGGTGGTCAGCCTCGCGTGCATGGCGGCGCGGGGAGCGCGCGACAGCGCTTGCGACTGCTTGCGCAGCAGCTGCAACAACTGCAGCGTACACGCTGCTGTGGGGGAGGCTCCGACAGTAAGGTGGGTAGGGGCGGCCTCCTGGAGGCTCGCCGGCCGGTGGGGGAGGTCGGCGGCCGGCCTCGCGTGCGCGCGGCAGCGCTGTTCACAGCAGCAGCTGCAGCAGTGCTTGCAAGGAGGAGGAGGAGAAGAGTATAGGAGGGGGCTCGGCCTATGGGGGGTGGCGATGGTGTGGGGGCTGCTGCCGTCGGGGAGAGTAGGGGAGGTGGTGGCTGTGATGTAGAGGGTGGAGAGATGAGGAAGATGATGGAGATGATGGTGGTGGGAAGATGATGATGAAGATGGAGAGGAGAGGGGAGGGGCTGTCGGCCTAGGAGGAGAGAGGGAGCTGTGAGAGAGAGATTATGAGAGGGAGGAGAGAGAGAGGACTAAATAGAGAGGGGGGATGTTACTGTCGGGTATGGGGGAGGGTGTGGAGTGAGGGAGAGTATGGGGGTGGTGATGGTGTGTGTTTTAATATATGGAGAGAGAGAGAGAGAGAGAGAAGTGATGGTGATGGGTAGAGAGAGAGGGGCTTGTTCGGCTATAGGAGGTTGGGGTGTGGGAGTGTGTGTTTGGGTGGGGTTTCCAAGGAGCATAGGGAGTGTATGGTGAGGGTGTGTGTGTATTTGAATTTGAGGGAGAGAGAAAGAGAGAGTGATATGACATGTGGTGTGTGGTATTTTGTAGGATTTTATTGGTGTTGTGTGTATGGGGGCATGATGAAGGGGTGTTGTCATGGTGTTTGGGTTGAGTCCCAATGGGTCAGGTTGGGTCACAATTGGGTCTAATTGGGTCCCGGTAATTAAAATAACTTAAATTAGTCGATTATAATTATTAATAAATAAATATTACACGGAGACTAAATTGGATGGGACACAAGTGGCACGTGTGTAGTAGACTCAGAATTGTCCGTGTCCATAACTTGGGTCGACCAGTTTGGGTCAAACTGGCGTCTCCAATACAAGTTGGAATTAAATGTGACTCGGTGGGGTAAATCGGAATTGGGTCAATTGTTCGGAAAATTGTGCGATAAAAATGGAGCACAAGAGAGTGTGTCTGAGTGGGACACGAAGGTCATGGGCGGAGAGTGTCTCGAGTAGATCACGCATGATAAGTTGGATTGGAGAAAATGACTAGTCATGTGCTTCTAAATTGAAAGTCACGGTAAGGTACACATGATGATAAACAATAAAAGTGGGAATTTAATAATAATTCAAATGGTCTAATTTGACCCGAAAGTTCTGCGATACAAATAGAGCACAAGAGAACAAGTTTGGGTGGGACATGATATATCAACAGGAAGATAAATTTGTCTAGAACAAAAATCATAAAGAGCGTTTCGAGAGGATGACATCTCTAGCGCTCCAAAAATTAAAGTCACGAATAATATAATTTAATTATCAAAACTAAATATAATAAAAATATTTATCAAAAATAAATTATTTAAAAATTTAAAATAACCCTAAAAATTCAGAGGGCTTACAATCTATCCACCTTACAGAATTTCGTCCTCGAAATTAGACACATCATATATAACAGCACAAGAATATAATAATGAAATATTCAGTGTAAAACATACCCCTTTCCGGCAGAACTGGTGTCGAGACTAACTGCTGATTCATGTCCCGACGCCATGGACATCTCCTAACATGATGTTGCTTCGATCCACACTTCAAGCACAACTGTAACCTCTTTCTGCACTCCTTCCGAATGTGCCCCTTCTTGCCGCAAAAGTAACAAGTCTTGAACTCCTTTGCCTGGCACGGAACGGCTCTCTGCTGAATGTGCTCTCTTGAATGCCTGATCGGTCCTGCATGTTGTCCTCCAGCTAGTGTGTCGGTGGTAGCAGGGTACCTCTGAATCAATGGATCCTGGTTGATGGCCTCATGGACTCTATCTTCTTCTGACGTCTCTGCATACGAGTTCCTCGCCTGAGTGCGTCTGAACTCCGTATCATGCTCGTCTACAGTCATGTTCCTTCGGTGAGTTGGTGCAGGTTGCGGTGCGGGTATCCTCTCTAGGATCGTCGTCATACTCCGTATCAAAGCTTCGGTCTGTTGCCACTGTGCTTGCATCATCGTCTGAAAGAACTGGAACATCTCCTGCTGAGCCATCTGGGGTGCAAGTGGCACGCATGACATCTGAGGTAGAAGAGAAGGCGGAGGAGGCAAGGGAATATCTTGCTGGATCGGTGCCGGTGAAGTCTGACCCTCCTGGTGAGTTGGTGCAGGTTGCGGTACAGGTTCCACGTGAATCGGTGGAGTCGTCAGGAAGGTTGTAACATGTCCCGGAATCTGGTCCGCTGATGGAGCTGGAGTCCTGTCGTCACTGGGCTCGATGGTGGATGCTGAGGCAACGCCATGAGTCGCACGTCCACTACGCAAATTCATTTCTCTGTAATAGACAGAATTCTATTACAAAAGGGACAGAAAGAAGCAGGATACAAGGAAATCAGCAATTGAAAACGAGTTGAGGTTCAAAGGCGATAATCACAAGTGGATGAGATCCTAACACTGCTAATCCTAATCGCAGGCTCGAGTCGGCACAGTAACGTAACCGAAACGATAAACGAGACCTGCATGGGCCACCACTTAAAACCATGTCACGCCCCTTTCCCAAAATGTATGGGATTAGGACATAACCTGGCCAGCTGATACGACCTAAAGTGAGCTGCCCAATTTAATGGACTCACTTAGGCGTACTACGCTGTAAAAATAACTATACTACACAGGCAAGTGGTAACATCTAGATCTCATCCACAGGAACAAGGAAAGTAATGCTGAAATATAAAACTGAAAATAACATGGAGTCTGAAATAAATACAACTGAATAGTCTGGTGGGTACAGGCCCACGGAGTACAACACTGAATGAAAAATACTGAAAGCAGAAAGATAACTAGTCATGAGCATCGACTAACTAGATAATGATGCTCATAACCTAAACAACACCATACCATGTGTCAAGGAAACTCCTCAGGAAGCACCTCGTCGTCTTCTGCAGCAAGTCCTGTCTCAAGTCTCGGTTCGCACCCAGTCAACTGCAAGTGCTTGTCTAAATCTGGAAAGTAACCAGGTCCTCAGGGGACATAGCAAGATACAGAGGAAACATGCCATAAAGTAAATACTGAATAACTGCAAAGGGTGAACTAACCAGCTAAGTGGATGCACTTTGAAGACAACCCTAGTACGTATGGGTAGGTAATAAGGCTTTGGCGTCGAAGCACGGGCCGACGTCGGATCACGAGCCGAGGTCCCACTCATCCGGGCAACACTGAGCGACTTGGCCCTTTTCCAGGATTTTGGCTGTCCCATACGCCTATTAATTATCTTCCCCTGCCCCTCGTAAATGTCCAAGTCGTATCCACCACTTGAACATTCCGACTCTCAATGCAAGGTCCCAATAACTAGACACAACCTAACCATTCTATGTACCAGGACACGAACCCTTGCATCGATGATCAGTCGAATGCGCAAGCCCGTGCCATGGTATGAACTCACTCAGTGCCGTATCGTAATACGTGCAGGGTCATAGGAATCATGACTATGATTCCACAACTTAAGGAAGGTCACATAAGACTAAGTCAAGTACATGAAGCTCAATGACAATGCCGTCATCGACTGTATCCGAGGTATCACTCGGACACACAACTACGTCCACTCTACCAAGTGCACAATATAAGTATGAATGAATAAACCAGTAATACAAGGCAAGGTATACTTGCCTGAAACTCCGGAAGGCGCAAGCGAAGATCCGGGCTCCCCAATCAAGATCGTATCGTCTGGGGTACCTACAAATACAACAACCACGATTTACGATAAGTTAAACAAACATACATGATTTTACATTTCTAATCATACACAATGTTGCACATACGTATACACGTATTCACGCATATACACATACATAAAAATATATATATAAAGTATATATACGAAAACGTTATATATATAAAATATACATACGAAATTGTATACAAGGATATATAAAAGTATATATATATATATATATATATATATATATATATATATAGGAAACATATATACGAGAATATATATATATGAGTTATATCTACGAAAATGTATATAGGAAATATATAAGAGTTATATACGGAAATATATACGTATATACGGGAATATAGATATAAGAGTATATATACGAAAACGTATATAGGAAATATATCTATCTTAGAAATATATACAAGTTTTATATACAGAAACGTTTATATAAAATATATATATATACAAGATATTATATACGAAATATACATATTGGTTACACATATACATATTAGCAATGAAAATATGGTGTATGTATAAGAAGGAAATATGTCATCACCTACTGTGCATATATATACCATTTGTACATAAGATTCACAATGTATGTTGTTGCATACATTCATATGGAAAAGTGTCAAAGAACTTATATATAACATTTATACATATTTCATTAAAACATGTGTTGCATTATATATAACATGTTTATCTATATAGGAAAATGAGTTACAAATGAAAATGATATATTACATGCTGTGAAATCAATGAAGGGTATCACTTGTTCATTCAAAACCAAGGTCCACACACAAGTTCATGTTCATTCAAGGGGGGTGTCAAGCATGAATTGTTTAAAAGCATAGCAACATGGAAGAGGGGAGGAGAGGATGATCAC
>JANAVB010016800.1:29082821-29292821 GCA_029216955.1 Iris pallida
TAAAAGAAAGTACCCTTTGGTCTTTTCTCAAACTTTCCTGGTCTATGACTCAGAGGAAGATGTATCAGATTCCATTCCTTTAAACAGAGGTCTTCGGATCTCTGATACTGGAAAAAATACTGATCACAGAGGTATTTGCCTACTCCTGTGGGGTCTAGCCAAGATCTTTCTACCTTGCAAATTTCAAGATCCAAGCAAGGAAAATTGAAGGTATCACAAACAGAGACACTAGGAGCAAAATTTTCAGATTTACGCGCTTATCTCAATAGGCGTCAATCAATATCAGCTTTGGCAAAATGTAAGAACCCTATGCCAAGGGCCAATCGGCATCAAAAGCCAAAGTTTGAAAAGAAAGACCCTTCTACCTATGCTAATGAGTTGAGTATATCTTTGTACACTCAAGGAACCAAACACCTGAAGAATAAGAGACATGTTCCTAACATCATTAAGGAATATGTCCCTCCGACTTCTTCTCGTCCTGTGGTTGTAACTGATCTCCGGCAACGTCTTACACAAAGACAAAAAAACTACGGGAATGCTTTCCTCACCTCCAAATCGTGCTTCAAATCGCCATTGCCTACATGAAGTTGTCATCAACTATTATTGCCAATTGGCTCGACGATCTGTCTTCGATCATCTGAACTATGCTTCAACTCCTGAGTATATAATAGAAGACGAAGATGAACTATTATATGCTTCTGTTAACATAACTTCTCAAGGCACTGGGGGTGGGAAACGTCCAAGACGTAATATATCCCATAATCCTAGTCAACAATACTTAGACCGGATCTATACATCCAGTGAAGGTGTCTTTTAATACACAAGATCAAGAAATAGACATTTGATCCAAGGTGTCTTTAATCAAGAAGATCTCCCTATCACCCATATGGGAGAGGACTCTTTCAGAGTTTAATGCAGATAGTGAAAGTTCTGAACAAACTATCTCGTCAATAGCTGCAAGAGAAGTGACAGCATATACCATTACAGAAGATCAAGATGCCTCTACATCAACCAGCCAAGAGCAACGAATTGTTGCATTAGAAGACAAATTAAAAACTATGGCAGAAATGGTTACAAGCATGCACACCATAATGGTAGCTCAACATACGGTGCCTCCGATTGTAAACCCTGTTACAAATCTAGAGCTTATAGCATCTTCTGTACCTGTTAATCTGGGGGCACCAGCCCCTCAGGTCGCTTCTGTGCCAACTAAAGCTGATCCAAGTCATTCTGGTGCTGGGGGTGGTAATTACCATGTTGTTCCTCCTCCTAACCAGCCCACCAATTCTCAAACATCAAAGGATACAAATGAGGCTGTGAAACTCTTGCGCACCCAGTTTGAGGCCTTCAAGCAGAAGGATGGCCTACAAAGATTGGGCATCAAGCAACTATATCCTACAGAGTGGAAGGAGGTTCCATTTCCTCCTAAGTATAAACTCCCAACCATTATGCTGTTTGATGGTAGTACTTCTCCAAGTCAGTACATCAATCATTTCGTAGTGATAACTGATCAATTACAGCCAAATGATGCTCTCCTTACCAGAGTGTTCGTTGGTTGTTTAGCTGGTGCAGCATATGACTGGTATCGTAGCTTACCTGATGGTTGTATCACTTCTTTTACCGGTTTCAAACAAATGTTCTTGGAACGATTTTATGAGGGAGTCAACGACATGATAATGTTTGCCCTCATTAAAATTAAACAGAGGCATAATGAATCCACAAAGAGTTTCATTGAAGATTCCGCCGAGAGGTACTCAAAATGCCTTTAGGTACTCCATCTGCTGTAACAATAGACACTTGTAAATCAAACTTGTTGCCTATTATCAGTATGTGGACGGGATCTACACAATTCCAGGATTGGCCTTCTTTTATTGTTAATACAAAGGCGGCAGAAGTGAGTGCTGAAAAGTTCAAGCAGTTAGGAGTCCAGATGACTCACCCTAACCAAGATGAACATTCTACATCTGGGGGTAGTAATCGCCAGAATAACCGCAAGAATAAAGAAACATTGTCCATCAATCTTAAAGGCAAAGAGTCTTTGGCTGTCAATGTTACCCAGACGGCATCTACCCCATCAGCACCATTGCAAAAGTCAACTCGTCCAAAAGAAGAGTATTCTTTCGACGAAGATGATACGTTGAGCATCTTCGATTGCTTGATCAAAAGCAATAAGCTTTAGCTTCCAGATGCAAAACGACCAGAAAAAGTTGGTAAAATTGATCACCCTAAATATTGTGTTTATCATAGATTTATAGGGCATCCAACCAGAGCATGTTATGTGCTCAAGGGCAAAATCTAAGAGTTGGTCAACTCTGGAGCAATTACTCTACAGCAGGACGAGAAAACAGTGACTGCTAATGTGGTTTCTCTCCAATTTGGCAATTTTCCACCACAACTCGTACAAGATGGAGCTGTCCCCATTCCAAAGACTACTCTAGAAATTGTGAATATCTTGCCTCCTCAAAACGAAGGTCTTGTTCCGATGACAACTGACAAAGGAGAGATTATGTGGATTCATCCAGATCTGGTTGCAGAATTTGAAATGCCTTCCTCTTCTAAACAAAAGAAGCATTCCAAGTCTAAATCAAAGAACTGTAATATGGTATCCTTTGAACCATTAACAGAAGAAGAAATCCTAATGGGCACTAGATCTGGGAAACCTTATCTTCGGGAGTATTCCAAAAATTAAGAAAACCCTGCTCTATCCCCGGATGCTCTTCCTCCATCATCTTCTCCTGCTGAAGATACACCGTCTACATCTGAGCTAGTGGCCGAACCATCTCCTTCTAAACCAACATCAACAGACAAAGAAAAGCAACCTGTTCGCATTGATAAAGTATTAAAAAAGTCATCATCTCTTGGACGTAAAAAGCCTTACAATTTTGATATATTGGCTCAATTGGCTAATACTCCAGCAAGATTGTCAATCTTTGAACTTTTACGTCTCTCAAAAGAAACTCGTGAGATGTTAAGTGAAGCTTTGATGCAGGCTGACACCTGCTTAACTCTTCTCAAGAAGCCTGAAAAGGAGCCAGTCAGTTATGCACATTGTCATAGTGTATTTGAGTTAATGCCTAATATCACCTTTACACAAGATGACATGTTGTTAGAAGACAATCGTCATGATCGTCCTCTCTATTTCATGGGATATGTGGATACCATGAAAGTCGACCATATTCTGATTGATCCCGGGTCTGCACTTAGCATCATGCCAAAGTCCTTATTGGACGCTTTGAAAATCCCAGTACATAATCTTTCTACAACTATCACTGCCATCCTGGGATTCAATCAAGGAAGAAGTGAACCTTTGGGGAAGATACGCATAAAACTCCAAATTGGCAATCTTCGTACAAAGGTAACTTTCTATGTTATTGACAATCATAGCTCATACAATGCTTTATTAGGAAGGCCATTCCTCCATGAACACAATATTGTACCCTCTACGCTCTACCAATGCTTCAAATATGTGGATGGTAATGGAGAAGTCCAAAAAGAGGTTGCAGATCTGAATCCTTTCAAAGGAGTTGAAGCATATTGCAACGATTCTCGTATGTACAAAGAGGAATTCATGAAGGTAGTACTAGCAATGGACACAGATGAAGAACAGAAGAGTATACCTAATGATACTCTGGTAATTCCAGTCAAGGGACGTACCTCCTGTCCTCAGTCTTCCCAACCACTGACTATTTATCTACCTTCCCATGAGAAGCGACCGAAAGGTGATAGTCAGGAACAAAGGGAGCTCACCTCTTCTGAGCCGCATGTAATCAATCTTCATAGCAAGAAGCTCCCTCTTCCTTCTCGTTCTTCTTCTCCCCCTCTTGTCATCAATCTGACTAAGCTTACTAAGGCTAAAGTCCCTATTGTAAATGATGGTGTAAAGATCAATAAAGCATCTCCTTTGCAGTATACTGATATCTTTTACTATACTCAGTGTTATTTGGATATGCTAGATAACTTTAAGCCACTTACAATAGAAGTCGTATCATCTCGACGAAATGTGGTATCACTGGATTCAATACAAGAGTCGTACTTCTTAGTACCGTCTCGAAAGAAAGGTGAAAACCTATATTCTTCAACAAGAGAGAAGAACCAAAAATCATGCTCTATAATGATGATAGAGATGATACAGGAAGGCTACAATTACGACGCTATAGTCCACAATCTAAAGCCATCATCCGTAAAATGGGCTATAATTTCAGAACAGGTCTCAACAATGGTAAAGGAAGGCGAACCCCTCTTCGTATTGCTGTTCCAAAAGGAAAATCACAACAATACCACAGTAAAACAAAATAAGGGCTAGGTTATATGTCACCACTTCTAACTCCAGAACCTTCTGAATCTGATGAAGAATAACGTTCAAATTTTTCTGATTCTATCTCATGGGACTCTGATACCAGCATCGGTCATATTCATAAGGTGATAGTATCTTCTAATATGGTGTCCGCTGAATTTTTAGAAGACGACGAAAGTGATATTGAAAAAGCTATTGAAATGGATCCTTGGGTACAAAGGATGGACAATCAGTGGGCACTTCGTTTTAAACAACGAGAACCACCTACTGAAGATCAACTGGTCTAAGTTGATATTGGAGAGAAAGGTGTATTACGACCAATCTTCATCAGCAAGAATCTCTCAGAAGATGATAAACAAGAGTTACTTCACCTTATTTGGGAATACATTGATGTCTTCGCCTGGAGTTATGAAGATATGTCGGGATTATATCCTCAAATTGCAACTCACAAGCTTAACGTCTTGCCGAATGTCAAACCGGTCAAACAACAACAACGGCAATTCAAGCCTGAAATGATGGATGCAATTGATGATGAAGTCAAAAAGCTTATAGCTTGTGGCTTTATCAGAGAAGAACAATATCCTGACTGGGTGGCCAATGTCGTCCCTGTCCTGAAGAAGATCGGAAAGGTTCGAGTTTGCATAGACTTTCGGGATCTCAATGATGCTTGCCCCAAAGACGAATTCCCTTTCCCAATTACTGATGTTATGATCGACAATACATGTGGATTCGAACGAATTTCTTTCATGGATGGGTTTTCTGGATATAATCAAATCTGGATGAATCCTGAAGATGAAAAACATACTTCGTTTCGTACTCCTCAGGGTGTGTACTGTTATACGGTCATGCCGTTTGGCTTTAAGAACGCAGGTGCAACTTACCCGCGGGCTATGAGCACTATCTTTCGAGATCATTTGCGAAAGACTGTCGAATGCTATATTGACGATATTGCTGTCAAAAGTCATCTCAAAGAAGATCACATTCAAGATTTAAGAACTAACTTCAATCTAATGCGCCAGCATCAACTCAAGATGAACCCCACCAAGTCTTTCTTGGGTGTCTCTAGTGGTAAGTTTCTCGGCTTCGTCATTACCTCTAAGGGTATACACGTTGATCCCGAGAAGATCAAAGCCATTCAAGAGATGCGTCCTCCACGCAACCTAAAAGAGCTACGAGGATTCCAAGGTAGACTTGCGTACATCAGGCGGTTCATTTCGAATTTATCTGGACGTTGTAGACCATTTACTCACTTAATGAAGAAAGGTGTGTCTTTCGTTTGGACGGAAGAATGTCAACAAGCATTTGATGATATAAAGCGATATTTAATGAGTCCACCGGTTCTTGTACCATCGATTTCAGGGATACCCTTCTTAATGTATGTCCGAGCAATGGATCATTCATTGGGAGCTTTATTGACTCAGAAGAATAAAGAAGGTCATGAACAAGCCATCTACTATCTCAGCCGAACAATGATTGGAGCTGAACATCGTTATAGTCCAGTGGAGAAGGAATGTTTAGCCTTAATGTTTGTTGTTCAGAAGACAAGACATTACATCATAGGTCAAACTATCCATATCATATCCCGGGTCAATCCTCTTCGAGTCTTAATGAAGAAGCCAAGCACACTCAATTCTAGGCTTGCCACATGGGCCATATTACTAGCACAATATGATATGGTTTATGTTCCTCAAAAATCTGTGAAAGGCCAAGCTCTTGCTGACTTCTTAGCAGCTCATCCCGTCCCTGAGACATCTAAACTCTATGATAAGATTCCGAACGAGACATTAGAATCAAATATGATCTCAGAAAAATTTCCTACTTGGAGGTTGTTCTTTGATGGAGCTTCTAGAATTAGACCTGGAGGTACTCTCGTTGCTGGAGTAGGAATTGTTCTTGTTTCACCCGATGGATTAACTATTCAAAGGGCCTATTCTTTAGACGAATCATGCTCCAACAATGTGGCAGAATATAATACTTTGCTCATTGGACTTCAATTAGCCAAACAATTGAATATTGAATATCTCGAAGTATATGGTGACTCTAAGTTGATTGTTAATCAAGTTAGAGGCATATATGAAGTCCGACATCAAAATCTGGTACCATACCATGAAGCAGCAACCAGAATAGCTTCTTCATTCAAAGGATTCTTCATCGAAAATGTACATCGTGCATGCAATACAGAAGCTAATGCTTTAGCTAACTTAGCTGCAGTATTGGCAGTTCCGATCAAAAGACAACAAATGGTGGTTATCTCTAATAGAGAATTATTTTGTATTGGAAACAACCACAATATTGAATTTAGCAACCTAATTGAAGTCAATGTCATTAGTGAGGACTGGAGGACACCTTTCATTGATTTTGCAGTACATGACATATTGCCAGAATATCCTAAAGAAGCTAGAAGTATCCGCCGTCGATCGCTTCGATTATATTATAATCATACTACTAAGACATTGTATCAAAAAACTTTTGATGGATTACTCTTGAGGTGTCTCGCTGGTGATGAAGCAAAGCAGATATTACGTGAAGCTCATGATGGTGTTTGTGGACCACATCAACCTGGTCCCAAACTACAGGATCGTATCCGACGTATGGGCTACTACTGGCCTTCTAAGGAATCAGATGCTATTGATTATGCAAGAAAATGCCGTGCATGTCAAATTCATGCAGATTTTATTCACCAACCGTCGGAATATCTTCATCCAACTGCAGCCTCATGGCGTTTTGAAGCTTGGGGCATGGATATAATTGGCCCTATCAATCCTCCTTCATCTAAAGGGCATCGGTTCATTTTAGCTATAACCGACTATTTTTCTAAGTGGACGAAAGCTATACCTTTGGCTGAAGTAAAAACTAGTAGTGTCATCAACTTCATTAAACATCATGTGATATATAGATTTGGTGTCCCTCGCCGAATCATTCATGATAATGGGCCGCAATTCATCAGCCAAAAGTTTTATAGGTTCTGTGATGACAACAGAATCAATAATGTTGCCTCAACAGCCTATAATCCTGCGGCTAACGGGTTGGCTGAAGCATTCAACAAGACCATTATCAAACTCCTTAAAAAGTTTGTCTCTATTAACAAACGTAATTGGAGTGATAAACTTGAAGAATGTCTATGGGCATATCGCACTACTGTCCGTAACCCCACAAGTTGTACACGTTTTTCTCTGTTGTATGGATGTGAAGCGGTACTACCTTTGGAGATTCAAAATCTATCATTGAGAATCGCCATTGCTAATGAGCTTACTACAAACAATAATGATCGTCTTCGGCTTCAGGAATTGGAAGCGCTCGATGAGAAAAGGTTATTAGCTCAACAGCACATTGAACTTTATCAGGCATAAATTTCAAAAGCTTTCAATCGTAAAGTCAGAGTGTGAACATTTCAAGAAGGCGAGTTGGTTCTTACAGTCAGACGTCCTATGACTATGACACATATGAGCAAAGGCAAGTTCGAGGCAAAATGGGAAGGACCATATGTGATAAATAAAGTTTTTTCTAATGGAGCCGATCAATTAACATATATGGATGGTAGAGTTGCTATGATACCCATCAATGGCAAATTTCTCAAGAAATATTATGTATAAAGACAAAATGTACTTTATTTTCAGAGACATGATGTAAATAAAAGTTCATTTTTATTCAAAAGCAAAATTGAATTACATAATATTAAGGACGGGGAGGAGGTCCTGATCCTTCATGATTAAATACATAGTTCGTCAATCGTTCAAGCATCTCATTGCCAGAACTCACGAAAACTCACAAGCAGCTATCCTCAATGCTTCTTCTTCGGCAGTCTACCCGGGTTCTGTAGAAGCATGGAATTTCACAACCAGAAAGCCCATGCGCCAGACACTACATGCGCCAGAGATCAGACAAAAAATACTTCACAGCAAAATCAACAAAGATAGACATTTGAAAGAAGGCTTTTTTATTTATATATAGTCTATTACATGTCTAGAAAAGGTTATACAAAGGAGAATTTCTACAAAGGAAAGATCCTAAGTCTACAGCCAGCGGCCATCATGCGCCTCCATACAGGCACAGCAGTCACCATGTGTCGCCAGTTAGGCGCAGCAGATACCATGCGCCTCCAACCAGGCACATCCCTCCATGCGTACGCAGCAAGGCGCATCCCTTCAGCAGCTCAGTTATGTGCATTCCCAGTTATGTGCATCCCTTCAGCAGCCCAGTTATGTGCCGCTCTTCCAGCCAGGCTCACCTGATAAGTGCTTCGACTAAACAAAGCATTTAACCCTCTGGCTGGAACCAAGGAAGAGAAGAGCACCGCAAATCTGTGGCCAGGAAAGGCTTCGAAAGAGCCTCCAAAGGCGAAGGAAGATCGTGATCGAAACCATGGCTAAAGGAGCAGCTTTCAAACCCACCAGAGTGAGCAATGCCCACTTTGAAGGAAGAAAGAGCTTAGCACCGCAATTCCGATTTACGGCTCTTCCGAAGTAACGGAGACGAGGCCCGAACATCCCTATCTTTGGATGCAACATGCACCTTCCGCCTGCCTCAGAAGCCCTCGACTCCGTCTTTTGGATGTAACAATCACCTTCAAGTGCATCAATGACGACATGGCATCTCATCTTCACCCTCGGGAGAACTTTGTCAACAGAATACACCCGAATACCCAAGTTTATGTTGGAAGTACGTGAGAGAACGAGAAGCAAACCTTCTCTCTATGCCACTATTTATAGGCCGGGCAGATCAAACCCACGCGCCAAGTGGATGGCTCTCCGAATTCCGTGCAATGAACTTGCATTAAATGGATGAACCGGACGCCTCGAATTCAGCCAAACGGCTATTTAAGGCACTTGAGAAGCGTAACAGTCGCATCATCAAAAGACATGACGGATGCGCCGGCCAGACAGCGCATCACACAGACGTGCCCTTCGACATCAGGCGTATCACACAGACGCGCCCTTCAGTACCAGGCGCATCACAGAGGATGCGCCCCCACACATCCCCATACTGAGTGGAACGCCAATCGACGTGCCCACTCAGCTGTCCATCGAACGTCACAAACATTAAATGCTGAACTGACAGAGTTGGCAGCACGCTTCCCAAAGTCTGAACAGTTGACAGCTTTTTTAGAAAATGAAGCGTCGGCAACGTCAGCACCATCATGACTTTACTCCGACGGCTACTGCCACGTGGCCATTCAACTACCCGCATGCGCCTCCGCAGCCATGCGCCCAAATCTGCATGTGCCTCAAAAGTCATACGCTTCAGACTTTTCACTGATCCCTAAAGACAGAAGAAAAGTCTCCATTTGAAGCTCTGCATGCGCCTCAAAAGCCATGCGCCTCAGACTGCTCTCTGATCCCAAAAGATAGAAGGAAAGTCGCCTACATGCGCCTCAAAAGCCATGCGCCCCGAACGGTTCGTAACTCCTAAAGGTTATGAGCCGCAGCCTCCTCATACGTCGAATCCAAGGCGCAACTCACCAGATCATTTCCCTCCACCAAATTCGAGATCTCCGAGCCATGAGTCGACGACACGTGTCCTTTGACTCAACTCATCCAAGATTTCAGCAACAGAAAGATCTTCTCCTCTGCTACGTGCCGGCTCACAACAGCAGTATGAAGAATTCAACCCCTCAATCAGGGTGCATCATCCACGCGCCTCCATCAGTAATCTTCACGTGGCGTCCCCACACACCGGCGCATCCTACATGCACGCATGAGCAGCCAAACTGCCCAGCTATAAATAGAGGGATCATTTCCTTCTCACACACATGAAGAATAAACAACGAACATACGCAGAATCACCAGAGAGGCAGATACAGACACTCAACGTCTTCCTCCTCTCAGCAAGCTCCAGCACCCAGAGCAATCCAAACCTTCAGAGAACCGATAACCGTCGTCAGCTCGTCAACGGAGTCAACGCATTACCACTCGCTCCATTGGCACAAGGGACCCAGATTAAACAAAAGTGTACTCCTAGGACTACATCTAAGTCCTATATTGTAACACTATTCTATTTGTATTAAAGTTTTCAATCAAACAATTTTAATGGCAAACAAGCTGGGGACTCTGCTGGGGACCACTTTCTCCTCCACCGAGAAAGTCATGTCACAAGCCGACGACGTAAAGGTGGGCTCCACCCACAAGACGCTGGTCGTGCGCCTCAATCAACAGGCGTACGAGGAGTTCATTTTTGAAGGAAGTGTGAGTCCTTCGAAGCGGCTGCCAAAGCCGAAGAAGACCCGCCGAGTCTTGGTACGCAAGGTCGATGCCTCGGGCACTACCACTGAAAGGAATGCGCCAATCCAGCCTTCCCTTCCTGTTGACGTCCTCAGCAACCAAGGTGCGCCCGCTGATGCAGCGCATCTCTCGGGGAAGCGTGCGGCTGACCACATTCCCCAGCCATCTCCCTCTCAGGCGAGGAAGATACGTCGACGGAGCAGGGGCGCAGCCAATGTCCCGCGCATCACCTCTGATGTGCCATAAAAAGTCTCTGTCTTTGACAGACTCACTCGCTGTAATGGCAAGGAGAATTTGGATTCTGAGTACTACGCGCCCCAGCGGGCTAGTACGAAGAAATCTAAGGCGGCACGGGCCATGCGCCACAAACGTGCTATGCCAGCAGCAGGCCAGAAGCATGCGCTCACAATCACGCGTACTGCTGATGGCAAGCTGTACAAGGTCGACTCAGGTGCTTCTGCACCAAAAACGAGCCAACCTTCAAAGTCCTCATCTCACTTGGGCGCATCTACTGCGTGCACAACTAAGTCGAGTGAGGCAAATTCCGTGGTCTTGAACTCTCGCGCCTCCTCTGGTTGTACGTTTGAGGTCCGTTCAAGTCACTTCAAATGTTGTGGTTCCCCCACTACTGATTGTGATGCCTGTTTGCTATTAGATCAGGGGGCGCAACACTTACCTGACCACCCCGGCGTTTGGCCTTGCCATGTGCCTGAAGGGGGTGTGAAGGTAGCACTCTCCTCCAAAGACCTGCGTAACGTGATCACTCACAAGCGCCGGTCGGGAGAGTCGACCAAGAAGTACGATGCGCCTCTCACGGGGCATACTTGTGCGGTGGTCACCATCAACTGCTGTTATAAGGCGGCAGTACCACCAAGGCAGTCAGTCTTCCAGCGGCTACAATCATCGACACCCCTCCGACATCGCCTCGGGATGAAGGTGTCAACAGAAAAGGAGCCAAAGGTTGCTTCATGCAACGTGATCTCCAACTCCTCGTCAGTCCGGAAGACGACTGGCAATTCCTCGTCCTCATCCAAAAGCCAGCCGAGGAAAACCAAGGCAGCTGTCTCGACCTCTAGAGTGTTCGAAGGCACTCGGTCGAGGAAGAAGTTCTTGGAGGAAGCTGGGGGTAGTCAGACCCTTGTTGAGCCTCCTTCCGAAGACGAAGATGTCCAAAGCACAGCTGCGGCGGATCTTCATCCTCGAGGCGAAGTCAGCCTCCCAGAAGCCCCTCAAAATGAGGATGTCCCCTAGGACACAGCCGAGGGTGGTTCCGAAAACAAAGAGGCCCTTCAAGACAGAGCTGAGGGCAATCAGGCCCTTGCAGATGCGCTCGTCGAAAATGACCTCTAGAACGTGGCTGGGGGTGGCCAAGATAAAACTCCAGGAGAGGCGACTCCCCTGCATGAGAGTGAGGCCGAGAGCGAAGCCTCAACCAGTCCTTCCACTCCCGGCCGTGTCATGACAGTATACATGGCTGGGAGCGATTCCGAGTCTGATGCGCCGCCGCAGGACATTGTCCAGCGCATAGACTCATTAGAGGGAGGACTCAAAACCCTCTCTGCCTCTATGCAAATACTGACTCAAGCAGTATTTGAGATACGGTCGGCCTTGACCACAACACCTTTAGCCGGTCCCGACCCAGGGGCCAATGGGGAGTCGAGTGTACCCCTCCAACGGGTATCCTCAGACACAGATCGCCGAGAAGTACCCCGGACGTCTGAGCCCTCAAACGCTCCACTCCAGATGGTACCACCTTCCCCGACTCCCAGCTCCACGGAGGATGTGGTCAAAATGATCAAGGACTTGCGAGAGCGCTTCGAGTCCAAGAACAGGCAAGAGGAGCGCCAGAAGATGGGCATCCCTCAGCCTTATCCCCTCGAGTGGAACAAGGTGGTTTATCCTCCAAAGTATAAACCACAAACACTGACACCGTATGACGGGAAGGACTCTCCGCGTCGCTACTTGACGTACTTCCAGTCGCAGACGGGGCATCTTCCAAAAGAGGACGCGCTCCTCACCAGCATATTTGTTGGGGCACTTAAAGGAGTGGCGTATGACTGGTACTGCAGCCTTCCCGACAATTCCATATCGTCCTTCGACGACTTGACGCGCCTCTTCCTCGACCGCTTCTACGACGGCGGGAAGGACATGACGAAGGCGTCCCTCATAGAGATACGCCAGAAGGAGAAAGAAACGGTTCGGGTGTTCATCGAACGCTTCCGACAGGCCTGCTTCAGGCTACCTCCAGGCATGCCAGAACATGCGCTCCTCTCCTCTTGCAGCATGAACATGCTGCCTGCGGTCAAGCTCTGGCTCAACTCCACTCCTTCTCCCGACTGGAGCTCCCTGATCATTAAAGCCGAAGCCGCAGAAAAGAAGGCGGCCAATGCACGCCTTCTGGGGGTCAGCTTCCCTGCCTTTGATGACAAGGGGAAAAGGTCTGCAGCCAACAACCCCGGACGAGAGACAAAGGGAAAGCAGGCATTAACTGTCAATGACTCCAAAGGCGCATCTGCGCCCACTCAGAAGCCTCCACTTGCACCAAGGCCCAAGGAGGTTTATTCGTTCAACGACGAAGACACCCTGCAACTTTTTGAAATATTGAAGCAGGGTGACAAGATCAAGCTACCGAACCCGAAGCGGCCTGATGAAGTCGGGAAAGTGGACAACCCGAGGTACTGTCACTACCATCGGTTTGTCGGACACCCGACCAAGGACTGCTATGTCCTCAAAAATTACATCCAGCGCATGATCAATGCGGATATAATCTCCGTCGACTATGAAGAGAAGACGGTGTCAGCCAATGTGGTGTCACTCCAGTTCTGCACCTTGCCGCCAACCACAACACAAGATGGCGTCGTCCCCATTCTTAAGGCAACAATGGAGGTGGTTAACTTACCACCTACCCGTGACAATGTGAGTGGACTCATCCCACTCACCACATCTCGAGGAGAGGTCATATGGGTTCACCCCGACCTCGTCTCCAAGGTGACTCTACCGGAGGTACGCTCTACCTCCAAATCAAAAGGCAGGAAGATCAAGTCTTGCCGCATGGTCTCTTCTTCAACAGAAGAGGTACTCCCTGTGCAGACGCGTGCACAACAGAATGCCCAGCCCGACGAAACTGCCGCCGAGGTTGTACCTCCTTGCACCGTCCCTGCTGCTCAGGAGGAGGGCCCGTCTAAGCCCCCAACAGCCAATAAACAGAAGCAGATGGAGGCTCGTTTCGACAGACCTCTACGAAAAGAGAATGCTTCGGGGCTAACCAAACCCCACAATTTCGACATACTGGCACAACTGGCCAGTACTCCAGCCCGCTTGTCTCTGTTCGAGCTCCTGCGTCTTTCCAAAGACTCCCGAGAAGCTCTCTGTGAAGCTCTGAAGGATGCCAAATCCTTTCTCAGTCAGGTCAAGCAGCCTGAAGACCTCCCTACTACTTGTGCGCACTGTCATTGTGCGGATGAAGTTATCCCAAACATAACTTTCACCCAACAAGACATGCTGCTCAAGCACCACCGACATAACCGGCCGTTATATTATACGGGATATATCGGTTCGGTCAAGGTGAGCCGTATTTAGATCGATCCGGGGTCTTCCCTCAGCATCATTCCGAAGGCGCTGCTATCAAAACTGGGGATCCCAATGTACCGGCTGGCGCCCTCCAACACAACCATCAGTGGCTTCAACGCTAGCAAAAGCGAGCCACTGGGCAAAATCCGACTGAAGTGTCACATCGGCAACCTCAAAACTGAGATGACTTGCTACGTTGTGGATGCCGAGGTCAACTACAACATCCTGCTCGGTCGACCATGGTTACATGAGTACATGGTGGTGCCCTCCACGCTCCACCAATGTATGAAATATGTATCCACCAACGGCGTCATCCGGACGGAGTTCGCAGACATCGATCATTTCAAAAGGATTGAAGCCTACTTCACCGATTCCTACTTGTACCAGCCACTCGACGAGGAGGAAGCCAATGATGCTGATAATGAGGCAGAGACGGCAACAGAGCCGGACATGGAGCCTGAGATGACTCCCGACGCCCCCTTGAAGATCCGACTAAAGGGCAAACCACCCCAGAAGGTGCCTCCAATGAGCATCAAGCTACCAGGGAAAGCACCGACTCCTGAAGCTCCCCTGAAGATACGCCTCAAGGGAAAGCCACCTCAAACATCGGCTCCCCTGGTGGCAAAATTACAGGGGAAGGCACCACTCACCGGAGGCGCAGTTGAGGCATCTCTGAAGGTGCGTCTTAAGGGCAAGCCGCCGCAGTCATCCAAGATGCCAGAGAGGGCTCACATAACCCTCTCAGACCCCAAAGTTAAAGCTGTGGTGGACTCTCCTGATCCAACCCCAGTGCTTACAGATGAGGAGCTCGGCAAATATATCTCTGCTGATGTAGATGCACCCTCCTTAGACAATATAATCCAGCAGGATAAAATCTCGTATTTTATCAATAATAGAGTATCTTTTAATTATTCTTGTCTTTCGTATTGGAATACAATGTATACATTAGATGATGCTCTACGGTCGTTACAAACACAAATAACGACCGTCCATCATGTAAATCGAGTAGTCCCGTCTCAAGGAGTCTGTTACATAGTCCCTCCACGAAGTCGAGACGAAGGATCCATCATCTTTGGCAAAGTCGAGCGTCATCAAGACCTTCCGCCACTTGAGCCAGAACCTGATACCGGCAGAGTACAAGCCTATCGATACACGGATACGACAAAGCACGTCATCCAAAAGATGGGCTACGACCTGAAAAGCAACAAAGGCCTAAACTACGGCAAGGGTCGACGTCTCCCTCTCCGGCTTCCAACACCTAAAGGAAAGCCGCAGGACTACTACAATCGGACTCGACGGGGGGTAGGCTATATCACGCCGCCATCAACTCCAGAGAGTTCAGACACAGAAGACGTAGAACATTCCCATTCGTCTGAAGCATCGACTTGGGATTCTGATACCAGTATCGGATCAGTCTTCAGGAAAGTGCTGTCAACTAACATGACATCAGCACAACCTCAAAAAGGTGAAGGCGAAGACCAAGCGCCGGAACCCTTCGAAGAAGAACCCTAAGCTCAACGCCTAGGAGAATAATGGGAGTCTCGTTTCGAGTTACGTGAACCTCCCACCGAAGACGAAGTCGAACAGATCGACCTCGGGGACGGGTCTTCTTCCAAACCCATCTTCATCAGCAAAAGCCTAGAAGGAGAAGACCGAGAGTCTTTAATCCAACTGGCTAAGGAGTATATCGTTGTCTTCGTCTGGAGCTACGAAGACATGCCGGGACTCGATCCACAAATCGTAATGCATAGATTGAACATCTTACCTGATGCCAAACCTATCAAACAACAACAGCGACGCTTCCGTCCGGACATCATGAATGCCATCGATCAGGAGGTGGACAAACTCGTGACCAGCGATTTCATCCGTGAGAAACAGCACCCAGATTGGGTAGCTAACGTAGTCTCCGTCACCAAAAAGAATGGGAAGATACGAGTTTGTATCGACTTTCGGGATCTCAACTCTGCTTGCCCGAAAGACGAATTCTCGCTTCCAATCACCGATGTGATGATCGACAACACATATGGCTTTGAACGCATGTCCTTCATGGACGGGTATTCAGGCTACAATCAAATCAAGATGTTCCCTGATGACGCAAAACATACGTCATTCAGGACTCCGAAGGGTGTTTTCTGCTACACAGTGATGCCTTTCGGCTTGAAGAACGCCGGTACGACATACCAACGAGCTATGAGCACCATCTTCCGTCAACATCTTCGCAAGACAGTCGAATGCTATGTTGACGACATCGCAGTCAAGAGCCGCCTCAAAGGAGATCACCTACAGGACCTGAAGACAGTCTTTGATCTCATGCGGGCACATCAACTCAAGATGAACCCCGCTAAATCCTTTCTGGGGGTTTCTAGCAGAAAATTCTTGGGCTTTGTCATCACGGCGAAAGGCATTCATGTTGATCCCGAGAAGACCAAAGCCATCCTCAACATGGACCCTCCGAAGAATCTTCGAGAACTTCGGGGCTTACAGGGACGTCTGGCATACATCCGTAGGTTCATAGCAAACCTTTCCGGTAAATGTCAACCCTTTACTCAGCTCATGAAGAAGGGAGTCTCTTACGTCTGGATAGAGGAGTGCCAAAAGGCTTTCGACGACATCAAGGCTTACTTGACAAGCCCGCCGGTCCTGGTAGCACCTGTCGCCGGCAAACCATTTCTCATCTACGTTCGTGCCATGGATCATTCCCTTGGCGCTCTGCTGGCTCAAAACAGCGATACAGGCTATGAGCAAGCAATCTACTACCTCAGTCGAACACTCATCGGAGACGAACACCGGTACAACCCCGTTGAAAAGGAGTGCTTGGCCTTGGTGTTTGCCATCCAGAAGACTCGCCATTATGTCTCGGGCCAGACAATTCATGTTATCTCCCGAGTCAATCCACTCAGAGTCCTCATGACGAAGCCAGGGTCATTAAACTCCCGGCTGGCTACATGGGCGATCCTGCTAACACCGTACAACATGGTGTTTGTTCCGTAAAAAGCTGCCAAGGGTCAGGCCCTGGCCGACTTTTTAGCTGCACACCCCATCCCGGAATCCTCAAAACTCTATGAAGACATCCCGGATGAGGTTCAAGAATCAAACGTCACCGAAGGAAGCTTCGTTTGGCGGATGTTTTTCGATGGCGCTTCAAGAACAGGCCCCAAAGGCCAGATCATCGCAGGAGTGGGGGTAGTCTTAGTCTCCCCCGATCAGCTGGTTATCCAGCGTGCTTACTCTCTTTCGAAGCCGTGCTCCAACAATGTTATCGAGTACAACGCGCTCATCATGGGACTCCAGCTGGCACAACAGCTGGGGGTGGATCATCTGGAAGCCTACGACGACTCTAAACTCGTCGTAAACTAGATCAGAAGGCAATACGAAGTTTGCCATGAATATCTGATCCCTTACCATGAAGTTGCATTGAACATCATTTCAACCTTCACCGAGTTCTTCATCGAACACGTACCTCATCTACAAAACCTGGAGGCCGATGCTTTGGCTGGTCTCGCGGCCTCATTAGCAGCGCCCCTTGGGACTTAACACTACGTCACGGTAGTTGGCCGAGACTTGGTTTGTCCTAGAAACAACCTATGCTTACGAGTGGCCCACGCCGTGCCGACAAATACTGGTGTTAATATCCGAGACTGGAGGTTCCCGTTCATCGACTTCGCTGTCTACGGAATTCTTCCAGAGGACCCGAAGGAAGCCGTCTCAGTCAGGAGACGCTCTCTTCGATTCTACTACGATACAGCCACTAAAATGCTGTACCGACGCTCCTATGATGGGCTTCTCCTTCGATGCCTGTCCAACAAAGAAGCGGTTGAAGCTCTTCGAGAAGCTCATGACGGAACTTGCGGAGCTCATCAACCCGGTCCTAAGTTGCAGGATCGACTGCGACGTATGGGCTACTACTGGCCAACCATGGCCGCTGACGCTGTTGAATATGCTAAGAAGTGCCACGCGTGCCAACTTCATGCAGACTTCATACATACACCGTCAGAACCTCTACATCCTACAGTCGCCTCCTGGCCCTTTGAAGCCTGGGGCATGGACATTGTAAGACCAATCACCCCTCCTTCATCAAGAGGACACCGCTTCATCCTGGCCATTACCGATTACTTCTCCAACTGGGCAGAAGCAGTCCCATTGGTGGAAGTAAAGAGCTCCAGGGTGGTCAGCTTTATCAAACACCATTTCATTTACCGTTTCGGAGTACCCCGACGGATCATTCATGACAATGGTCCTCAGTTCATCAGCCACATTTTCAGCAGGTTCTGTGACAAGAATCGCATTCAAAATGTGGCGTCCACCGCCTACAATCCAGCTGCAAACGGGTTAGCAGAGGCATTCAACAAAACTATCGTTAGGCTGCTCAAAAAGGTCGTGTCATCCAACAAACGCGACTGGGACGAAAAGCTTGGCGAATATCTTTGGGCCTACCGTACAACGGTACGAACCCTAACAGGCAACACACCATTCTCCCTGGTCTACGGGAGTGAAGCGGTACTGCCTCTCGAGATCCAGATACCCTCACTCCGCGTAGCAATCACAAACAAACTCACAGAAGAGGACAATCAACGTCGTCGTCTGCGGGAGCTAGAGGCACTTGACGAAAAGTGTCTCCTAGCTCAACAACGTATCGAACTCTACCAAGCCCGTATATCACAGGCTTTCAACAAGAAGGTCCGACAGAGAACTTTTCAAGTTGGCAACCTGGTTCTGGCAGTCAGGAGGCCGATGGTGTTAACTCACAAGACACCAGGAAAGTTCGAGCCCAAGTGGGAAGGACCTTTCATCATAGAGACGGTATACTCAAACGGTGCTTACCGCCTCGCCAAATCCAATGGGGACTTGTTCATGATGTCCATCAATGGCAGGTTCTTAAAGAAGTACTACTCTTGACATTCCACAAGGGGATCGGTGGATCCAATCATCAGGATTCACAGATAAATTCCCTTCCACCAAAATCATACGCTTCCGGAACCCAGCTGTTCCGTAGCATCCTCCAGTAGAAAGACAACCACGTCCACATCACCTCTGAGTTATCCCTCTACACCCTACAAAGCGGAATCTTACACTTCGTAAGTCTACGCTATCCTTCATGTTTACCACGTCCACATTACCTCTGAGTAAACATCTCGTACAAATAACCCCTGCGTTGTCGTACATTGATCGCAGAACTTCCATGTCCACATCACCTCTGAGTTGTTCAGCGTATCCCCCAGGATCATTCCTACCACGTCCATAATACCTCTGAGTAGGAAGATTCCATTATTTGAACCCAATGATTGCCACGTCCATATTACCTCTGAGCAAACATGGTGGTTCCTTCAAACTTATTATCTGTACCTAAAAGCCAAGGTGCACAAAAGATAATAGGTCCACACAAATCATCAAGTTTATGATAACAAAAAATGAACACATCACAAAAAAAGGTTGTGTACTTCTTTATTTTCTAAAAAAAAAAGAGTACAGAACTACACTATCCCCCAGTAAAGGTTGCAAAAAACATAAAAAAGGAGAGGCTACAGTCCCTAAACATCTCCAGGGTTAGCTGACAGCTCTCTAATTCGACGTCTCAAGTCGGCTGCACGAGTCTCCACAGTCGCCAGGACTCGGCGCTCAGCCTCTTGACGCATCAATTCAACAGCCTCAGCGGAAGTTTCGTTCGTATGCTTCTCATCAAGCTGTTGTCGCTGCTGAGCCAGGGCAAGAGTCTGCTGACTGAAAGTTGCTTCCTCCTTCTTGAATGCTACGTGTTCAGCCCGGACACGTTCAGCATCTAACTGGAGTCGGGCCCGTTGGTCCTCAAGACGGCGCATTTGGGTGTTGATCTCTGCAATATTAGCATCCAACGCAGCTCGCGTTTCCATTGTCTTCTTCATGGATTGAGACAACTGCTCTACCGCAGCCTCAGTCTCAGCTACCTTGCGCTCCCAGATGCTCACAGTGGCCTGGTAGGAAGACTCGATCTCGACAATCAGCTTCCCCTTCTCCGCATCTATCAAGACGGAGGGGTCATTTCGCTGGATGTGCTGATGTGCCGTGAGCCGCTGGTCCAGCTCGATCACCGAAGCCTCCAGGATTTCGGCCATATGGTCGTGGCCTTGGTGGACGCAGATCAGCCTGATATAAGGCATTGCCAGAGTTTTTGCCATCTCAAAGCTCCCGTTGGCATCCATCACCACAGATACACCCTTCTGCAGCATCTTGTATACCCCCTCGATGATGAATTTCACATATTCATCTGTGTCCGCCAGCACCTGCGGCGTCATAGCAGGAGTGGGAGGAGCTGTTGTGGTTAGCGGACCAAAAAAAGATCCGCCAACCTCAACCTGCGAGGCTGGAACCTCGGCATCAATAGGCTCTTCATCAATAGGGACTGGACTGCTAGCCCGAGGAGCCGAAGGAATAGAGGAAGTCGGCACAGGCGTCGAGATAGTACCCCAAGTAGAAGGAGCAACAGAGGGTTCCACACCCTTGTCCTTCTCAAGCCCAGAGGAACCACCAACGTCAACGGCCACCTCTTCTGCCCCCAACGTCCTATCAGCGGCCAGCACCTCCCCTGACAGAACGGGAAGATCAACACTCATCTCCTGGCCCGCCCCGGGAGACAAGACTGGCAGATGAGTCTCATCCTTCTTAAGTCCCTCCACAGGGACAGAATCTGTCGCTACCTCCTGATTGGTAGCCACTTCAATTTCCACGGGTGAGGCCGGGGTAGGACTCGGCAATGATACAGCCGACCTTCCCTCATCATGACAAGGAGGGGAACCAACCCTCTCCTCTGTTCCAACTACCTCTGTTGCCCCTGCAACAGACTCTTACAGCTCTGGAGCAACGTTATCGGAAGGCGACGAACTCCAATCCACTTCATCATCAGGATGCCTCGAGTCCGTAGGACCCTCAACGTCCAAGGCCTCCACGGCAGGTTGTACCTTTCCGGAAGTTGTTGCAACTTCCGCAATTCTTTCAACAAAGTCAGGAGATACTAAAACCTCCGCAGGAACATCTTCGGGACTCTCCTCCACGGGAGACATTATCATCGGTGGAATACGCTCATCAGAAGAGCTTGCCACCTCCTTCGGTTTACTAGCACCCGGTTTTGAAACACGGGTCTTCTTCTTCGACGATCCCTACAAGAAGAAAAGTATAAGTCACCAAAATGACAAAATGAACCAGAATTACGGAAGATTCCTTACCTCAGCAGGAACTGGTCCTCCCGTAACCTTTGGAGTCGACGTCTTTTTCAACCTTTTTGGTACAGAAGAACCAGCTTCTGTATCGGCCCGCCTCTTTCCAACAGACGGATCTCTCACTGGTGCTGCAGCAGCAGCCCGATATCCCGCCAATTCTGGTGGACGATATGATCGAGCTGCCATCAACATGTTCGCCGTGGCCTCCAGCTGAGTTCCAATGATGAAACTAGTCTCCCTGTCATAACCAGGAGACGCAGTATTCATAGTGCAATACAGCTTGGCAGCCGGATACAGGATCTACGATCGAGGGTTGCGAACTGGCGTAGTAAAATTAACGCTAGTGCATCCAGCATTATAATATTGCCAGCCCCGAGCTCCATCCAGCAAACTCCCGATAAAACCCAGACTGCTACTGGGATTCCGCAACATTAGCTGGGTATAGCCAAACTGGCGAGCAAATCGGCTGGGCAAATATGGTTCCAGATAACATCTATTTTGGTTGCGGTAGACCAGATGAGAAGGCCGAATACTTTACAACCAACGAAAACCCCATTTCGGCAAAGTAATCGCGTCTTCGCCAGAGTCAACTAAATCTTGGTCGGCCTCGAAATCTTTAAAGATGGGACCAACCTTGACGATCTCCCACCCCTGAAGGTAGGACAAAACTCTCCTGTAAACAGAAACGCCAGTGTATACCCACTTCCTCTTGTAGAATCGGCGGATGAAGGCATCTCCTTCAACATGATCCTCCTCCGGACTGGGACTCATCACGTTCGGATGATACAAAATCAGCCATCCCATAAGATAATGGAAGGGCAGCTCGGCCCGGGGAAAGTTGTCGTTGTTACCTTTCCCCTGGATCATATCATCAGCAAAGGACCTCAAACCCCGCAACAGGTTACACACCATCGCGGGGAGGAGAGCTAAAGGTCGACCAAAGGCCAACTTTACGGCAGGCAAAATAAGGTTCCGATGTACCCTCTCTACGGCACCGGATCCACCTGCAAATACGCAATCCCGGAGCCATATCATCAAATAGGCCGTCAACACTGCCTTGGATGACATCCGGTGCACACAGTGCCAGAAGCAGCTATACGTATCTTTGCCGCTTTCATTCGAATGTGGGGTCCTCTCGTCCAGCCGACTTATTTCAGAAGTCACTTCCGCGGGCTTCAGCCCCTGCGGAGTCGTAAATCGGATCCTGAAGAATCTGCCAAATCCTGCTTGAAGACATAATCCCTCCAAGCGGTCACATGAGGCTGGGTCTTGCCCTTGTCCCTCCGGTGCATCAGATAATGATGGCTCGTCACTTCTTTGAAAACAGCCATCATCTCCGGGTCCTTATCTTCCAGAACCTGGATCTCTTCATTTGACGGGAAATATTCCTCGTACGGTTCCGAGCCCCAAGGAAGCTTGGACACTTCGTACATCTCATGTAGAGCCAACCCTAACTCCCCCACCAGAGTGAAAAAGCTGCCAGTCTGGGCATTGAATAGTTCCAAGAGTGCAAGGAACATAGGCTTATTGAGATCCACGCCGGCCTGCGTGGCCCGAATGGCGGCCGTCAGCCCAATCTCCTTAAGCTCAGCTTTGAACCTTGAAAGTACCCAAATGGTTAACTCGTCCCACCTCGGAATATAGTGACACCAACCTTCGACTCTAAAGCCACCTTTCGGATACAGGACCTTCGATGTCAGCATCCGATTTGCAAAGGTCGGGGCACTGAAAGGAAACGTGTCACTTGGGACTTCGCTGTAGATGCTCCCGGGACGCAAGGTTCGGCAACTAAACGAGGAACCGGCTCGCGAAGCGGCCAAGGTATCTCTCTGGTTCGAGGTAGCATCAATCGAAAGAGTACCTTCCAAGGCCCCTCCTTGAGAAGGAGTAAGTTCCCAGTGCATCCTTCTCTTCGAAGCCAAACGATAAAAGGCCGTCAGCGGCAATTGGCGGTCAACTTGCCGCATGTATAGAACCATACCTTTTGTAGAAAAAAAACCAGTCTTCTCTGATCTTCAGTATCTTCGCTTCAAAAAAGACTAGTCGGTCGCCAAACAGAAAGGCAGGTTTTAAGAATGTCACATCCTCAGATTCAGCAGACATCAGTTTACCACTCTCCATCATACTCTGGAGGAAAATCGGCAACTGGTTCTGGATTTGCAGCATTCTCTCACGAGGTTGGTTCTGAAAAATAGCATCCTTCGCAGGGTTGATCACCACCTCATCAAAATCAACTCCCATTTGACAAAGTGAAGCGTCCAGGAGGACCTCATTCAGCAAAGGGATCGTCATCGACACTGGCACAACAAAAGTAGAAGTCAGGCAAAAAGACAAAAGGTGTCAAACAGACTGGCACATCGACAGGGTGTAAACCCATGCACATCAGTTTCAGCGCATCATCAGGGTATGAGCCCACGCGCGTCAGCATTAGAGCTTCGGCGCATCATCAGGGCGTAAGCCCATGTGCATCAGCGAAGGCTTCGGCGCATCATCAGGGTGTAAGCCCATGCGCGTCAGCGAAGGCTTCGGCGCATCATCAAGGTGTAAGCCCATGCGCGTCAGCATTGGAGCTTCGGCACATCATCAGGGCGTAAGCCCATGCGCGTCAGCGAAGGCTTCGACGCATCATCAGGGTATAAAACCCATGCACGTCAACAATTAAACCTCGGTGCATGATAAAGGCCTAAACCTATGCACGTCGGCGGGGTAAAACCTCAGCGTATCATCAGGACAAAAGTCCATACGCGTCGGCAGCAGGGAGTTAGGGCACAGTATGGCCCAAAGCTTGGGTGAAAGAGACGACACCCACCCGTCACCGTGGGACGAACGTCGGCTGGAGTCACGATGGTGATAGGAGCATCCTCGTCGGCGAAATCCGTCGGCTCCTTTCCCTTGCCAGCACCGCTGCGAGGAGTCTTGGGAGCCATTCTCTCAAAGAGGAAAAGTTAGGGTTTTTTTGAAGAAGGACTCTAAAGAAAGCAAAGGCACAGAGAAGAAAAACTCTCTCTCTCTCTCCATCTCTCACCTATTTATAGGGCTTGGTCGTACGCGTGAACCGATGACGAGTGATCTCAGCCGTCGCCTCGGGTTCTGTGAAGAGATAACAGCAAATAAAACCAAAAGATCATCATTAATCTTTTCGGTTATCGAGGCATCATCATATGCATTAACTGAGAGGAGCATGCGCCCGAACAGGCATACGCCCCAACAGTCATGCGCCCTGACCTTCATGCTTCTTATTCAAAGTATTCCAAAACTTATTCAAAAGTTTTGAAAACTTTGAAGGGGGTCTTGTAGAAGCATGGAATTTCACAACCAGAAAGCCCATGCGCCAGACACTGCATGCGCCAGAGATCAGACAAAAAATACTTCACAGCAAAATCAACAAAGATAGACATTTGAAAGAAGACTTTTTTATTTATATATAGTCTATTACATGTCTAGAAAAGGTTGTACAAAGGAGAATTTCTACAAAGAAAAGATCCTAAGTCTACAGCCAGCGGCCATCATGCGCCTCCATACAGGCGCAGCAATCATCATGCGCCGCCAGTTAGGCGCAGCAGATACCATGCGCCTCCAACCAGGCACATCCCGCCATGCGTACTCAGCAAGACGTATCCCTTTAGCGGCTCAGTTATGTGCATTTCCAGTTATGTGCATCCCTTCAGCAGCCCAGTTATGTGCCGCTCTTCCAGCCAGGCTCACCTGATAAGTGTTTCGACTAAACAAAGCATTTAACCCTCTGGCTGGAACCAAGGAAGAGAAGAGCACCGCAAATCTGTGGCCAGGGGAGGCTTCGAAAGAGCCTCCAAAGGCGAAGGAAGACCGTGATCGAAACCACGGCTAAAGGAGCAGCTTTTAAACCCACCAGAGTGAGCAACGCCCACTTTGAAGGAAGAAAGAGCCTAGCACCGCAATTCCGATCTACGGCTCTTTCGGAGTAACGGAGACGAGGCCCGAACATCCCTATCTTTGGATGCAACAGGCACCTTCCGCCTGCCTCAGAAGCCCTTGACTCCGTCTTTTGGATGTAACAGTCACCTTCAAGTGCATCAATGACGACATGGCGTCTCATCTTCACCCTCGGGATCACTTCGTCAACAGAATGCACCCGAATACCCAAGTTCATGTTGGAAGTACGTGAGAGAACGAGAAACAAACCTTCTCTCTATGTCACTATTTATAGGCTGGGCAGATTAAACCCACGCGCCAAGTGGATGGCTCTCCGAATTCCGTGCAATGAACTTGCATTAAATGGATGAACCGGACGCCTCGAATTCAGCCAAACGACTATTTAAGGCACTTGAGAAGCATAACAGCCGCATCATCAAAAGATATAACGGATGCGCCGGCCAGACAGCGCATCACACAGATGCGCCCTTCGACATCAGGCGCATCACCCAGACGTGCCCTTCAGTACCAGGCGCATCACAGAGGATGCGCCCCCACGCATCCCCATACCGAGTAGAATGCCAATCGACGTGCCCACTCAACTGTCTATCGAACGTCACAAACATTAAATGTTGAACTGACAGAGTTGGCAGCATGCTTCCCAAAGTCTGAACAGTTGACAGCTTTTTCAGAAAACGAAGCATCGGCAACGTCAGCACCATCATGACTTTACTCCGACGGCTACTGCCACGTGGCCATTCAACCACCCGCATGCGCCTCCGCAGCCATGCACCCAAATCTGTATGCACCTCAAAAGCCATGCGCTTCAGACTTTTCACTGATCCCTAAAGTCAGAAGAAAAGTCTCCATTTGAAGCTCTACATGCGCCTCAAAAGCTATGTGCCTCAGACTGCTCTCTGATCCTAAAAGACAGAAGGAAAGTCGCCTACATGCGCCTCAAAAGCCATACGCCCCAAACGGTTCGTAACTCCTAAAGGTTATGAGCCGCAGCCTCCTCATGCGTCCAATCTAAGGTGCAACTCACCAGATCATTTCCCTCCACCAAATCTGAGATATCCAAGCCATGAGTCGACGACACGTGTCCTTTGACTCAACTCATCCAAGATTTTAGCAACAGAAAGATCTTCTCCTCTGCTACGTGCTGGCTCACAACAGCAGTATGAAGAATTCAACCCCTCAATCAGGGCGTATCATCCACGTGCCTCCACCAGCAATATCCACGTGGCGTCCCCACACACCGGCGGATCCTACATGCTCGCATGAGCAGCCAAACTGCCCAGCTATAAATAGAGGGATCATTTCCTTCTCACACACACGGAGAATAAACAACGAACATACGTAGAATCACCAGAGAGGCAGATACAGACACTCAACGTCTTTCTCCTCTCAGCAAGCTCCAGCACCCAGAGCAATCCAAACCTTCAGAGAATCGATAACCGTCGTCAGCTCATCAACGGAGTCAACGCATTACCACTCGCTTCATTGGCACAAGGGACCCAGATTAAACAAAAGTGTACTCCTAGGACTACATCTAAGTCCTATATTGTAACACTGTTTTGTTTGTATTAAAGTTTTCAATCAAATAATTTTAATGGCAAACAGGTTCTACTAATTTGGAGATCAAATCATATCCTGGCACAGGAGGAACAGTTGAGCCTTTGCCCCTTTCTTTCTGAGGAGGTACTGAGGGCTCAGCAGGTGGTATCTCAGTTTTTCTTTCAAGCTTCGGGATGAGCAAATCTTTGGAAGACATTTTTTTGTACAGAAAGGAAAGAGATTGGTGATATCTACGAAAGTTTTTGTTCTATTTATAGACGAAACAGCTAGATAGTCAATCTCGAGAACTGATGCGACTTTTCGAAAGAAACTCAACTGTTCGTTCATTTATAACTGTTCGTTCATTTATAACTGTCCGTTCATTATCCAATGTGACTGTTCATTCATTTTCGGTGTCCTTATCTCGAAAATTGAAGTAACTGTTCACTTTTCCTTATGAAAGTTCATATTCTCTATACTTTTGAAATTCTGCACTACATCAGCAACTTGTCCTCCACATTTTTTTTGATTCTATGTTTCTTATCACCACATCAAAATCAAATCATAAAGAAGAGAAAATCATTCTTTATTCCTTCTTTAAAAATATAGATACATCTAAATGAAAATCTATTACATCTCGGATTTTTATTCCAAATGAAGGTCTATTACATCTTTGGATCTTTCCATTGATAATGAAGATCTATTACATCTTTGGATCTTCTTATTTGTTGGTGGCAATTCCTTGTCGTCTCGACCCGAAGCAACGAGCTCGACAATGGAATCAACTCTGGTCTTCTCTCTCAGAAAGAAGAGAGGAGAACCACAGAGTGCAGCAGCCCAAAGATGAGCTGCTATCAATACAACTGGTGGAAGGAGACAGCCCGCCAGGGGAACTAGGAACGAGATCACCCTTTTGATCCGATTCCTAATTCTGTCTCTCCACCATCCAACTCTCATGTATAAAGTCTCTTCCTATCATCTGAGGAAGACCATTCTTAACATGAAGAGTCCTGAGCTGTCTGATTTGAGTGTCAGAACCATATGAGCTACCTGATGTGGGTGTCAAAAGAACATTCTCTGCAACATCCAAATCACCAATACCAGTTCTGAAGAAGCTCGCTAACCAAATCCCTGCAAATATCAATAAAATAGAAGAAGTTAGCAGAATCTATCAACAGCAATGCGCCTACAAACTGGCGCACATCAGTATGCGCCTACAAACTGGCGCACATCAGCAATGCGCCTACAAACTGGCGCACATCAGTATGCACCTACAAACTGGCGCACATCAGCAATGCGCCTACAAACTAGCGCATATCAGTATGTGCCTACAAACAGGCGCACATCAGCAGTATGCACCTACAAACTGGTGCACATCAGTATGCGCCTACAAACAGGCGCACATCAGCAGTGTGCGCTTACAAACAGGCACACATCAGCATTGCGTCTACAAGCAGGCGCATATCAGTATTGAACATTGATCAAACAGGCGTATGACAGCAATAAGTGCCTCTAAATCAGAGCTAAACATTTGGACCATAGTGTGCGCCTATTTTCAGAAATAGTTAGCACAGACTTACTAGTTTTTGAAGACACGGCATGCAAGCAAATAGTGTCAGAATGAAGTAGCGCAAGTGAAGCCTTGTGGGAAAATATTTGTTTGAGAGAATATGAATGATTCTTTCATTTCTGGATGTCCTTTTTAAAGAGGTTAAAGAAGAGATGGGTGTATCGTTTTAGGATCCTATTTTGAGAAAGAATTAAAAATAGGCATCCAAAAGCGTGTAATGGCTGCCACGTGTTCCTCAGAAGAAATAGTAAAATGAAGAATCGGTTAAAAGAATATGTCCATGAGCACCATTCGAAGTCACAGCCATACAATATCAGAAATGTTAAAATTTTATTTGCATAAAGATGGGTGGACCCCTACAACCAAGGACATGGGAGAAAAATAACAAAAGTTGTTCCCATTAAAAAAGAATATTATTTTTTGTCCTTGCCTTCATCAGTCTGACGAAGGACGACGTCCAACTCTTGCATGATGCAGATCCCCGAGCGACGCATCAGGTTGAGAAATCCTTCTGAATTGGCGTGCTCCCCAGAGGATGATCCGCCACTCGAGCGATTGAAGACTGACGGAGTTAAACCGAAATAGTCCAGAAAATTCACTGCCCTCAAAGCTGGGTCAGCCTCCAATAAAAAGGTTGTAGGGGCAATATCTTGTCTCGCTTCAGGAGACTTAGTGGTGGTGTCAGCATTGGTCTCCATCTCTTTCTTCTTGGGAGCCATTGAAGAACAAAAGTGAAGACCAAAGTACGGAGATCAACTACATATATATATATATATATATATATATATATATATATATATATATATATATCTCAATCAATTGGCTCTTCGTATTCCTCATGGGAAACTGAAAGAAATCAATGAAACTCCGGAGACGAAGAGAAGATTGAATATTTTCAAGAAAGGTATTTAATCATGATGACCGAGCATTGATCGGCGCAACCTGACTTAGTCAAAACTTTTAAAATTCAAAGTATTCCAAAATTTTATAATGTCTTTAAGTTTTGAAAACTTTGAAGGAGATCTTGTAGAGCCTAAAAATCAAGTTGCGCCTTCAATATACTGATCAGTGATTAAGTTGCGCCCCAAAAGTCAACTTGCGCCACTGATATGAAGCAGATTGTGCCGTCGTTCAGATTGCGTCAGATATCAGACTGTACCCAATCTTTTTGCGCCAAAGCCTACATGGCATCTGACACTTAATGGTCATCATTACCTGACCATACTGACGACTGACACAACAAAGAACGAGAAAAATCTCTTCGAATCCCGTGAAGTGTGCCGCTCAAGGAAAAGTTGGTGGACAGCTATCCTGTACATTTCGTGAGTTGCACCCTGGCGCAATCTAAACAAAATCCTTAGTTGCGCCTGGGCGCAACCTGAACGACTTTTACTCAAGAAGCTGCCACGTGTGTAGGCGCAACTCAAATCAAGCACAGGTTGACTTGTTGACTGAAGCTCGCACAACCTGATAAAGTTGAGACAACTTATATTCTAAAGCAGGATGACGTGGCGCACATGCCACTAATCTCTCAAGATGTGTCTACTATCCTATACACGACCACACGCATCTCAATCATACGATGCCACGCATCTAAATACAGTTAGTACACGATTGACAACTGAATAAAAGTTGGCACAACAGAAGGTTGGTACAATCCAGTATGGCGTAATCCAGCCCCGTGCACATCAGAATAACTGCTAAAACAGTTATTTCATGAACTCTATAAATAGGTTTCCAATCATCATCAAGGGAGATCAAGAACTCTTGTAAAATTGCTACTACATTCTCCAGAGGCTATAGTCTTCAAGTTTACATAGTCCAAGGGATAAAGTGATCGTCTTCTGATCAGATTCCTAAAGTTGTACTTCCCTAGAATTCATTGTACTTTGTACTCTTTTACAAGTTTGAAATAAAACAAAATTTTGTTTTTGCAAACAGCGTGCCCGTAGGCGCGTGTCGGGCCTCGTGGCTCGTGATTCGAACCACGCTGTGACTCGGGATAGTCTAGGTATAGGGCTTCGTGTTCGTGCTCCTGGAACGGGTTCTCGACGCATCGTATTCGCGTACGAAGGCCGTGTCAGTGACACTTTTCAGCCGCGTACACAGTACGGGCTGAACAGTGAACGCAAGATTTCTCCGCGCGCGCCTCACGTAACGACGTAAAATTTTATGGGCATGTAACACCCAATTTCTAAAATAAGGGTAATTTTGAAATTTTGTATTTTAATTTATTTAATTTAAATAATAATATGATTATTGATAATTTTTAATTATTTTAAAACTGTTTTAAATTATGACTTATGATTTTGGTGTTTGACTAGTGTAACCTTAGAGCCTAGCCATGTGATTAGGATGTTTGACTAGTACATCATAGCCTAGAGGGTATTTTGGACATTTTAGGATTTATTTGAATTTATTATGATTTATGGGAATTTTTAGAATTTATTTTGGAATTTGTTTGGATGAGGGTTGACTAGGTTGACTTTGACTAGCAATGACCATGGTAGACTAACCTAGGAGCTAATCCTAGTTGAGTTTGGTCTTGATTAGTTCATGCCACCCTAGTTAGACTATAGTTGACTAAAAGTATGGTTATTTGACTTAAGTAGAGTTTTAAGTCATAAGCCATGACTTGTGTTTAACCAATAAATCAATAGTTAGCCAAATAGGCCCAAAGCCCATTAGTCAAGTGCCCAAACCCTAACCCAAACATTTTTGTCCAGCCAACCTAGGGATTCCCCCACTATATAATTCCTCCTAAAATCTAGGGCTAGCCTCTTCTTTAGGAATTTCTTTCAAGTGAAGAAAGAGGTGAGTCTCCATGTTCAAAAATCTCTAAAAAATCCATTTCTCCTTCTTTTTAATCCAAACAAATTGCATTGGGTTTAAAATTCTTCCTACTTTCTGTTGGTAATTAATATTCTCAGATTTGAAGAGCTTTGGAGGAGTTTCACCATCAAGAGAACATCACTCATTTGAGTTTTTTTAGGGTTTGTGATACATAGAGGTAACTCTCTACTTTCACCATAGAATTCTGGTTTAATTGCATGAATAGGGAGCCCTAGACCTAACCTAACTATAGGAATAGGAATCCCCAGGTTTTTGTGTCATTTCGTGTCCTAACAGGACACGTATCAGTGCACCATTCTTTGTGTTTGTGAAAATGCCTCAGTGAAACTTTTTGTATTATTTTCGAGTTATGTTTGAATGGAAAATTATGTTTTGATGTCGCTTACATGATTTTGAATTATTGGGGTGGTTTCGAGTCGTGTCCGAGTCGTAATGGACTCGCGGACACGGCCCCGAACGCAGCCTGGCGGATCCCCTGCCTATCGGGGTCCCTACAGAACACGACACAGCGTGCCCTGACACAAAATTTCGTGGGGAGCTTGGGGCACCCTCTGTCATCACCCTCCCCAAGTTTTACGAGATTTCGTGGTCTAGATTGGGAGAAATCGGCCACGCACTGATTTTGCACTGTTCTGCGCACAGTGTGCAGCTAGCCACTGATACGGCTCTAGTACTTAGGACACGACACACGAGGACACAATGCAGACACTTATGCATGAGCACCTAGACCTATACTAGGTGGGGACACGAGCACGGGGCCCGAAGTGCTCTGTGTCGGGTGCACGACACGCGTGCACCCCTGCACGAGACTGTCACAGTCACTGTGTCAGTGTACACTAATTTTGTGTTTTATCCTATTGGACACGTTTGTGTCCTCTTGCAGGGACACAAACACTTCATGGGACACGTGCTCATGATGTTGGTTCATTACCAACCTTTGGTTTGGTGTTTTAACTTGTTTTCGATGGTGAATTCTCAATTTCCTAATTTTTCCTGAAACCTATGATATCAGTCTTTATTTCCTGTTATTTTCCAGATTTGAAAAGATGAACTTTGACATCTAATTAAACCTATTTAATGCTGTTAAATGTTGGGTTAAGTCCCAATTAGGGTTCTTCTATATGTAATCTAACTGTGGTGTGACTTTTGGTTGATGTGGTTGTGTTTGACTTCTAAATGGGGTCTGAAATGTGTGACATAAAAATAGTTAATAACTGAACTGATTTTGAGTATGTTCCTATATTCTAAACCTGATTTCTGAGTATTAATATGGACTGATTGAACCTGTGAACTGATTTTCCATTCTTGCACTGTTATGTCATTTTCTGTTTTCTTTTCTTTTAACACATGTGCTCACTGTTACCCGAATTGTACACTGAATTCCTGCTTGCTATTCCTATTGGACTGTCACACCCCAATACCTGTGACACCCTTGCACATTTGCTATAACCTGAGAATTCAGGATTTAGTATGATTTTACTGTTAAGTATGGTTTTGAGCTATGTTAAATATGTGAACTGTTAAATACGGTTTTGAGCTATGGTTTTGAGGTATGTTAGATAGGTTAACCTGTTAAACATGTTAACTGAGATTGAAGGTTAATCATGGAAACTGAAGTGAACTTGGTTCACTGTTTTTTTTTTAAATGTTAATGGGATTAAACTGAGTTCTTATATAAATGTATGGCAATTTGTTAATGAACTAAGTTGATGCAAACCTGGGCATGTTCCCCATTATCACTGTCAATTTCATGTCCTAAAAATCTGAGAACTTCATTAGTATTTTACTGTTTTGGTGTTAATCCGGAGATTGCATTTTCCTGTCTTCCTGCAAACTAATGACACAAAGACCAGACACCTAACCCTCTAGCCTACACACACACAAGCATTTATAAACACACACACACATTCAAATCACACACACACATTAGTTCCCCCCCCCCCCCCACACATCTACTTATCCCTTTCACATTCACACAGTACACACACACACTTAACCCTCACATTTCCCTCATTCACTCACACACATATGCCTAATCTAGACACACACACATAAAACCTAGTACACTGTTATCCTATATACACACACACCCTTTGCCTAGATGCACATATCCCCTCTATATATATATATATATGTATATATATATCTAAATATGTGAATGTGTGCTTGAGATTCCTATGTTAAATACATGTATTGTGGGTAGTAGTTATTTTAGCCTATGTGTAATGTGTAGTAGGTTGTGTGGTAGGTTTTCAATTGCCTATTGTGTTTGGCCTATGGCCTAGGTATATGGCCCATGGTCCTTGTGCACTAGCTAAGTAGACTGTTTTTGACTTGTTGTTCTTGTAATGTGAGTGCTAGCAAGGCTAGACTTGGTTGAGTCTAGATTGGACTAGATAGACTAGTTTAGACTTGTTGAGCCTAGATTAACTTGTTTAGACCTAGTTTGACTTAATTAGACTAGAATTGACCTAGTTTGACTGATAGGGTTGACTAGAGTTGACCAAAGGTTGACTTTAGTCTAGATTGACCCTAAACTTCATGTAGATACATTGTAGCAGTCTATTTCCTTATTTTAGACTTGTTGTGACTTGTACTGTTCTATAGGAGACAGACACCACTCCTCGGACAGTATATTCTCTTCGGAAGTTCAGGATACCAGGCGAGTACATTCTCTGATCATTTCATATCCTGCTTAGAATTATTTTCCTGCTTTAAATTACTTTACTTGATACTGTCACGTTGGTCACACGGATTGGTACTATATAGATCCTTTCATGAGATGTTATCCCCCTCTGGAGCATCGGATACAGCATGTTTTATGCGTTTTACGAATCATCACGTACCTCTATGCTTCCTCTGATTCACGAACCGCCTGTGACACATGTACTCTCATGTTCACAGAGCCCCCATGAATTACCTTCACGTATCACTCATTTTATGAGCCATGTGAAGTTTCACGAACCTTAACATAACTTGAACGGATCTTTGTGTATTGATTGGGGTTGGGGGAGTAGAAATAGACATATGAATATTATCCAAGTAGCTGTAGTCATGAATCACTCCCTTAGCTGTAGTCATGAACCTCCTATGCCATTCACATGTTTATATTTTACTCTGACTCACTAGTCACTATTAGTTCTCTATGTGTAGTAGATATTTCTATTACAGTTCTCTCTCTGATTACATACTGCATTTCCTTCAGTATCTATATCTTACTTTACTGCATGATTATATTTTTTAACCTGCTATGAACTGTTGAGATGTACTGTGCTCGCTCCTGTCCTGACTGGACCTGTTGAAAATATTATAGAGGATGAGGAGGAGGCCCTATGTACCACTTATTACGGAGCAGGCTTAGACGACACCTGCGACCTGGTTCCTCTGGAGGACCCAGCTGCAACACAGGATGCTACTCCCAGAGTCTAGACTAGATAGCTAGGCTTTAGTTTTTCATTCAGTATTGTGTTATTTGATTTTCAGTTGTTCTTCTGAGATGTTGGTATATTTAGAGATATGTATTGAGCTGGATGTTCTTGAGTTGTTATCTTAGACACTTAGACTTTCTCCCTCTTATTTGTATTACATTGTGCTTTTGATCTCTCTATCTACCTTTACTATTCTGTATCTGCCTTAGATGTGATTGAGACTATTCTGTTATGTCACCTCCATTCGGAGTGTATATACTGTACAGGTACCTTTTATTGTTAGATGATTGACCTAGGACAGCGTTCTACCGCCGACACTGCGGCATAGGCTGGGCGTTGTTACGTTCTCGTACCCTCACAGTGGGTGTGGGTCGTGACACGTTTTTAGTGGTGGCCCATGCAGGTAGAGTTTATGTAGTGGTATTCGAACTAGAGTATCACTACAGCCTGCAGTAGGATTAGGATATTTTTGAAGGTACTCAATCACAAATAGGAAAAACTCTTATTCAGATTCCGTATATCTACATTTTGCCACTTATTGTCTTCCTTGAATTTAAACTGTCCTCCTTTGGTATTTTGACTCATTCTCAGCAATTGTTTCCTTTTGATCTATGTCTCTAGGATGGTTGAGACGCGATCGCATCGCCAGGGCCAGGGGGACGTCGATGAGAGGTCTGCCACCTCTCATGCTCAGCAGTCAGCCCCTGGTGCCGCAGCCCCAGTCATGCCAGCTGGGGTAGGCATTTCAGCAGCTTTTGGAGGAGCCCCACCAGCAGTGAGGCATGAGCCGAGTCCGGTAATTCTGGATGTACTTCTTCAGCAGCAGCAGCCACCTGCAGGGACGATTGACGTCGTTCAGCTGTTAGCCTTCTTCCGGCAGTACATGGAGGGTCAGCAGACCCAGCAGCAGGGCCAGGCAGCAGAGCTCACACGAGGCATTGAGCTGGCAATGACTGCGGTAGAGAGAGTCATAGCTCAGCCAGCGGCAGCCCCGCAGCCGTACCAGCCACGGGAGAAGGGCATCCAAGATTTCCAGAAGATGCACCCGAGAGACTTCCGAGGGACAGAGGGGATCTTGTATGCCGATGAGTGGATCGAGCATATGGAGGAGATTTTCAGGTTGGCTGAGATCCCGACGAGGCTCCAGATAGAGGCAACGGCCAGCATGATACAGGATCTGGCCCGTACATGGTACCAGACCGACCTGAGGGTCGGTACAGCAGGACAGACTTGGGCAGCATTCAAGAAGCTGTTCAAGGAGAAGTTCTTTCCAGATGCAGCGCTGGGAGCCCTCGAGACCCAGTTCGAGGCCCTAGTCCAAGGGAACCAGTCTGTGGAGGAGTACGCAGGAGAGTTCTGCCGCCTGAGCAGATTTATGGATGACTTGTCAGAGACGACGAAGGCCCGGAGGTTCCGGAAGGGCTTGGTAAAGGAGGTCAAGTCCTACACCAAGAATGCCCGCAGCACTACATTTGAGGAGATCCTGGTGGACGCTTTAGCTGCAGAGGATGATCTTGAGCTTAGGCTCAAGAGGGGGCGAGACTCCCAGGGAGGCAGCAGTAGCGGAGGACCGGCCAAGAGGCCGCACGTTCAGCATCAGTTTTAGCAGCAGTTCCAGGGTCACGGCCATCAGCAGGGACAACAGCAGCCGAGACAGCATCAGGTACCCAGACAGCAGGCAGTCAGTTGCCCCTACTGTAAGAAGCCAGGGCATGGATGGGGTGAGTACAGGAGTAGGCTGGGCAGTGCCTACTATATGGAGCAGCGGACCACCAGCTGAGGGAGTGTTCCCAGTACATAGGCACAGCACCAGAAAGAGGAGCCAAGGCTCCGGTAGGACAGCAGCGGGGACCGTTACCGATGCAGCAGCAGAGATTTGTGCAGCATCAGGCTAGAGGATGCCAGCAGGGGCGAGCTTACGCCATGACAGTCGAGGATGCTCAGGCAGTGGGAGAGGTGCTTGCAGGTTCTGTTCTTTTCGATTCCATTCCCACCTTGCCTCAATATATCTATCTTGAAATTCAATTCCATCTGATCTGGCATTCTTTTCGATTTGATTTTTCTTCCGAGATGAGTCGTATGGGCTAGGTCGCCTAAGTTATGAAATCTAGAGTCTTCTATGGTCATGATAGCTGGCATTGTGAGGACATATAGTCAGATTTTGGATGTATTTCTCGGGTGTGGGAATTTAAGGTTTTCGCTGCCAAACATGCGGCAATACAAAAATTTTAAATACCATATTCTAGAGGTATGTACCTTAGTCGAGGACTCTGTGATTATCGTAGCCTTGCTCACTAGCATGACGAAGATTCTGAGTATCATGATTTTGGACAGACGCATATGATTATCTAACGGTGTGTTTGAGACTTTGATTGTGGGGTGTTTGACCTAGGAGACTACTACCATTTTAATTTTGAGGACAAAATTTTTCTAAGGAGGGTAGACTTGTAACACCCAGTTTCTAAAATAAGGGTAATTTTGAAATTTTGTATTTTAATTTATTTAATTTAAATGATAATATGATTATTGATAATTTTTAATTATTTTAAAACTGTTTTAAATTATGACTTATGATTTTGGTGTTTGACTAGTGTAACCTAAGAGCCTAGCCATGTGATTAGGATGTTTGACTAGTACATCATAGCCTATAGGGTATTTTGGGCATTTAGGATTTATTTGAATTTATTATGATTTATGGGAATTTTTAGAATTTATTTTGGAATTTGTTTGGATGAGGGTTGACTAGGTTGACTTTGACTAGCAATGACCATGGTAGACTAACCTAGGAGCTAACCCTAGTTGAGTTTGGTCTTGATTAGGTCATGCCACCCTAGTTAGACTATAGTTGACTAAAAGTATGGTTATTTGACTTAAGTAGAGTTTTAAGTCATAAGCCATGACTTGTGTTTAACCAATAAATCAATAGTTAGCCAAATAGGCCCAAAGCCCATTAGTCAAGTGCCCAAACCCTAACCCAAACATTTTTGTCCAGCCAACCTAGGGATTCCCCCACTATATAATCCCTCCTAAAATCTAAGGCTAGCCTCTTCTTTAGGAATTTCTTTCAAGTGAAGAAAGAGGTGAGTCTCCTCCTTTTTAATCCAAACAAATTGCATTGGGTTTTAAATTCTTCCTACTTTCTGTTGGTAATTAATATTCTCAGATTTGAAGAGCTTTGGAGGAGTTTCACCATCAAGAGAACATCACTCATTTGAGTTTTTTTAGGGTTTGTGATACATAGAGGTAACTCTCTACTTTCACCATAGAATTCTGGTTTAATTGCATGAATAGGGAGCCCTAGACCTAACCTAACTATAGGAATAGGAATCCCCAGGTTTTTGTGTCGTTTCGTGTCCTAACAGGACACGTATCAGTGCACCATTCTTTGTGTTTGTGAAAATGCCTCAGTGAAACTTTTTGTATTATTTTCGAGTTATGTTTGAATGGAAAATTATGTTTTGATGTCGCTTACATGATTTCGAATTACTGGGGTGGTTTCGAGTCGTATCCGAGTCGTAATGGACTCGCGGACACGGCCCCGCGTGCAGCCTGGCGGATCCCCTGCCTATCGGGGTCCCTACAGGACACGACACAGCGTGCCCTGACACAAAATTTCGTAGGGAGCTTGGGGCACCCTCTGTCATCACCCTTCCCAAGTTTTACGAGATTTTGTGGTCTGGATTGGGAGAAATCGGCCACGCACTGATTTTGCACTATTCTGCGCACAGTGTGCAGCTAGCCACTGATACGGCTCTAGTACTTAGGACACGACACGCGAGGACACAATACAGACACTTATGTATGAGCACCTAGACCTATACTAGGTGGGGACACGAGCACGGGGCCCGAAGTGCTCTGTGTCGGGTGCACGACACCCGTGCACCCCCGCACGAGACTGTCACAGTCACTGTGTCAGTGTACACTAATTTTGTGTTTTATCCTATTGGACACGTTTGTGTCCTCTTGCAGGGACACAAACACTTCATGGGACACGTGCTCATGATGTTGGTTCATTACCAACCTTTGGTTTGGTGTTTTAACTTGTTTTCGATGGTGAATTCTCAATTTCCTAATTTTTTCTGAAACCTATGATATCAGTCTTTATTTCCTGTTATTTTCCAGATTTGAAAAGATGAACTTTGACATCTAATTAAACCTATTTAATGCTGTTAAATGTTGGGTTAAGTCCCAATTAGGGTTCTCCTATATGTAATCTAACTGTGGTGTGACTTTTGGTTGATGTGGTTGTGTTTGACTTCTAAATGGGGTCTGAAATGTGTGACATAAAAACAGTTAATAACTGAACTGATTTTGAGTATGTTCCTATATTCTAAACCTGATATCTGAGTATTAATAGGGACTGACTGAACCTGTGAACTGATTTTCCATTCTTGCACTGTTATGTCATTTTCTGTTTTCTTTTCTTTTAACACGTGTGCTCACTGTTACCCGAATTGTACACTGAATTCCTGCTTGCTATTCCTATTGGACTGTCACACCCCAATACCTGTGACACCCTTGCACATTTGCTATAACCTGAGAATTTAGGATTTAGTATGATTTTACTGTTAAGTATGGTTTTGAGCTATGTTAAATATGTGAACTGTTAAATACGGTTTTGAGCTATGGTTTTGAGCTATGTTAGATAGGTTAACCTGTTAAACATGTTAACTGAGATTGAAGGTTAATCATGGAAACTGAAGTGAACTTGGTTCACTGTTTTTTTTAAATGTTAATGGGATTAAACTGAGTTCTTATATAAATGTATGGCAATTTGTTAATGAACTAAGTTGATACAAACCTGGGCATGTTCCCCATTATCACTGTCAATTTCATGTCCTGAAAATCTGAGAACTTCATTAGTATTTTACTGTTTTGGTGTTAATCCTGAGATTGCATTTTCCTGTCTTCCTGCAAACTAATGACACAAAGACCAGACACCTAACCCTCTAGCCTACACACACACAAGCATTTATAAACACACACACACATTCAAATCACACACATACATTAGTTCACCCCCCCCCCCCCCCCCACATCTACTTATCCCTCTCACATTCACACAGTACACACACACATACTTAACCCTCACATTTCCCTCATTCACTCACACACACATGCCTAATCTAGACACACACACACATGAAACCTAGTGCACTGTTATCCTATATACACACACACCCTTTGCCTAGATGCACATATCCCCTCTCTCTATATATATATGTATATATATATCTAAATATGTGAATGTGTGCTTGAGATTCCTATGTTAAATACATGTATTGTGGGTAGTAGTTATTTTAGCCTATGTGTAATGGGTAGTAGGTTGTGTGGTAGGTTTTCAATTGCCTATTGTGTTTGGCCTATGGCCTAGGTATATGACCCATGGTCCTTGTGCACTAGCTAAGTAGACTGTTTTTGACTTGTTGTTCTTGTAATGTGAGTGCTAGCAAGGCTAGACTTGGTTGAGTCTAGATTGGACTAGATAGACTAGTTTAGACTTGTTGAGCCTAGATTAACTTGTTTAGACCTAGTTTGACTTAATTAGACTAGAATTGACCTAGTTTGACTGATAGGGTTGACTAAAGTTGACCAAAGGTTGACTTTAGCCTAGATTGACCCCAAACTTCATGTAGATGTATTGTAGCAGTCTATTTCCTTATTTTAGACTTGTTGTGACTTGTACTGTTCTATAGGAGACAGATACCACTCCTTGGACAGTATATTCTCTTCGGAAGTTCAGGATACCAGGCGAGTACATTCTCTGATCATTTCATATCCTGCTTATAATTATTTTCCTGCTTTAAATTACTTTACTTGATACTGTCACGTTGGTCACACGGATTGGTACTATATAGATCCTTTCATGAGATGTTATCCCCCTCGGGAGCCTCGGATACAGCATGTTTTGTGCATTTCACGAATTATCACGTATCTCTATGCTTCCTCTGATTCACGAACCGCCTGTGACACATGTACTCTCATGTTCACAGAGCCCCCATGAATCACCTTCACGTATCACTTATTTTATGAGCCATGTGAATTTTCACGAACCTTAACATAACTTGAACGGATCTTTGTGTATTGATTGGGGTTGGGGGAGTAGAAATAGACATGTGAATATTATCCAAGTAGCTGTAGTCATGAATCACTCCCTTAGCTGTAGTCATGAACCTCCTATGCCATTCACATGTTTATATTTTACTCTGACTCACTAGTCACTATTAGTTCTCTATGTATAGTAGATATTTCTATTACAGTTCTCTCTCTGATTACAAACTGTATTTCCTTCAGTATCTATATCTTACTTTACTGCATGATTATATTTTCTAACCTGCTATGAACTGTTGAGATGTACTGTGCTCGCTCCTGTCCTGACTGGACCTGTTGAAAATATTACAGAGGATGAGGAGGAGGCCCTATGTACCACTTATTACGGAGCAGGCTTAGACGACACCTGCGACCTGGATCCTCTGGAGGACCCAGCTGCAGCACAGGATGCTACTCCCAGAGTCTAGACTAGATAGCTAGGCTTTAGTTTTTCTTTCAGTATTGTGTTATTTAATTTTCAGTTGTTCTTCTGAGATGTTGGTATATTTAGAGATATGTATTGAGTTGGATGTTCTTGAGTTGTTATCTTAGACACTTAGACTTTCTCCCTCTTATTTGTATTACATTGTGCTTTTGATCTCTCTATCTACCTTTACTATTCTGTATCTGCCTTAGATGTGATTGAGACTGTTCTGTTATGTCACCTCCATTCGGAGTGTATATACTGTACAGGTACCTTTTATTGTTAGATGATTGACCTAGGATAGCGTTCTACCGCCGACACTGCGGCGTAGGCTAGGCATTGTGACGTTCTCGTACCCTCACAGTGGGTGCGGGTCGTGATAGGGCATGTGGGCAGAGGTTGCTCCCACGTGCTCTTAAAATTTTATGCGAAATGGAGCCCTGTGCGTCGAGTTACGACGCTCGGACAGCAGGACATGCACGGGGCCGTGCACGGGCCTCGTGCACGCGTGTCCGTGTCCGATTCGGACACTGAAATCGTGTCGATTTCAAATCCGTCTTCACGAAAGTTGTTAAAAATATATTAGCAAGGAATTCGTGAAAATAGAATAAAAAAATAACACTTTTCGGTTCTAAGTGGCATTTCGTCGAACACGTGTTCCATAGGACCGACACGTGTCCGATACAGCTATCAAACGAACTCACAATCCTACCAAACTTCATGCACAGGTCTGGGGTACCTATATGGATGCTAAATTGTAGAAATTTCAGAAGTAACAATGGTAGAACGAGGTTTACCTATTGGGAGTGGGAATCTCAATGAAAGTGAATCCTCGAGCGCTTCAACGACCGGTTTTTCCCGAGCAAACGCCTCCAAGTCCTTGCTAGCAATGCTCCAGAAAGTTCTCCTCCCCACGGTCGCAACACAATTCGTTTGGCGTGAATCGGATGCCGGATGAGAAAGTTAGGGTTTTGAAGGAAAAGGAAAACTAGGGTTTTGATCTAGTGGTGGCTATGAGATTTCTTCACAAATGGGGGGGGGGGGGGGGGGGGGGGGCTGCTGTGCTTGGCCGGCCATGCTAGGGGGTATTAGGGTTAGGGTTAGTCATGGGCCAAGCACTCTTAAGTTGCTACAAAGGCACAATGACAAAAAGCTTTAAAGGCTTATTAAAAAAAGACTTAAAAATTATTAAATAATTCTAGAAAAATAGGTATTAATTCTAAATTAAATCTAAAAAGCCAAAAATAAATCTAATTACATTATTAGGCTTCTAGACAAGGTTGACTAAGGTTGTACCATCTTGGTCCTATCAAAACACCAATCCAAACCACACAACAATCAATTAAAATCAAATAATGCACAATGACTAAAATACCCCTAATTAGAAAAAGTGAGTGTGACAGGTAATTAGGTTTCTAACGTCATGGTTAGTCTCTAATCATGGTTAGCTAAGGTTAAACCGACTACTAACACAACACCAATTAAAATATTATAAATTAATCCAAAAAAATCACATAATTACCAAAATACCCTTATTTAGAAAAGTTGTGGTTACATTTGTCTCTCATTTTTTCTCTTTTTTTTTAAACACCACTACTTTTAATTTTTCTCTCATTTTTTTCATAATATTTTTCTTTCCCCAATTTTTCCCACTTAGCCTTTTTGGTTCGCGGAAAGGAAAGAAAATCAATTTATTGTTCATTTCCTTTCCTTTGAAAAATTATAATTTCCATTCATTTTTCTTTTCGGTGTTTGAAAAAGCTAAAGAAATCGGGAGGAAAAGTGAATTCCTAGAATGGAAAAATGAATCTCTGGGGGAACCATTTTATTTCAAAATTTTATTTTCACTGGAAATCAGTTTTTTTTTTTTTTTTTCCAAATATTCTCTTTGGCATCCGAACACAAAAAAAAAAAAAAATGAAGTACTTTTCTTTCCTAATACAATGATTTTATTTTTGTGAATCACACATGGCATTAGGAGCTTAATTTGAGTTGCAAATTTAACTCAACCCCTGTCGTGTAAACCTTCTCTTCTTCCCCCTTATCCTCCCTAATTCTTTCTCACTCACGTCCCTCCACTTCCACCACCACTTCCGCCAGCCACTTTCACCCACTTCCTTCTCTCTCAAATGTTGCTCTCTCTTACTTCCCCTCATTTCCCCTCCAAATCCCTCAAACCCCTAAAACCCACCCCCATCCGCTGCTCCCTCTCCCAACCCGCCGCCACCCGCAAACCCAAACCCAAACCCAAACCCGAAACCCTCCCCAAATCCGCCATCCAGAGAATCTCCGAGAAGCTCCGGAGCCTCGGCTTCGCCGAACCCGACCCGCCTCCTCCCTCTGGGCCCGGGTCTGCCGGGGAGATCTTCATCCCCACCCCCGGCGAGCTCCCCCGGTACCGGGTCGGGCACACCATCGACGCCAGCTGGAGCACGCCCGAGAACCCGGTCCCGTCCCCCGGCTCCGGCGTCGCGGTCGCGGGGCTCGGGCGCCTGTGGAGGAGGGAGAAGGAGGAGGAGGAGAAGGAGAGGAGGAGGAGGATGGAGGAGCTGCCGATGGCGGCGGAGCTGGTGCTGGAGGAGGAGGAGCTGAGGCGGCTCAGAAGGGACGGGATAAGGCTGGAGAAGAGGCTCAAGGTCGGGAAGGCCGGGATCACCGAGGGGATCGTTAATGGGATTCACGAAAGGTGGAGGAGGTCGGAGCTCGTCAAGATCAAGTGCGAAGATCTGTGCCGGATGAACATGAAGAGGACGCATGAGATTCTAGAGGTATGCCACCGTCGTCTTCGTCGTCGCTCTTGAATTCTTACTAGAATAACACAAGTGTCCGATACGCGTCGGAATAGTATAAATATATAACCCACAAACTTTGGGGTTTTGGTGTAGTGGTAGAGACTTAAACATGGTATAGTCATGCTATGTTGTGAAAAGCGCGCTTAAGCGAGATTTAGAATTATGGCGCCTCGCTTAATGAATTTTTGCCCCAGAAAAGCGATCAACGCTTAAGCGTGCTTAAGCGTCGCTTAGTAGCGCCTCGCCTCACCTTAGGCGCCTTGTTTAACGATTTTTTGAATTTTTTTTTTGAATTTTTTAGTAAACTGAACCAAATTTTTTGTTATTTACATAGTTGGATATTAGAAAACTTTTATGTTTGGTGGTATTTCGATAACTGTGTAGTATGTATGCATTGTGTGGCTTTTAGTTTGCATTTTGATTTTAGTATTTATATTGTTACTTTGCTTGATTAATAATTGGTATTGTTATTCATGCATATACTAGTAGGATTGTATGAAAAAAACTATTGAAATTTATGTGTATATACTATATAGAGTATTTTACATGTAGGAGCAAAAAAAAGAAGTGATGCGCTAACTAAGCGCCGCTTAAGCGCCACTAAGTGAGGCGACAGCCTTGTCGCCTTGCCTCGCCTCACGCTTAATACAACATAGTGGTCATGAGGGTTTTACATTTATATTATTCAGTATGCCCATACAAGTCGAATGCCCATTTTATGGGTAGGGAACTGGATTCAACACGATGGTATATGTTTTTTCGAAATCCGCATAATGGGCATGTACGGTGAATTGTTTGAACATAAGTGTTCCTTACCATGTAAATTTATTGAATTGCTTGATGAGAAAACTAAGTTATATTTGTTTCTATACCATATTAATGTCCATGCCACTAGGCCAAAAGTCGAAGTCGTGGTGAGGGGTTATATAGTTAATAGTATTCTAACAATTATCTATAATGTCTTTAAAGATACATGGATAAAAATCTTGAATTCTGAAAGTTTTCTAGCTCATGCATCTCATAACGTCTACTCTAACTTAGAAGGCTTCAAAACCACATTTTTTTCATGAGTACATGTTTTATAGGGCATGGAAGTGATTATAAATGCTGATTGTTAATTTGGGTAATCTGCGATGTACACCTTAGTGGCGAGAACAATTGTTTACGTTGTTCCTATGGATCAATAAAACCCTTGTACAACATACGTGATTTCCATAATGCTGAAACTGGATGAAGGTTTCAAATTACTCATCCATCATGGGACTACTACCCATCATGAGAACATCTCCGCTTCTGGTGCAGTAGAATTAGAATTAGTCTGAGCAATGTGAGCAACAACTTTATCAGTAATTCCACAAGGTCTTTCACCGTTGCATTGCTCCATGAAACTTCTCTAGGGTGTACGGACTCAAGGTGTTTGACAAGGTTCTAAACGGCGGTAGGCGGGTGCCCGGCGGAGAGAGTCCGCCTACCGTCTAGGCGGCGTCTAGACGGTCGATACATTTTGAACATTTTTTACTATTTTACCACTGTTCTTTTGCATAATATGCATATTTCTAGGATGTTCCATGCATAACTAAGTTGTAGAACGAAGATTTATAAAGTTTTAGTTTTGTAAAAGTAAATCATGTCCATAATGCTTACAAAACCTTTTTAGCCAAAATATCTTGTTAGGTATTGCTCTGCCTAGGCGTCCGCCTACGCCATCTCACCTCCGCCTATGCCGCCAACCTCCGTTGGCCGCCTACTCCACCGCCTGTCGAAAAGCGGTGCGGAGAGAGACCGCCTACCGCCTAGGTGCCGCCTAGGCAGGCTAGGCGGACGCCATTTAGAACACTAGTGTTTGGCCAGCCGGGTGGCTCGGGCCTGGCCGGGTCAAACCCGGGCTGGGCCGGTCCAGGCCCGGAACTAGTCCGACATGTTCTCCTATCTAGGTCGAGCTAGGTTCCCATTTCCAAACCCTGCCCTGTCAAAGATCGATCAAAGGACCGGTCTCCAAAACCTCGGCTGCGGGCTCCATCCATGTGCTCCTATGACTATTATTTTTTTGGGAGAGGGTTGGGTATTTTTACCAATTTACTCCCATATAACCATTTCTGGGAGGCATTTTGGTAAAATTTTCCCCAACAACTATATTACATGAGTAATATGGTCTTTTGGGGGGTATCCTATATTTTTAGCTATATATGGACGTTATTTAGGGGCATTTTGGTTATTTTACTGAAAATAATCAAAATATTTTCATAACTATTTTAAAAGGATATTTGTGGTCATTTTAATCCTCCAAAACTTTATAAATAATAAATATAGTTTGTTTTATATATATATATATATATATATATATATATATATATATATCATTAATTCACACCTCAAAATTTTCTTATGCTCTCTTATTCACTTTACTTCTAGGGCTTCTAGTTCTAGACTTCTAGTATTCACTACTCAGTCTAAAGGACATGAATAATGTATAATAGCCACCGCAGCAACCGCCGCAACCGCATGGAGTATAAGTCCACAAGGAGGAGGTCCTCGTCATTGAGTTCATCCAATATTTGGCAAGACTTTTGCATGATTTATAATTAGATTGTTATAGGAGTCAGGGATGCATGAAATGTAGAACTCGAATAAAATAGATACCTAAAAATGGCATATGAATGCTACAAACGCATCTATATCGTTGTATCTAGTATCTATCCTCTTGAACAAGGCAACTACCAGAGACATTGATGATGGAGCTCTACGAAATTTGTATCTTGACGAAATGTAATTTTTAATTTATTTAACTATTAGTACTAGGAACTTAGGTAGTCGCAATTATCATATATCAGTTTTCTGCTTTATGTCTTTATATTTTATGTGTTCTTACGGTGACTGTATTCAAGACTGCAAGTTATGCTATATTTTAATTAATATTTTTATAGAGTACTAATTTTACATGTTTATGTTTATTCATTCCATCTTATGTGTAATTGTTTGTAAGTTATAAATAATTATATTAATCTGATTGGACTAATTGTATCAAAATATTGCAACTTAATAGAATTTGAAGCATAATTCGATTTCAAATTTCCTCAATCAGTATTATACCAAGGGCCTAAGGCCCATGTTAGATTGTTAATATAAAATCCCTTAAAATAATAATATATTTTTTTTATTATTAATTAACGAAGGGCCAAGGCCCTTGCTAGTTTGATTTTTTTTAAAATAATACTTGGCCAGTTGGCCATAGGCACAAGCTGGTTTTGGGATTTTTAGTCAAGGCCCGGCTCGGCCTAGCCTAGCCCAGACCGAACGGTCAAAACTGGGCCGGTCGGCCCGGGCCTACTCACCCAACACCTTGAGGTGTAGCACCTCATGCCCACCTTCAGTAGACAATTTCCTAGCAACTTGGGCTCTTCCAAGAGCACCTCTAGGTTGGAACCTGAGAGCATCTGGAAATGCATGGCTATAAAAGGTTATATTTGCAAAATTTAGCAAGTTACAAATATGATATTGCAAGGCAATAGAAGAGTTATTTTTATCGAAGTTCCTTACCAATACCATAACTCACATATTCCCATTCAATCCCATCAGTCCTACCATTTTAAATTTTCATCTTTCCAATGTTAAAAATACAAACTGAATTCAGTCGAGCCACTGGAGAGAAAGTCTCCATATAATCCAAATCCTATGTCTGTGTATACCCTTTTGCAACCAACCGTGCCTTGAGGCGCTCAACTGAACTATCCGGATGATACTTAACAACATACACCCATCTACAACCCACTATGTGCTTCCCAACATGAAGTGATATAAGCTTCCAAGTCTGATTTTAATGCAAAGTACACATCTTCCCATCGATTGCACTTTTCCAACCAAACAATGACATAACATGCTTATAAGTTTTGGGAAATGCATGAAAAGATAGAGACATACAGTGTAAGAAAACATAATTAGAGATATGATGCTTTTTCTTTGTGGTACAAAGGCGTTTTTTTCTAAGAGTAATAGGAATATCACCTGGATAAGTGGTGATGGGAGCAAAAACTGTAGACACGGAAGCTAATTGGTTGGGGGCTAAATTTTGCAGAACCATTGGCAGATCCTTGTATCTCTGATAAACATGTAAAGGAGGAATATAGACAGAAACTGATTCAGGAATGACAGAAAGTGGTGTGGAAGATACCAAATCTGATGGAAATGGAATAAGACGGTCTCCTGAGGAAAAGAAAGAGGTAAACTCAAAGTGGGTAACATCTGCACTGACATAATACTTATGTGACTGTGGGCTGTAATAACGATAACCTTTTTGAGTACGAGGATAACTAAGAAAGATAATTCATATATCGAGAAGACAACTTGTCTCAGCTAGCTTCACAAAAGTGACACCTAAACACTCGTGGAGGTAAAGAAAATGGAGAGACATCTGGATGTAACACGGAGAATGGGACTTGGTTATTCAATTCATATGATTAATTAGATACCATGCAGTAAGAAACAACATCTATCCAATACTGTTTAGGGACATGTATATTAAATATGAGAGTTCGAGCCACATCTAAAAGGTATCGATATTTGAGTTCGCTTACATCATTTTGTTGAGAGGTGTGGATACAACTGATTTGATAAATCATGCTACGATCAACACATAAAGTGTTCACAGACGATTGAGTATACTCTAAAGCATTATTAGAATGCAAATTTTTGATACATTTATCAAACGAAACATAGACTTCATTATAAAATGTGGATAACACATTTGGAAACTCAGATCTTTCTTTCATTAAATAACACCAAATCATTCTGAAATAATCATCAACAAAAATAATAAAATACTAAAATCTTTTCGGACTTTTGACTCTAGACGGACCCCAAATATCAGAATGAACAAGTTCAAAAGATTGCAACTGACGATTCTTAACACGACAAGGGAAAAAAACTATGTTGATGTTTGCCTAATTGGCAAGCCTCACATTCAAGAACATAAACATGACTCTAACTAGGAACAATTGATACAACTTAGCCAAAGACAGATGGCCCAAACGATAATGGCACTGCAACAGAGATGTAGAAAATAAAGTGAAAGCATTTCTAGGTAAATCCAAGTAATACACCTCATATCTTTCATGTCCCGAACCAATCATCTTTTTTGTCATGAGGTCCTGAAAAATATAAGAATTGGAAGAAAATATTACACAACATTAAAGAGATTTGGTTAACTAGCTCACAAATAGCAAATTGAAAGAAAAATTAGGCATACATAATGAATGATATAATGACAATGATTGAGTAGGTAAATGACATCTTTTCCAAGCACATGACATGTAGACCCATCGGTCAAGATAATATTGTGTTTCATAGGACTACGATTATGAAAGATAGAGTTTATACCAGACATGTGAGAACTTACTACTAAGTCGATGACCTAAAATATGGATTGTGACTAGGTTGCCACAAAGGTAGGATTACCTATATATGCCATGGTTGTAGTAGGTTGGGAGGTGGTGCTAGTAAGTGCGTTCAACTTCTGGAGGATCTGTTCAAGTGGAGATGAGGTATAGAAAGTTAAAGTCTGATTGAAACCGGAAGTATCATCTCTAGCAGCAGAGTGATGACATGGGACTGCATATTTTCATCATACACTTGATGTGTATATACCGATTTACCCACTTGTTCCAATAGTAGTCTTCAATGTAATGAGTATTCCACAATAGTTACACTTCCGTGGTTGACCACATCTACCACCACCACGGCCACCACCATGGCCACCATTACGACTACTGCCTCTACCACTACGACTACCTCATCGACCAAAACTATGACCACTATCTCTACCAGCACGACGACCACCACCACCACGGCCAACAACACTAGTAACTAAGGCAGAAGAGTCATTACTCGGCAGCACAGAACTCTGTCATAAAAAGGAACGATTGAGACGAAAGAAAGTATCTGCCACCATAGGTAACTGCTCTCCAGCAAGGATCTGAGTTTTATAAGGTTCGCACAGGATCCAAGCCGTCTAGGATAAGTGAAGTACGAAACTCTTCCTTCTGTCGCTGTCGCTGAGCTTTCTTCAAATCAGTAGTAATAGAATGATATTGCAATAGTTCCTCCCACAATCTTCTTTGAAGCTAGATATTCATTCACATGCTTTCCTTTATTCTTTGCATTAAACAATAACTCGTACAACTCATAGATACGAACCACGTTCCTTTTTTACGAATATAATTCTTCCAGAGATGCCCAAATATGTTTGGAGGATTCACACTACTGAACATTAGAGGCGATGTGCGGCTCCATGCTATGCCACAATCACGACAGAACATAAGCATCTGTACTCATCTAATCCTCGTACTCGGCCGACGTTTCAAGCGGTAGTTCTTCTGTAAAATTTTTTAACTTCTTCGCTCTCAACCCTACTTTGATAGACTTGTACCATGCAAGGTAGTTCGCACCATTGAGTTTTACCGCTATAATCGATTTTTTCAATTTATCATTGTGAATAACAGTAAAAGGAAGACCACCTCCACCACCGCCACCACCACCACTATTAACCTTACCAGAAGATTCGATCCCCACCATACTTGCAGATGCAACATGAAGATAGATCTCTGGAACCTTGGATCTCACAACTAGTGTTCTAAATTTTGCTAGATGGAATTGGTGCGACGGAGGGCCGCCTAGCGTCTAGGTCGCCTTTTTTTTTAATTTGAAATTTGAAATTTGAAATTCAAATATGTTCTAACTTATAAATCCAATACAATTTATAAAATATTTTGTATTTTGAATTTTGAAATTTGAAATTTGAAATTTGAACTTTAATTTTAAATGTTCTAAAATCCAAATCCAGTCTTAAAACCTAAACAACATATGCAAAATACAACTAAGCATAAAAAATATCAAAAATCGCACGGTCGAACAAGGCTGCCTCGGTGCCGAACAAGTCCGTCTAGGACCGCCACGTAGGGGGTTTTCGATGCGGCTGGCAGCTGACGGCTTTCTAGCGCCTGGCGCCGCCTAAACCGAAATTTAGAAAATTGCTCACAATGATTCACAACAGACAACAAACAACCTACGAAGATTTATAGAAATCCTAGATCTCACAACCAACAACGACTATCAACCATGAGCATCGAGATCTGTAGAAATCTTAAATCTTATAAACAAACCACGAACAACTAACGACAAACGACGAATCACGAAATAGACAAAAATGCAACCGAGTTCGATCGGCGACATCGTAGATGGGATTTGTTGTACCTTTAAGTTGCTATGATACCAAGTGAAGTTTGTAGAGAGAAATAAAAGAGGAAAAGAAAGAAAATTAGAAAAGAGAGTGCAAAGACTTAATCCCTAGGTTGTACCTCATGTGTATTTATATTAATATGCATGCGTGATGATAAATACACCCACAAAGAGAAGGATCTCCTAAGCTAAGGATCGCCTAGATCGTGTCTTGTTCGCAACATCCGAATTGTGCATGGCATGACCGGACTTGAGCCGAGCGATCAAGAGAGCGCGATCAAATTTGTTTAGGTTTTTTTTTTTTTTTTTTGGTTTTTACTTTTCAACAAACCCTTTGTATAAGTTATAAGGGGGTCTTCCTCTAACATATCAAATATTTACTTTGCCTCATTCCAAGATCTAAACTACTCTTCCAAAAATCTACAACTAGAGAAACTTAGATCTCTTCCTCATTGTCTAAATTCATTTATGTTTGTTGCGGAGGACTTCTACAAGCAAGGAGAGAGAAGGAGCACATGATTTGAGGGCCTTTCATCAAGGTTGTGTAAAACCCATCTTCTCTACCTAGACTCATATATCCTTGCAAAAATTTTGTTTTGTTGGAGTTATTTGTGATTTATGAAAGATGGGCAATGATACAAAGAAAGTTATCACCTGATTATTGCGAGGACCAAGAGATATCTCCCATCACAAGGGCAAAAAAGGAAAAGAAAAAGAAACTAGTCCAATTGTATATTGATGAAGAAGAGATGATATCTTTGGACAAGGAGGAAGAAGAAAGCACTAACATTCCTTATATGGATGAGTCTAACATTCCTTTTATGGATTATTCTAGTGAAGGTCCTCTATTTCAAGTGAACTAGATGAGTGATGCTTATAATCGTTGTCATTTAGTTTGTTTTCCATTTTGTTCCCATGACTCTTTGAAACATGACATATTACTAGAACTTTGGTTAATATTTTCAGGAAATTGAGTACGTTTGTGATATATTGTGCTAAAACCTACTTGATTTGATGTTCTACACCTCAAATATGAACATATTTTTAACTAAAAAAATTAATTGTGGATCCTACAATCCACGATCTGGATTCCTATTCGGACCCTTTTACAATTCTACGATCCAATCTTGACAACATTGGTTGTCAATATGATCCACAAGAGATGATGGATGTCAGTACGGGTAGATCAAGTGTTAGGTGTGCTAGAGGAATATTAAGAGGATCGATGAGATTCTGGAGGGTTTTCTTTTTCTTTTCTTTTCTTTTTTGCTGAAGACCAGATGACAAATGTCCGAACCTAAGAGCCCGACTCAATGCCTATTGAGAAATCAATATTGACGAAGCAACCAAGCAAGATGAAAGCAAGGTAGTGTGGACTTGCTGAATGGACCTGGCTAGCAATGAAAATTTGTCGATTCATTGTCCAGGTGGTATGTCATGGTATTGCATATACTGTTTTGGAACCCAATGGGCTGGTACAATTTACATACACTTCAAGTGCTTCCCTTGACAGGAGATAAGTTTTTATGATCCCCATGTTGTACCATGCGGATGCCTGCAAAAAAGCACATTGACATCTGTTACCAAAAGTTAGATAAATGGGATTTGTGGATCTCTCCTCTTCGGAAGCAAATTGGTTGGCATAAGACTTTTAATCTCCTTGCTAACAAATGTCTTTTACAAGCTTGGTTGTCATAGGATTCGGGTTCGAGTGTTGAGGTTAAGGCTATATACATTTTGATCATCCCCAGACCTGCATTGGGGTGAGCCTCATGATTTGACACCCTTTTAATTGCTAACAGTAGTTTAATTGTCCATGTTAAGGCCAAAACATACAGCACCTCACATCTTGCATGTTCCAGTAACTGAATGGACTTAATCATTTTCGTTGTTCTTTCTAATGTTTATATCGGAATCTCTGTGATGTTTCATGGACTGTCACTTGTCTTTATATTGCAAACTTGAATTGTTTCTGGTGCAGACTCTCCCTTGTCTATATTGCTTTTGATACATAACGTTGATGCATAGGGCACTTAGAACCAACTAACATTCTCTTTGACAGGAAAACTGTAAGAATGTTTTGCTATCAATATGTATCCATTATTACTGTTTATTCCTTTATATATTATTGTTCATACTCTGTACAGTTTCTAAGGTTTTTGTTGCTGTGAACTCAGAGAAAAACTGGAGGTTTGGTTGTTTGGAGATCTGGAACTATCATTATTCTCTATAGAGGGGCCAATTACAAATACCCATATTTCACTGATGGAGATCAGGCAGACTGTAATCTTGATAATATATCTGCTGAACCTGACACAGATGGAATTTCTAATGGACAAGAAGGAAAGACTTTGTCCCCATTCATAGTTTATCCATTGGGCCAATCACCCAATACTTCTCTGGAAAAAGCGGACAACAGTTTATCCAACTTCGGAAATCCATTGGCTAAATCAACCAATACTTCTCGTCCATCACTAGTAGCTGGTGTCGGTTCTCCTAAGAAGGTCAGACTGCAATTACCAGGGGAAGCTCAACTTGGTGAAGAAGCAGACAGATTGTTAGATGGATTGGGTCCAAGGTTTACTGATTGGTGGGGTTATGAGCCTTTACCTGTTGATGCTGATCTATTACCAGGCATTGTTCATGGGTTTCGGAGGCCTTTCCGACTTCTTCCATTTGGAATAAAGCCAAAGCTAACAGATCGAGAAATGACTATTCTACGTAGGCTTAGCCGGCCCTTACCATGTCATTTTGCACTGGGTAAACCACAGCCCCCTCCCCCTCCTCCTTAACAGTAATCATATAATTCTTAATATTGTTGTCTGTTAAATTCAATTATGTATTTTGCAGGAAAAAATCGAAACCTTCAAGGGTTGGCTCTATCCATCGTTAAGCTATGGGAGAGGTGTGAGGTTGTGAAGATTGCAATCAAGAGAGGTGTGCAAAATACCAATAGCGAGATAATGGTTGAAGAGTTAAAGGTGATTATCCTCTTATCAGCTAGTAGTCTCCCGTGTCAATGCTCTTTGTATCTTCATCTCTAGATTTATCATCAGCTGGATTTTCCACAAACAGGTTCAGTCATATATGGACTTGATTTAGTTCTACAATAGAACTAACTTCTTATGACTGGATATCAACCTAATTAGAACCATCTATGTTTAGTTATAATTTCTGAATTCCTAACAGAGGCAGGTATGGTAAAGAGTGGGTCTTGTCACACTTAGTGGGCGGGACTGCTTTATTAATTGTGAAGTATAAGAATATGCCACCAAGTCCAATTTCCCTCCACTTGGGAAGGACTTATAGATGATAAGCAAAGGTGAGAAGGTTTAATATAGGGATTGGTCTGTTATAGGGATGCTTTCATCTTCGACATGAACTAAGATTCATATGGAACTAAGGAACTAGTACATACCCTGTGCCGTTGGCACTCCCTGATTTTTTTAAAATTATTTATATTAGTTTTTTTTTAACTGACATATATCGCAACAATTATGTCTTGTCGGGCTCTCTTCTGTCATGTAGATGACATACATGTGTCACATTCCTAGCCTTTGGAATGTAGGTCCTATCTTTCAATCCCGGCCTATATCCAACCATGTTTTATAATATGGAATAACAATCCAAGTACAACAAATCAACATGTGTGATATTTTTTTAGGAAAAATATAAGATATACTAATATATTTTGAGATGAAACCAACTACCATATAATAGTCCATACAAAAATCTTGTGCGAAACACATGAATTTCAACTAGATGGAGCACACACCTTGTGCATTATGACAACAATGGATTGTGGTCAAGACGTCATTTCAGTTGGGTCGCCACAACACAGGTGTGGCAATATTGTGCAATCGTGATCAGAATTGTAGACATGTTCAACATATCGGTTTAACTAGCAAATGACACGTATCGTTAAAGACGGACGACATATCGGTCTACATCTGATATGTCCGTCGGCATGAGAAAGTAGAATGTTGGTCAACTTTTTGCACAAAATGGTTTTATATGTTGATGGGTGGACTTTTTAAAAATCCTATCCATTATCCAAATAAGTCAAATAAAACTCTTTAACTCTTTCTCTCCATCTTCTTGTTGACCCCAAACCCTAACCACTTCTCTCTCAGTTTCTCTTTGGCCTAGAACCCTACCCCAAAATTCTCTACTCCTGAGTCTTCCTTCCTCTAGCATGAGTCTCTCTCTCTCTCTCTCTCTCTCTCTCTCTCTCTCTCTCTCTCTCTCTCTCGATTCTGCCTGAAAATAACAGGTTTATCCAAAATCAAGCCTTCTCCTCCCTCCTTTCTTCATCAGGTAGGACTTTTATTGATATTCAACATTTTTGCAAATATACTTTGCATATTTAGTAGATATAATTGTTACATAGTTATTGATTCTTGAATTTTTAAAGTTTCTCAGATATGTAATGTCCCAACACACAACATCCGACATTAAAAAAACTGAATCCGACATGAACCTGACATGCGACATTTGGGTTGCATTTTTGCATTGCACTGTTGCAACAAGTAAACTCTTAGCAATCATCTTAAGTTTATATCTTCCTTTTTAGGTTTATATAAGCTTCAAACTACTTTCCGATTTCCAATTCTCATTATTGATGTATGGTTTTAGGCTATATAAAACATTTACTTATACAACCTTGCACTCAGATGATATTGCAAAAAACATGAAACTTCACAGTATTTGTCCTTGCATTATTTCCTTCTATGAGCTAGATCAATGTCACTACTATGTTGTGAAAAGCGTGCTTAAGCACCGCTTAAGCGAGATTTAGAATTAGGGTGCCTCGCTTAATGAATTTTCGTCCCAGAAAAGCGATCAGCGCTTAAGTGCGCTTAGGCGTCGCTTAGTAGCGCCTCGCCTCGCCTTAGGCGCCTCGCTTAACGGTTTTTTTTAATTTTTTTTTAATTTTTTAAAGTAAACTGAACCAAATTTTTTGTTATTTACATAGTTGGATATTAGATAACTTTTATGTTTGGTGGTATTTCGATGACTGTGTAGTATCTATGCATTGTGTGGCTTTTAGTTTGCATTTTGATTCTAGTATTTATATTGTTACTTTGCTTGATTGATAATTGGTATTGTTATTCATGCATATACTAGTAGGGTTGTATGAAAAAAACTATTGAAATTTATGTGTATATACTATATAGAGTATTTTACATGTAGGAGCAAAAAAAGAAGTGAGGCGCTAACTAAGCGCCGCTTAAGCGCCACTAAGTGAGGCAACAGCCTTGTCGCCTCGCCTCGCCTCGCCTCACGCTTAATACAACATAGGTCACTAAACTTTTCAACTAGGATTATAGTATTATATGCTCATTTAGTTACTATCAAATAGACCTATTTTATCAATATAAATGTTTATGTGCACGAATTTCCAAGGACAGACTTTCATGATAAAAAAAATACTTGCAGAAACTGACTGGAGGGACTCTTCTGTCAAGAGATAGAGAATTCATTGTGTTTTACAGAGGGAAAGATTTTCTTCCACCTGCAGTCTCCAATGCCATTGAAGAGCGGAGAAATTCTGAAACTGGTAGACAAAAGCAGAGACCTAGCGTAATCTCTGACAAGGAAAATATAGCTTCTTCTCCACTGTGTGTTGGAAGACCTGCTTCTGTCAATAATATCCAAGAAGAAACCTATAATGAAAATCTTCACATCAAAGGGAGAGGAAAGGTAGCAAATTTAGCTATCAAACGAGTGGAGACTAAGTTATCCCAGGTGTGTTCTTCCTTATCAGAGCAGTTTTTATTTATGAACCTACTTATATCTGCTTCTGTAGTTGATAGTGATGTAATCGATACTTTCAGCCTTTACCCATACAGTCTTCTCCCTCACAGGCACTAGAAAAGAAGGAAAAAGCAGAGAAACTTTTGGCAGAACTAGAGAAGCCAAAGGAACCTTTACTAGTAGAAGCTGATAAGGAGGGCATCACTGAAGAAGAGAGATACATGCTTAGGAAAGTAGGCTTGAGAATGAAGCCATTTTTACTTCTTGGTTAGGTTTCTGACTAGATAAAGTGTTTTGTTTACCTTACTCTTGTATAATTGGGTGCCTGCATAGGGAAATAAATGCCACCTGGGAGAATTTGATTAGTCTATTTCTCAAAGTCTAACATTTTGCCAAGTTGTAAAGTTTCCTACATGATCCTTTTCTGTAGGGGGTTATCTTAGCTTTATTTTTCCTTGAACTATTATCAGGAAGAAGGGGAGTTTTTGCTGGGACAGTTGAAAATATGCACCTCCACTGGAAGTATCGGGAACTTGTAAAGATAATATCTAAAGACAGGTCCATTGAACATGTCGAAATTGCAGCCAGGACACTCGAGGCTGAAAGTGGTGGTATTCTGGTGGCTGTGGAGAGAGTGAACAAAGGTCATGCAATTATAGTATATCGAGGGAAAAACTATCGGAGGCCTGCAACCTTGAGGCCTATGACACTCTTAAACAAGAAGGAAGCAATGAAGCGATCTCTAGAGGCTCAGCGTCGTGAGGTGAAAAATTTTATTCTTTCACTAAATTATGATATTTTCTGATGGATGGTTTCTAATCAAGTTTAGGCTCTCATTTTTATTTTCTTTCTTTTTTTCTATAGTCTTTGAAGCTTCATGTCTTGAGCCTTTCCAGAAATATAGAGAAGTTGGAAGACCAGATGGTGAGTTTGTCATTCATAATGTTTGTTTGTTCTTCAGTTATATTTACATCATTGTTCTGAATAAATTATTATATGATCATAAGTTGGTGAAGAATGACCAATCAGCGGTAGACACAAAACGGTTAACTGAGTATGAGAAATCAAGTAGTGGAGATGAAATGAACAAATGGGATGGATCAGTTGGAAGGCACAGTAGCTCTTCTGAATTTGCTCATCACCAAGATAACATTGAGGTAAGGAATGCATTTGAGGAAGCTAAAGAGAGAAGCAAAGCTCTTTATATGTTATAATGAAGCAAATTGTTGATATTTAGCATCACGCCACATGAGAATTGTTGTCATGTACTCACAAGGAAACTTGTACTGTACATCAAGGTATCATAGTTGGAATTCTAGATATCCTTCAATCTTTAAAATACTATATAGAAGCTAATTGCTAGATATTCCTGCATTGATAGAGTTATACTGAAGTCCTTGTACGTAGATTTGATAAAATGATAACTTATGCAAAAGCAATTCTAAATTTAATCCGAGGTTGATTAATTTTTCTTTAATTACTTCAGGTCATTGCTTGATATTTTTTTATATTTGATTCTGAATTCCTTTTTGTTTCTCTAATCAACTCTTTTGAAGCTTCATGGCTCAAGGATTTTCTATCATCCTTTATCTTTTATGTTGTTATCTTGATGAGTAAATTATATATTCTGATGTTATCACAATGCGTAGGCTGAGGGTCATCCAACAATATACAAAATGCTGTTAACTGAATGTGAGAGATCAGATACCATGGACACAGTGAATGAAGAAGGTGAATCCACTGAAAGGGGAGACTCTGAAGTATCTACTTATAGTGAGGTAATTCATGGACTGGAAGGAAGCTAAACAGCAAGAAAAACCTATATTTATAACAAACTGAAAGGTATCAGGCATTACAACAATTAGAGAAGTCATGTCAATGTTACTTACCTACCATATATTTACGACTCTGCATTTAGTGTGCAATCTTAATGCTAATATGTTCTTATCATGCATCATTAGATAGTCTTTGAAAATCAATGTTCTGAAAACTGAACTGGCCATCGAAGCGGACAATGCAACGGCAAGGTTTAGAGGTTCAAATGGGGTCGAACCTGTGACTGAACCGGGATTCAAATACTACATATAAACTTGTAGATTCTATAAGAAAATAAGGTTCCATGTCAATGTACTTGTTATATACTTTGTATATACAGTAACTAATGTCTATGATTTGATATATAATTACAACAACTAAATATATAGTAACAACTTTTATCAATGATTTAAGATACACATTACAGTGTAACAAAATACATATAATTTTAATGCATATGTTACCTAAACAATGGAAAATGGAAGGTGTTGTAAGAAAAACCTAAAACACTAATGGCCCAATCGCTGGCAGAAGCTGGATTATGGTGCCAAGGATGCAACAAGAGGAACAGGATCAGAGAGATTAGAATATTAATAATCTCGGAGTCGGCGGCATCTTTTGTCGAAGATAAGCATTTGACATTGGCATCCTGCACATCGGAGAGATGAAGTGAGAAAATCCGGAGCTTGGAGAAGACGAGTAGAAGTTTACCAGGACGTCAGAGGATTTTTTTTTTAGTACGTAATTTGGGCTAATGGGGTAGGATTTATGAACAAGCTTATCTGTTACCCACCCATTTGACTTAAAAATGTAGAACCAGTCAAACCGCACAGTTCAACTGGTTCACATAGTTCGACGGTTCAAAGGTAGTTCATATGCTATAAGGCTTTTAGTTGTTTTGGCCTGGCTGGCGGTTCACGGACCAGACGGTCCGGTCCGGTTCTCAAAATATTGTTAAAAAAATACTTGCAGGAATGTACATTCTGGAAGCTAATTGGTGGAATAAATAGCAACTGGGTTCACAATGAATACAGTTTTTACCGATATCATGGCAGGTGTTTGTGATTCTAGATATACCTGCCACAATGATAATGGTAAAGGTACTCTTGTCATGCAGGTCATTGAAAACTGCTTTCTGCAAGCTGTGCCAGACATTCTAATAGATAAATGGAGTATTTGCCTGACTTTTTGTGTTTCTATCAGTATCTTATAAGACCTTCCATCTGTTTGCCACTTTATAGTCAGCAAATGAATTGTGATATATTTTACTTGCATGCAGTTTACGGATTCTTCCATGGAACTTTGGCGGTGAGTTGTTTGGTGTCCTGTGCACTTTTTATATAATATGATCTTTTTACGATTGCAAATCTGCATTAGAACCATAGCCTGTTAACTTTTTGCTATCTTGCACGAACACGAATACAACATGACATGATATGGACATGGAAACATGGAGATGTCAGCAAATCTGACATGTTTTGGTGTATTTTGGGGTGTCCTTGTCGTGATATGAACATGAGCATGACCTTCTTTTGCAGTATCAATGCTTTCTAGATTTTCTTTATTCTTTATTCTTTTAGTTTGTTTGAATGTTGAATACCTACAGCTATGATATATTAGCAAGCAATATAACATAGATTAGTAGACTGCCCGACTTAACCACCATGAACCCTTAGTCAGGCTGTGATTTCATTGAAAAATGGGACATGTTACATATCTGTCATTTATATTGCTTTTTAACAGGTCAAATTGTTCAACTCATGTTCTTGTTCAATACAAGAAGTACATATGGTTGGACCTCAATCAATATTCGAAAAACTATATTCTGTTCTTGCTCCCTCTTTTCACTTTACGAATTAAAAATCTTATGTTATTTCTCGTGATCACCTATGGTCAAGGAAGTGAATGAAGCTGATGCAGAATCCTTGTGTAAGCTTGCTTGTGCTCCATGGAATGCAGAAGAAACCACCAACATACCAAAGAATGTAATTTACTATTAATTTCATGTAGCAAATTGGCTTGGGAGTCCTGTTATTCTATTATCTTTATCTTAGGATTCTGCAGATCATCTAACAGATTAATGCAACAGGATGAAGGGATTGCTTCCGAAGAGGAAGATGAATCTCCCAAGAATGAACATGTGTTCCTTTCCTCCGAACTCTCAAATATAAACTTATCCAATAATGAAGAAGGATGTACCTCTGATGAGCGTGAGTTTCATCAAGACTCCTTTCCGGTATTGACTGACTACAATATACTCTTTCTATTTGCTCCTTTAATGCAATACTTTTTCTGTCTACCGTGTTTCTAATTCTTTTTCTGATTCTTCAGCAGCGATACCAGGTATCAGATTTTACCACTAGTAGTGTATCTCATTTCTCTGATGAAGAAGCCACAGAATTATCTTATGAAGCAGCACACAGCAAATCCAACTCATCTCTGCACAAAGATGAGCCAAAAGATGAATCTGGTGTGGAAATTCCCTTCAAAGCTGCTCCTCTCTCCAACCGTGAAAGGCTTATGTTACGAAAGCAAGCCCTCAAGATGAAAAAACGTCCAGTATTGGCTGTTGGTAATATACTAATTTCTCCGCACATCCATAGATTTGTGTTTAGGATATTTCTTTTAGAATGTAATAGTGGTTGCTTTATACTTTGTTATTGCTTGCAAGGACTATTTTGTAAGGGAGTTGACTGTCACAATCTGATGACGTTTGCAGTTTAGTTTGGATTCAAGACAGTTTATTTCAACTTGATATATATCTGTTCATACTAAATGTCTTTGTCATAGTTTTTAGCATGAACTTTGTTTGATCTAAGTTTGTTTACAAACCAGGGGATGCCCTTAAATCTGTCTTAACTCGATTTTTCAAGATCCGCTGGAAGTTGATGCTGCTTCATAAGAACAAAAACCAGTGCACAAATATTCAGTTATTCTACTTTATATACAGCTTTTGATGTTTATTTGATCTAGTTGCCCGAGTGATGATCCCACTGAGGGAACTCTCATTTTGTTGGAACAATCTGTTTCTTTTTTTAAAGTTACAAGTGACATAAATGTATCCAACTGTTTGTCTACAGGTAGGAACAATATTCTGACAGGCGTGGCAAAAACAATCAAGACACACTTCAAGAAGTATCCTCTTGCCATAGTGAACATTAAAGGGAGAGCCGAAGGAACTTCAGTCCAGGAAGTGATATTCGAACTAGAGGTATGTGCTCAGTCTGCTTTGAAACACAATTATGGTTTATAAATACATCACATGTTTTATCTTTATTAATTATCAATTCAACAGCAAGCAACTGGGTCAGTGTTGGTGTCACGAGAGCCCAACAAAGTGATCTTATACAGAGGTTGGGGAGAGGGAGAGCCGCCAGGAAGTAATCTGAAGACTACAAGAAAGGGATCCGTCGGTGCTAATGAAGAGGGGAGAGTTTCTCTTGAGCTCTTGGAAGCGGTTAGTTTGGAATGTGGGCTATCAACCAGCCAACTTGACCAAGATATTTTTGACCTGTGAGCTCTAACAGCATCATAGTCACATATACACTGATGTGGAGACATCTACAACTGAAACACATCTGTCGAAGAAGTAACAACCTTCACGATCTGCTCGGACAACACATAGTCGTCTCTGTCTGCATGATGGTACAAGCCATCTCCATCCAGGTCTGCAAGGAGAATTAGCTCTACATATGTGCTTGTATTCATCTTAACATGAGTGAATACTCATGCAGATGTAAGTATATGTTTCCACATTCATTTTTATTGTACTTGATTTGATGCAATGCTGTTGGAGGTGAATACCACGCAATTGTTCCTTATGCTTCACAGTAGTGTATAATTGTGCCCCAAAGTTGGTGAAGGTGATTTTATCAATTCATATCACCGTCTCTCCCTCTTTCTTACACACTCCGCTAGTGAACATAATGCAACTGGTTAGTTGTTTCCTATGTTTTGAAACTTTATGGGAATGTTAAGGCCATTAGGAAACATTTTTTACTCGGTGCATTTTAGCTAGTTGAATATGTGTGGTGTTTGCATAAAACCTTTATATATATATGTGATATTTATGTAGAACCATTGACAAAAAAAAAGGCAAATGTTAAGGGTCCTACAAAAGTTAGGAGAAAACATACTTTTGGCAGTCCTGTGCATATTTACGGCTGTATAATTTTTTTGCAGACATTACTATTTTATGACTGTCAAAATTTTGGCAATCCTAATTTTATATAGATTGTCATAATTTTTGGCACACTTGTATTTTACAAGACTTAAAATTTTGACAGTCCCAGGATTGTCAAAAGTGTGTTGCCATGACTGTCAAAAGTGTATATTATTTCTAGTAAACTTCGTAGTGCCCTTAATATTTAACATTTGGCAAAAAAAGGCTTTATACTAGAACGTTTATTGAACTAAAAGAAAAGAAGGGTATTTATTAAATTTGTGATATTTTTCCAATTGAATGGCCCCAAGTATTGTAAATTATACTAACCTTCTATATAAAAACAAAAATAAATACCTTCGTAGGTGCCCCTAATATTTTTGGCACTCTTCGTAGGTGCCCTTAAAATTTTTGGCACTCTTGTTTTTTACAAGACTTCAAATTTTTGGCACCCAAGTATTGTAAGACTTAAAATTTTGACAGTCCTAGGACCGTCAAAAGTGTGTTGCCAAGACTGTCAAGAGTGTATGTTGTTCCTAGTAATCTCGTACTGCCCTTAATATTTAACATTTGGCTAAAAAAGACTATACTAGAACGTTTATATAAGAATCTTTGCACGATACTTCTTACCACCTACTTGAATGCATCTATTCGTTGGGATGTTACAAGGAGCTCAAGGGGAAGTGTGGCATTCCTTGTGCATACAAACAAAAAGTCTTCATGAACGGAAGGGGCGACCGTGGTGCCATGTGTTCCTACTTTATTGGTCGGTTCCCACAGCAAATGCCATCCCCTACTAACGTGAGTCCTTCAGACCCAACCAATTAGGTGGTAGGGGGGCATGTGGTTTAAAATGCAGCCCCATTTCATGTAGAATTGTTCGCATAAAAAAAAAAACACACACACACACACATCATGCTCTCTATTTCTAAAGAGGCATTCCATCACATTTTGGAGGAACTATTTTACATGTATAATAGTTGTAAATTCCGATCCCCCTTAAGTGTGAATAGGATTTTTTTTTTTTTTTTTCACATAATAAGTTCTACAAGATTATCGTAGTTTATTGTAAAAGGGTATTTATTTTGCACTACATAATATTGATCACTTTAAAGTGCTTAAACAAGTACAAGACCCATCAACTTAAGGTATTTATTTTTTGCACTTTAAAGTCATCATCCTTATATAGTGATGTCATTTATAAATGGTGAATTGTAAGCTCAAATCTTGAGCTTATAATTTACCATTTAGCTTGTAAGTACAAAGAAAACTGTTGTAACATTCAACAAATTTAATTGTTATAAAACATGTCCAAACAACTATAATCCCTTATTCTTCATGTTTTCTTTAGTTCTAAAAAAAAAAAAAAATAGTTTCAAACTTTCTAAATCATCAAATAAATTTTTATGCCCAAATGGACATTTCGGTTAAAAATTAACAATCAAATAATTTTTGGTGACACAAAAAATAAATCTAAATTAGTAAATAATTTTTAATTTTATTGTCATTTGAAGGTGAACTTGAGAATGAAATAGTTTGATGTTATGTTGATAAAAGTACTTGACGGTTAACTTTTTTTTAATTTGTACTACTGAATTTGTGTTTAAAATGGTGTCATAGTATTTGAGGACAAAATAGTCAGTTCATATATCTACAATTGCACTTGAAAGTAATACAAAACAAACAACAACATTTTGAAGTGTTATAGTTATGAAAAACACCTCTAAGTCATCTTAAATTTAATAACCCTTCTAACAATAATTCTATAAATGACTAATGTCAAAATTTAATCAATTAATAGTTAAATTTTGTTATTCTAAATATAGCCCTAATATAAATTAGTTCTTAAGAAATCTTCCTTACCCTTAAAAATACTTACCAACCCCCTACCACAAAGTTCACTTACAAATTTACTTATAACCCTAAATAATTAATTGTATCCCTATTGTAAATCTTGAAAATTATTTCTAATACCTTAAACTTGACTTAAAAACCAAAAAGAAAATAAAAAGAGAAAAAACTAATTTAATCCTTTAACCCTTTATCCTCCTCTTCCCCTTCCCCGACGTCGGTCACCCTGCCCCCCCCCCCCCCCCCCCCCCCCCCCCCCACCCACCCACCCATGTTGGTCTCACTCTTGTCTGCTTGTGCAATTGCAACATCAGTAGCCATGTTGTAGTTATTACGGCTACGAGGGCGAGTGAGGGCAGCTACGAAAGGGGGTGGGATGCAACCTCTAAGTGGGACATGGTTGTTGGAGACGGGAAAGGGGAACTAGAGGAAGAGAAATAGGATAGGGAGGAGGTGTTAGGTTTTTTTTTTTTCTCTTTCATTTTCTTTTCTTTTGATTTTTGTTTGTGTTTAAGTGACTTTTAGGAATTAGACGTAATTTTTTTTGTTTGTGTAGGGGCCAACACAACCTAATTCAGTTAAATTTAACAAAATGTTAACAAGAGGGGGTAACTTGCAATCACTTACAATGTTAATGTTGTAGTGTCCCGCTCCGCGAAGGCACTAGATGAACAGAGAAATCAGATTGCTAGCTCCGAAACAGAAGACGATTGATCTGGGTGAGTGGACAAGGACTTCCTTTTCTGATTCTTTCATGCCTAATAAGAATCTGTATTTGAATGAATGCTTATTGATAAGAACAAGTCCGTAAGCATTGTTACTCCCTAAAATTATTTTTGTGAATTTTGAATGTATTTCCTGAAATTCTATTTGGAAAAGTACAATTTTGCTTTTCTTAATAAAATCTAATTTTTAAATAAATAATTCTATTTAATTTAATTTTAATTATTATTTACTAATGTTATTTACTAATGGATAATTAATATAATTTATGGGCTGGATTTATTTTAAACTAATTAGTTTCTATTTTAGCCTACCAAGCCTTGGGCTTTGGATTGTGGACTTTAGCCTACAAATCCTAGTGAGAGGCTTACTGTAGTTTTTAGTTAATTCTGGATTAGTTAAGCTAATATTAATTAATTAAGTTAGTGAGATTAGTTAGTTACTTAGTTAGCAGTTAGTTAGTATGTTTCACTAATCACCCTAGATCTATTACAATTTACATGGACTGCCACTAAGACTTGACTTGGAGGATACTCTATTATTTTAATATAAATATTGGGAGTTTCCTAATTGGGAGCAGATCTATTGTCCCATTTATTCTGTCCCAATTATGTCTCCCTCCCTATTACGTGTGGGCTACCATCTATTTATCTACTTCCATGACCCACATGTAATAGAAAGAGGGACAGGATTGGGACAGGATAAATGGACAGTAGATCTGCTCCCTTCCCAGTTATTTTATTACATTTAATATTCTGACACCACTGACACATTGCATACTGCACACTGCTCTCCACTGTTATCCATGTCTCCATCGCTGTCCGCCGCCGAACAACGTCGTGCGCCGCCATGATTTCGCCGGAGCTCAGCCTAGTCGTCGTGATGTTGATCGCTGTGAGAGCTGCGACCACCGCCATCCAGTCTCGCCGCTCATCCTCCCTGACCTCGCCAACCAGAGCTTGAGCACCGCCGCTTAAGTTAGCCACGCCACCACCGTGTCCATATCGGACACGGATCTCCTCGCCGTCCAGCACGAACCTCACCGATCACCTTCGTTCATCGCTATCGCTGTCTCGACGTTGCCCCACGGTGAGCACCGTCGTTTCTGTACTCTTTTTTTTTCTTGTTTCTTCTCTGTCTTCTTGTTTTTCACACTCTTCTTCACGCTCCACAGTCATCGGACGCCGAGACTCGCCGACGACTTCCCAAAACCCAGATCTGCATTATTTTACACCGTCGCGTCATCAATGTAGCTCGATCGCCTTGCCGGATCTGCTGTCCATGTTCACTGTACCCCTGCCGTTCGCTGAGAACCACCGCTGCTCGTCGACATCACCGTCGTGCCACGGTGCGTCCTCGTGTGGATCTTCTTCTTCTCGATCTCCCTCTTCATCTCTATTTTCTCTTCCTCATTTTCTTTTCTTGCTCCTTCTGGAAGCTGCACCACCAACCGACGTCTTTACCGCTCAGATTTAGAGTTCTCCACTGGGAGTTGTGCCACCGCTTGAAGATCCTTTCTCTCCACCGTCGTATCTGGTCGCTGCTTGGCCAGATCTAGAGACTTCGTCGCCGCCTCGAAGTGTTAGGCACCCCGATCTGCGCTTGGGTCCACCATAGCCGCCGTGACGCCTTGCTACCATCAGATCCGGCTCCTCCGTCTGTCACGACCCGCACCTACTGTGAGGGTACGAGAACGTAACATCGCCCAGCCAACGCCGCAGTGTCGGCGGTAGAACGCTGTTCTAGGTCATGAACTATAACTAGCATAATGTGAATACTCTCCATAAGGAGGCCAACACAGAGGTACAACTCAATCACAATCTAAGGTAGTAGAATGTAGCACGATGAAATAGATAAGAAATCCTCAACTGAGGTACAACAGAAAAGAAATACAAGTCTCAACATCTATAAAATATACAACTCTGAAAATAAAGACAACAGTTAAACATGAAAAGGAAAGACAGTCTAAACTATCTATACTAAGCAACGTATCCTCCTCAGCAGCTGCCTGAACCTCCCCTGGGGTCAGGTCGCGAGTGTCAACTAGGCAAGCTCCAAGTAAGGGGGTGCAGGGTTCCTCATCATCCTCTGTAAAATTTTCAACAGGTCCAGTCAGGACGGGAGCAAGCACAAAACATCTCACGCAGTTCATATCATGTTAGGAAATATAAAGCATGCAATAGAGTAAGGTACATAAAATGCTGAAAGAAAGAAGTATATGAAAAACAGTAGAGATTTGATAACAGGAAATATCTAAATATGATAAATAAGAACTGTAAGCCTACTGTGATTTAGAGTACAATATGGTTATGTAAACGTGTTAGGTTGTACAATAAAATGGGACTCCTTTGTACGTGAGTGTACAATGGACATATACAATTTCTTATACAATAGGATTGATCCCATAACCACTTCTACTCTCCCTCCCCAATCAATACACAAGGATCCAATTCAGTTACGTTACCTTATACAATGGCTTGTACAATGGTTTGTACAATGGCTCAATGTGATAATGAGAGTACAATATGCACAATGAGTGTACAATGATAAGGGTATTCAATAAATACAATATGTAAGTGAAACGCACATCACAATATGTATTTAGTAAATACAAGGAGATAACATCTCAGAAGAAGATCCGTATAGTACCAATCCGTGATAATGATCGTGTCAGCATCAAGTACAGTAATCTAGAGCAAGAATATAAATCCGGGCAAGTATGAAACGGTCAGAGAATGTACTCGCCTCGTATCTGAATGTCTGAAGTAAATGTACTGTCCGAGATGAGGTACCTGACTCCTAGTTAGAGCAACACAAGTCAAGATGTGTACAGGAGATGATAAATATAATCTACGATGCATCTGCATGCTGTCTAGGTCAAACTAGACTAAAGTCAACATTTGGTCAACTCTAGTCAACCACACTAGTCAAACTAGGTCAACCTAACCCAGAAAAGTCTTACTAAGCCTAACCAAGGCTATCCTAGCAATCACACACCAATCACAAGGCTATACAAGCCAAACACAAGCCATCACATTCAATATTATACATAAGAGAAATGAAGCTAGCATGTAAAGCTATGTGTGTGTGTGAACATGGAGATGTACATGAAAAGAGAAATCAACACTAGTTATGAGTTTACACTACACATGGCATGACTATATATGTCTAATAGTCTATTAAGAATACATCTATCCTATAGTCACTATACAATTTCACCCATATATCCTAACATATCATATCACATAATATCATATATATATATACATTATGTCATATGGTATCCCATACTCTATATGTATCTAATATATATATATATATATATATATATATATATATATATATATATATATATATAAAGTACACACACTCATATATATATAGAAAACTTATATCTATATCTATATCCCAATCATATATGTAAATATGAAAGAGTGAAAAGGGAAACACATGAGTATTAAATGTGTGTGTGTGTGTGTCATAGACTTAGGCATGTGTGTGTGAGATATCACAAGAGTGTGTGAGGGATTAGTGATAAACCTGTGTTCAGTGAGTGGTGTACATGTGTGTCAGTCATGAATGAAAGCGTGTGTGATGAGTGAAACATGTATGAGCAGTGAGTGAATACTAGAGAGCAATGTGTGTGTGTGTAATGTAGAGTGTGAGAGTGCAATGTGTTAAAGAGAGGAACAAAGTGTGTGTCTAACAATGAGTGTGAGGGTGTGTGTCTGAGGTAGGGTACTGTGCAAACAGTGTGACAGGAAAAGAAATGGGAGGGCATGCCTGAACAGTGTGTGTGTGTGTGTGTGTGTGTGTGTGTGTGTGTGTGTGTGTAGTCCAATATGGACTGCAAAAAAGTGAGCATTGGGCTGGAAAATAATGTTTCAGAAAAGGGAAGCCAATGCTTGACAGTTCAATAATGAAATTCAAACACCCACATAACCCAATAAATCTCAGGTTGAATAAAACCCAGGTTTCATCTATTGAAGATAACAAACAAACATCACCTAGTTTATTAGGGAAAACTGCTCAGTAAAAAGGAAAAGAGATCATTCAATTTATGTGCAGAAAATCAAGACAGGGGTTTGAGTGTGTGCCATACCATGTGAGCCTCAATCCTATCATCAGTTAATCATTATAGAGGATAATTTTTAGTTCAGATTTCATGAGAAAGAAGGGAAATCAATTCATCTCAGAGACTACACTATCTCAGGTTTTCACAAAGTGACAGGAAAAGATTATGTGTGTGGTGATATGTGAGCACATGTGACAGGAATGGGGAAAAAATATTGTAGTGTTCTCAGGATATTGCAAACTGTGTTTCATGAAACTAATTCCCCAAATTCTCAAACAAAACTTTCATGTTCAAAACTAACATTCAAAACAGATTCTCAAGTTCAAACAAATCTCAGGTATTGAATCATCCAAGTTAACTCCCTAACAATCTCAGGTTTCATTCACGAAAACTCAGGTTTCCATTGCAACAGCTTAATTTCAGGTTCTCAGGATTTCACACATTTCAATATTAGGAATACAAAACCCAGTTCAAAACATGACTGAAATCTCAGGATTTCATTCCAGGATTAATTCCTATTTCAACGATCAAACTTATAATCAAAAGGAATCTATCAAGCAATTAACATATAAGTATACACCACATAAACCCAAACTGATTTAGCATTCCATTTCAGGAATGGTTCTAACTGACAGTTCTCATATCAAAACTGGAAATCTATGATACACCACAACCCGATTTCGAAAATCCCTATTTCACCTTGATAACGCCAACTCAAACATGTAACCTTATTACAGTAAATTAAAGCATATGCACCGAATTTACATTCGAACAGAAATGGGTTCATAGGTTAACTGACATTTTCACACACAAAAAACAACTGAAACCCGACTGATACTTGAACCTTTCCTTCCATTTCGAAAACTCAAAATTAATCATCAAAACTCACAAACAGGCATAAAGGTGTGTTAACCATGTGTTCATGTGTCTAGGGGTGTTATTCGTGTCCACTAGAGTGGACACGAAGTGTCCAAGGCAAGGGAAAACTGGATTCGAATTTAACAGTGCACAGTTTGTGCACAGGCTCGTACAGCCATGTCGAGTCCAATAGGACTTGACACAGAACACGAGAAGGGTCGTGCCCGTGTCCAGTGTTAGAGTGGGTCTAGGGATAAGGAGTAGATACCCTGAATCGGGTCTAGACCGTGTCGTGTCCGATTTAAATCGTGCGTATCAGACGCAATTTTCGCGCGTGTGCACACAGTGTCAAATCCATGCGCGTGCGATTTCTCCGCGTGTAGTGAACCATATGCTCCCAAATTTTGGGAGCATAGTGTCAGTGATTGCCCCAACATTCCCACAAAATTTCGTGTCCCGACGTGTCCTATACAGTGAGATATCGTGCCCGAGTAGCAGGACAGTGCACTCGTGTCGTGCACGCGTGTCCAACACCAAAAAGTGACACAAAACGACACTAAAATACCTAACATCCTTCACAACAATTAATGTACATCCTTAGATCTACCAATTCATGTAATTATAATTTCAAAAATCGAAAATAAATTCCTAAGTGATATTTCATCAAACACATGCACACGTGTCATGATACGTGTCCGATATGGACACGTAAAGGACACGAAACCTAGCAAAACCTATTCCTACAGAGAGAGGACACCTAGGGCTTCCTATCCATGCAAAGAAAACGAAAATCTATGGAAGGAATAGGAAGTTACCTATATGTGCAATTTGCATGAAAAAGCTTCAAAAGGGGGTTTTCTTCTTGATGTCCAAGTGCTCCAAATTGGTCCAAACCTGAGATTCCTCTCCATGAACAGCAAGTATAGGTGGATTAGGAACTAATGCAAAAGACTAGAGGGAAAAAGGAATTAAAACAAAGAAACTAGGGCTTGAGGAAGATTCCTATACCTTTCCTTTTTTCAAAGTGTTGAAACTCAATAAAGAGGCAAGAACCCTAAATGAAGAGATTATTTATAGGGGGAAATAGCCCTAGGTGGCTGCCACTTAGTCTAGGGCTTAGGGTTTTGGAATTTGTCTTGGGCTTTGGGCCAAACTACAAGGCTTTAAGTTAAATAATTAACCAAAGGCTCTAAATCATAAGCCATGACTTATGACTTTCTAAATCCTAATGCTAACTAGAGTCTAATGACCAAACCAAAGATTAGCTTAGGTTAGACTAGAGTCATATAACCTAACCAAGTCCATACTAACTAAGGTTAGCTTCTAGGTTGGTTTACAAGGGTCAAACTAGTCAAAGTCAACCTAGTCCAAACAATTCTAAAATAATTCCTAAAAATTCCCATAAATTCAAATAAATTCTAATAAATTTAAATAATCCTAAAAATGTCAAAAATACCCTAATCACATGGCTAGGCTCTAGGGTAGGCAGTCTCTACTGTTCACTAGCAAAACACCAAAAATCACAAGTCATGAATTTAAATAGTTTAAAAATAATTAAAAATCACTAAAAATCATAATATGAAATAAATATCCTTAATAATAATTATAATTACAAAATTTTAAAATTACCCTCTTCTGGAAAACTGGGTGTTACAATCCTACCCACCTTATAAAAATTTTGTCCTCGAAATTAAGATGATTGCACCCCTTCTAGGTCAAACATAGTCAAGGGTCACTCACTAGTCAATTTTCTCAACACCCTAGTACTTGGTCATCAGCTTGTCAACTTCTTAGGATTTACCTATGCTAGCTACCTAGTGTTGGCAACTAGGGATTAGCAAAGAAAAATCTATAATGGACTATCTCTTAACTTCCAAATCCTATCAAGTCACCCATAACTAAATACCCGCAAGCTAAGCACACCAACCCCAAATACTACGTATATATATGCTCACGAACAACAACCCATCACATATATCCTAAGTATATCATCTATATATATAGGCCTCTTAGTCTTAGGTGAACTACAACTTATACTCAAGGTCAGGCTCTGGTCACTGGGCACCTCACTGGAAGGATAAAGGAAACAATAAATAATCATCAAGGTTGTATGGCATACTAACATCCTATGTATAAACTGGTTGGTACTATAAATAACAGGGAAATCATCTACAATAGGTTACTATTCTAATACCAATGCTAACCATCATCTCTAGGGTACAGACACTCTACAAGTCACTATATCATTATACTATGAAGGAACTACCTATGAACAAGCTCTACAAACTAAATATCCCTACTCCTAAGTCATTTATAACAATAAAAAGGGTATGATGTTTTAAACCTTCTCAAGATACAATCTGCTAATCATATGCGTCTGCCCAAAATCATGTTGTCTAGAGTCTTCATCATGCTAGTGAGCAAGGCTACGATAATCACAGAGTCCTTGACTAAGGTACGTACCTCTAGGTTCATGGTATTTAAAATTTTCGCACTGCCGCATGCGACGGCGAAAACCTTAAATTTCCATACCCAAGAAATATATCCGAAATCTGACTACATGTCCTCACTATGCCAACTAATACGACTATCGAAGATTCTAGATCCCATGATTTAGGTGACCTAGCCCATATGATTCTGAAGAAAAACAACATAACAAAGAACAACATGACAAAATTAATCAATCAGCAAGAAACAGATGGAATCGGATTTCAAGGTAGTTATAAAAGACAATTCTGGAAATGGAATTGAGAAGAACGGAACTTGCAGCAAGATCTCCAATGATCTGCGCATCCTTGACTGTCCTGACGATGGCTCGCCCTGCTAGTTTCCCCTGGTTTGCTGCTGATGCTGCATGAATCACCGATGCTGAGAGAAATCAGAAATGACGGGAGAAAATCTCTGTACAGATAGAGGTGCACCTCGAGTGTAGCAGAAACGCCAACCTGAGTCGGCACAACAGGAGCTGCGGTCTCGAGGCCCTGATGAACAGGACGAGAGGTGGCCAGCCTCTCGATAGTATCCTCCGAACCGAAACGATAAGATCGTGTCTTCATAACCATCATGAAGATAGATCAAAACAAGAAGCAATTTCTGAGAATGAAGCGAAAATCAAACGAGGACAGTTTATATTCAAGGGAAGTCAATAAGCAGCAAATTTAGATAAGAGGAATCTGATTAAGAGTTTTTCCTAATGTGATTGAGTACCTCCAAAAATAATCCTAATCCTGCTGCAGTCTGTAGTGATACTCTAGTTCGAATACCACTACATAAACTCGACCTGCATGGGCCACCACTAAAAATGTGTCACGACCCGCACCCACTGTGAGGGTACGAGAACGTAACAACGCCCAGCCTACGCCGCAGTGTCGGCGGTAGAACGCTGTTCTAGGTCATGAACTATAACTAGCATAATGTGAATACTCTCCATAAGGAGGCCAACACAGAGGTACAACTCAATCACAATCTAAGGTAGTAGAATGTAGCACGATGAAATAGGTAAGAAATCCTCAACTGAGGTACAACAGAAAAGAAATACAAGTCTCAACATCTATAAAATATACAACTCTGAAAATAAAGACAACAGTTAAACATGAAAAGGAAAGACAGTCTAAACTATCTGTACTAAGCAAGGTATCGTCCTCAGCAGCTGCCTGAACCTCCCCTGGGGTCCAGGTCGCGAGTGTCAACTAGGCAAGCTCCAAGTAAGGGGGTGCAGGGTTCCTCATCATCCTCTGTAAAATTTTCAACAGGTCCAGTCAGGACGGGAGCGAACACAAAATATCTCACGCAGTTCATATCATGTTAGGAAATATAAAGCATGCAATAGAGTAAGGTACATGAAACGCTTAAAGAAAAAAGTATATGAAAAACAGTAGAGATTTGATAACATGAAATATCTAAATATGATAAATAAGAACTGTAAGCCTACTGTGATTTAGAGTACAATATGGTTATGTAAACGGGTTAGGTTGTACAATAAAATGGGACTCCTTTGTACGTGAGTGTACAATGGACATATACAATTTCTTATACAATAGGATTGATCCCATAACCACTTCTACTCTCCCTCCCCAATCAATACACAAGGATCCAATTCAGTTACGTTACCTTATACAATGGCTTATACAATGGCTTGTACAATGGTTTGTACAATGGCTCAATGTGATAATGAGAGTACAATATGCACAATGAGTGTACAATGATAAGGGTATTCAATAAATACAATATGTAAGTGAAACGTACATCACAATATGTATTTAGTGAATACAAGGAGATAACATCTCAGAAGAAGATCCGTATAGTACCAATCCGTGATAATGATCGTGTCAGCATCAAGTACAGTAATCTAGAGCAAGAATATAAATTCGGACAAGTATGAAACGGTCAGAGAATGTACTCGCCTCGTATCTGAATGTCTGAAGTAAATATACTGTCCGAGATGAGGTACCTGACTCCTAGTTAGAGCAACACAAGTCAAGATGTGTACATGAGATGATAAATATAATCTACGATGCATCTGCATGCTGTCTAGGTCAAACTAGACTAAAGTCAACATTTGGTCAACTCTAGTCAACCACACTAGTCAAACTAGGTCAACCTAACCCAGAAAAGTCTTACTAAGCCTAACCAAGGCTAACCTAGCAATCACACACCAATCACAAGGCTATACAAGCCAAACACAAGCCATCACATTCAATATTATACATAAGAGAAAGGAAGCTAGCATGTAAAGCTATGTGTGTGTGTGAACATGGAGATGTACATGAAAAGAGAAATCAACACTAGTTATGAGTTTACACTACACATGGCATGACTATGTCTAATAGTCTATTAAGAATACATCTATCCTATAGTCACTATACAATTTCACCCATATATCCTAACATATCATATCACATAATATCATATATATATATATATATATATATATATATATATATATATATATATATATATATATATATATATATATATACATTATGTCATATGGTATCCCATACTCTATATGTATCTAATATATATATAAAAAGTACACACACTCATATATATATAGAAAACTTATATCTATATCTATATCTCAATCATATATGTAAATATGAAAGAGTGAAAAGGGAAACACATGAGTATTAAATGTGTGTGTGTGTCATAGACTTAGGCATGTGTGTGTGAGATATCACAAGAGTGTGTGAGGGATTAGTGATAAACCTGTGTTCAGTAAGTGGTGTACATGTATGTTAGTCATGAATGAAAGCGTGTGTGATGAGTGAAACATGTATGAGCAGTGAGTGAATACTAGAGAGCAATGTGTGTGTGTATGTAATGTAGAGTATGAGAGTGCAATGTGTTAAAGAGAAGAACAAAGTGTGTGTCTAACAATGAGTGTGAGGGTGTGTGTCTGAGGTAGGGTACTGTGCAAACAGTGTGACAGAAAAAGAAATGGGAGGGCATGCCTGAACAGTGTGTGTGTGTGTGTGTGTGTAGTCCAATATGGACTACAAAACAGTGAGCATTGGGCTGGAAAATAATGTTTCAGAAAAGGGAAGCCAATGCTTGACAGTTCAATAATGAAATTCAAACACCCACATAACCCAATAAATCTCAGGTTGAATAAAACCCAGGTTTCATCTATTGAAGATAACAAACAACATCACCTAGTTTATTAGGGAAAACTGCTCAGTAAAAAGGAAAAGAGTTCATTCAATTTGTGTGCAGGAAATCAAGACAGGGGTTTGAGTGTGTGCCATACCATGTGAGCCTCAATCCTATCATCAGTTAATCATTATAGAGGATAATTTTTAGTTCAGATTTCATGAGAAAGAAGGAAAATCAATTCATCTCAGAGACTACACTATCTCAGGTTTTCACAAAGTGACAGAAAAAGATTATGTGTGTGGTGATATGTGAGCACAGGTGACAGGAATGGGGAAAAAATATTGTAGTGTTCTCAGGATATTGCAAACTGTGTTTCATGAAACTAATTCCCCAAATTTTCAAACAAAACTTTCATGTTCAAAACTAACATTCAAAACAGATTCTCAAGTTCAAACAAATCTCAGGTATTGAATCACCCAAGTTAACTCCCTAACAATCTCAGGTTTCATTCACGAAAACTCAGGTTTCCATTGCAACAACTTAATTTCAGGTTCTCAGGATTTCACACATTTCAATATTAGGAATACAAAACCCAGTTAAAAACATGACTGAAATCTCAGGATTTCATTCCAGGATTAATTCCTATTTCAACGATCAAACTCATAATCAAAAGGAATCTATCAAGCAATTAACATATAAGTATACACCACATAAACCCAAACTGATTTAGCATTCCATTTCAGGAATGGGTTCTAACTGACAGTTCTCATATTAAAACTGGAAATCTATGATACACCACAACCCGATTTCGAAAATCCCTATTTCACCTTGATAACGCCAACTCAAACATGTAACCTTATTGCAGTAAATTAAAGCATATGCACTGAATTTGCATTCGAACAGAAATGGGTTCATAGGTTAACTGACATTTTCACAAAAGAAAAAAAAAACTGAAACCCGACTGATACTTGAACCTTTCCTTCCATTTCGAAAACTCAAAATTAATCATCAAAACTCACAAACAGGCATAAAGGTGTGTTAACCATGTGTTCATGTATCTAGGGGTGTTATTCGTGTCCACTAGAGTGGACACGAAGTGTCCAAGGCAAGGGAAAACTGGATTCGAATTTAACAGTGCACAGTTTGTGCACAGGCTCGTGCAGCCATGTCGAGTCCAATAGGACTCGACACACAACACGAGAAGGGTCGTGCCCGTGTCCAGTGTTACAGTGGGTCTAGGGCTAGGGAGTAGATACCCTGAATCGGGTCTAGACCGTGTCGTGTCCGATTTAAATCGTGCGTATCAGACGCAATTTCCGCGCGTGTGCACACAGTGTCAAATCCGTGCGCGTGCGATTTCTCCGCGTGTAGTGAACCATATGCTCCCAAATTATGGGAGCATAGTGTCAGTGATTGCCCCAACATTCCTACAAAATTTCGTGTCCCGACGTGTCCTATACAGTGAGATATCGTGCCCGAGTAGCAGGACAGTGCACTCGTGTCGTGCACGCGTGTCCAACAGCAAAAAGTGACACAAAACGACACTAAAATATCTAACATCCTTCACAACAATTAATGTACATCCTTAGATCTACCAATTCATGTAATTACAATTTCAAAAATCGAAAATAAATTCCTAAGTGACATTTCATCAAACACATGCACACGTGTCATGATACGTGTCCGATACGGACACGTAAAGGACACGAAACCTAGCAAAACCTATTCCTACAGAGAGAGGACACCTAGGGCTTCCTATCCATGCAAAGAAAATGAAAATCTATGGAAGGAATAGGAAGTTACCTATATGTGCAATTTGCATGAAAAAGCTTCAAAAGGGGGTTTTCTCCTTGATGGCCAAGTGCTCCAAATTGGTCCAAACCTGAGATTCCTCTCCATGAACAGCAAGTAGAGGTGGATTAGGAACTAATGCAAAAGACTAGAGGAAAAGAGGAATTAAAACAAAGAAACTAGGGCTTGAGGAAGATTCCTATACCTTTCCTTTCTTCAAAGTGTTGAAACTCAATAAAGAGGCAAGAACCCTAAATGAAGAGATTATTTATAGGGAGAAATAGCCCTAGGTGGCTGCCACTTAGTCTAAGGCTTAGGGTTTTGGAATTTGTCTTGGGCTTTGGGCCAAACTACAAGGCTTTGAGTTAAATGATTAACCAAAGGCTCTAAATCATAAGCCATGACTTATGACTTTCTAAATCCTAATGCTAACTAGAGTCTAATGACCAAACCAAAGATTAGCTTAGGTTAGACTAGAGTCATATAACCTAACCAAGTCCATACTAACTAGGGTTAGCTTCTAGGTTGGTCTACAAGGGTCAAACTAGTCAAAGTCAACCTAGTCCAAACAATTCTAAAATAATTCCTAAAAATTCCCATAAATTCAAATAAATTCTAATAAATTTAAATGATCCTAAAAATGTCAAAAATACCCTAATCACATGGCTAGGCTCTAGGGTAGGCAGTCTCTACTGTTCACTAGCAAAACACCAAAAATCACAAGTCATGAATTTAAATAGTTTAAAAATAATTAAAAATCACTAAAAATCATAATATGAAATAAATATCCTTAATAATAATTATAATTACAAAATTTCAAAATTACCCTCTTCTGGAAAACTGGGTGTTACACCGTCGACGTCGCTTCCCCAGAGCACCGCTCGCCTCGAGCCTCACCCGCTGCCAGCGCCAGAGGTGAACATCCCCTTTCTTGGTCTCCTGGTCTTCATCTTCTTTTCCACTTCTTCTCGTAATTTTTGGAGTGGCCGGGAGAGGTGAGTGAGGAATAAAGAGAGAGATGAGGTTGGGGATTAGGGTTTCATGGGCAGCGAGAGAGGGGAGAAAATTATTAGGGTTAGGATTTTGTGTCGGCTGGAAGAGAGATAGGGGCTATTAGGTTTTTGTGTGTCGGCTGAATAAAATGTAAAGAGAGAGAAGGATGTAGGGTTAGGTTTTGTTAAGTGGTCGGGCCGGGTGTGTGGGATGTAGAGACGGGATGATCAGATTGAGTTGTAATTGAAATGACAGTTGGGCTGGGCCATATAGGCCGAGTGAAAGCAAAAAATATCAGTAGCAGTAACTGTAGGCCGGGCCAGTTTTGCGGGCATGTCATAGAAAAGAAAAATAAATAAAAAAGAGAAGTAGCTTAGGCTAGACAAGTGAGTTTGGGAGGGATTATATGGTAATATTATTGTTGATATTCTATTTTTCTAATACAGTATTATTATTATTTCTATTTCATAGTAATGTTAGTAAATATTCTAAATGTTATATGGTTGTTATTAATTGTTAGTGTCTTTTTTTGAATAATATTAATTGTTAGTAGTTACATTCTAGCTATTATTACTTTACTAATTAATTTTTTTGCTATTTAATATATAATATTTGGCTAGTATATAAGTATAAGTAATTAGTATTATTTTATAAGTAATTAGCTAGCAAGTTTATAGTTAGAATAAATATTATACTAGTTAGTAATATTAGTTAATTGCTATAATTATTTAGAACATAACCAAACTTGTACCTATTCTAGGTGGACATAGAGATTAGTATATTCCTATTACCGATCTTCTAGAGTAAGGCAAGTACTTCTATAATTTTGATTTATTTACTTCATGCAGTGGTCTTTTCATATTTGACACATTGTTACACGATTTTGTCTTATATCATGCTTCATGATCTTTTACTTCTATCTTGGGGAGGAGAAATACTACGAATATGTGACCAAAGTCCAACTTAGGATTCATGTTGATAGATTAGTCATACACCTGTGCACGTGTGATTAAGCCATACCATTTACTTGCTCTTATTCATGATCTTTACCCAGCCGGTCACATAATTTAGTATGTATTTTAAATTCACATGTCAGGATCTTTTGATTATATGTTCATATTCTGTTAGGTTATGCATTTACTGTTCATGATCATCTTGTTTTATTGTTTCTCTACTTGTTCACGCGTTGTACTTGTTTCATTATTATAGATTGTACTTTGCTCCGCTCCTGACTGGATATGCTGCAGGGGAGATTGAGGCTATTTGTTCCACCTTCTATGGACAAGAGTCCGAGACCTTAGTTGAGCAGGACGACACCATGACTCAGGACTTAGGAGCTGCTACAGAGATCTAGCTCTAGTTTCATTACTTAGATTTTGTCTAGTAACTTTACTTTTGGACATTGTATTGTGATGGTACTTGTGGATGTGGACTGACACCTTTATTTTTGTCTTCGGATTTGTCTCCGGCATAGTTGTAAAAGGTGTAATAATGACTAGACATGTGGTGGTGTATTGTGATGAACTCTGGGAACGTATTAGATGCTATGATGTAGATTTTATCATATCTTTTGAGATCTTTAGATACTTAGTACAGCTTACTACGTTGAGTCCACAACGTAGGCTGGACGTGTCTGACTCGTATCCGATTATTCGGGAGCGGGTCATGACAATCATTGAGAATGCTAGTATGATGTCCCTATATGCTTATAAGAGAATTTATATGTTATTGTTATGCTAAAACAGAAAAAAAAAATGCTAAACTTAGAATGTTGCCATGATTCAAAAAAATCTTGTCGTGCTTAATAAGAAGAGACATAGTGAACGCTTACATGTTTCGAATTCGTACACTGTCAATTGATATGTTTAATCTGTACATAATTGTTATCATGTTACAAAAGATGAATGATTACATATCCCTTAAAATATGTTCTGAATGTTAGACATGTACAAACGAATTTGTACATGTTACAATAGAAAAAAAAATGAATGTGTTATGTAGGATCTACGGCTCTAAGATAAATAAAACAGAGAAGGCACGAAAGAACGTATCATATATCTGTTAGGGAACAAAGGAAGATGTCGTTTATATGTTACTATGTTAAGATTTATCTGATAAAATTTTACATTCATGCATTGGTCTCGGACAACTTGTGCACAAGATAATTGTCTCTCTGGTGGATTCCTGGGGCACTGGGAACCACTCGACCTAGGAGAGATTAAGACACCCTGAGGTAAAAGAAACCTCGCGATCAGAGGGGTATTGTGTCTATTAGTGATGAGCTGAACCAAAAAGTCCCAGCAACTAATCATGAGAATAGACCCATGGACCATCATGTAGATATGATGTCGGTTAGTGAAGAGTTGAACCCTGAGTTGCAGCTGCTAGTACGTGTGTATATCAGTGTAGAGCTGAACCGATCAGAGTCACAACTGCTGGTAAGCGCATGTATTAGTGCAAAGTTGAGCCTTGATTAGCTGCTAATCTGGTGGCGCATGCATATGTAAAGTTTGGTTATGAGATAACACTGCACAGACGAACAGGGAACATTGTCGGATATATATTATGTTTATGCTAATTCTTGTCTTGTGCAGGGATGGATCGTCGGTTTAGGGTAACAATCACCGAATAGTGATGTTCGTTTATGTTCAATGTTGTTATCTTAATCTGCTTACATGAATACTTTGGTTCGTATGAAATGCTTATGTGAAGAAGATCTGAAATGCTATTGTCCCGATAACCGAAAAAGAAATATTTTGCCTGGAATACTGCTATCTGTTTAAAGAAGAGAATGTCATATGTTAAGCTATTACTAACGTAACTACCTCGAATTCGAATTTCTCTTTTTTTTGAAAATTTTGAACTAATTTTTTTGAGTTATAAAATCGTTTCCTAGATTGAAAATTCTATTTTGAAAAACAATGTTGTAATTTATAAAATTATTTTCGAATTATTATAATTTATTTCAAATTCTAATTATTATTTATTTAATTAATTTTATTTTAGAATTAATTTTATTTAATTATTGAGAACTTACGAAGCCTTGGGCTTGGATTGTGGGCTAGTTATTCTATTGGCCTACCAAGCATTGGGCTTGGATTTGTGGACTATAGGTTTTGGGCTAGAAGTTGATTGATTAATTAGTTAGTCTTAATTAATAGATTAGTTACTAGTTAATGGATTGATTAGTGGATTATTTACTAATTAATTGTTAAGTTAGTAGTTAGTTATGGTTAATTAGGGTCTTCCACTATAGGTCCTAGATCTATTGCAAATTACATAAGATGTCATTGGCTTGGAGAGCACTCCATTTCTTTCCTATTAATTAGAATATTGGAACTTTCCAATATTTTATTACAAACAATTCTAATATTTCTCTCTCCTACCACTCTCTCTTTACAACAGCTCTGTCTGCCGCCGTGCTCCGCCTGCCGGATCGCCGCGCGCCGCCATGGTTGGCCAGACTCCGGTGAATTCCTCCTGCTGTCTCCCTCCTCCTCCGCTCTGCGCATCGGCCTTGCCCTAACCGGCAGCCTCCGCTACTGCTCCCCAAACTCCACAACCGACTCGACCCACCACCACCTCCCGAGCCACCGACCGACCCGACTGCGGCCGCTACTACACCACCTCCATCAACTCTGGCGCCGCCTGGCGTCACCCTCATCCACCACCACCACGCTAGCCCAGCCTCACCCCCAGTTCCCCATGCCTCCCCCCAGCACCACCATGACCGCTCGACCATCCCCATTTCCCATGTCATCATACGAGGCCATGGTCATACACCACTCCGACGGACCCCACTCCTCGCCAATACTATGGCTCCATCCAGCCACTACCAACACTCTACCCGACCTAACTCCGGTCCTCCCGATACCGCCTAACACCACCACGTTGTCTCCGACACACACAAGCCGCCATCCCAACCACCACCGACCGCACGACCACAATCAACACCACCGTACAACCAAATCACCAAAACTAAAGACTCACTCTCCTAAGCCACTGACTGCCGCCGACTCCTTCCCCGGGAGCTTCCATGCCAGCATTTATCTCGACGACCGAGGAAACCGCCAGCTCCACGATTCACTCCAGCGCCGCCCTCCCCGACTTCCACGTCCCAGATCTTGGCCATCGCTCACCGGGCCCTCGTTGCGTCGTCGCATCTCGACCTTCAACCGACTGGTGACTCTCCGTCTAGTGTCGCCATTCTCTGTGACCGACTCCTCCGGATCTGTGCCACCGGACAACGACACCGCCGTCAGTGCCTCTAGCCTCCGTCGAGCCTCTGGGAGCTGTCGAGCCACTGCGTCCGACCTCTTCCTCGACGACCTTCGTCGGAGTTCCCATGGTGAGCAGTCCCCCTCCCTCTTTCTTTCTCAGATTTGTGCGACTCACACTCTCTCTCTGACTTGCGAGTAAGGGTTCCCCTAAAAACTTCGACCGGTGGAGAATAGAATGGGCCTGGAGCCATTGAATGGGTTTCTCTTTTAATATTTGGAATTTACTAGTGGGATGTGGGCTTCAAGCACACTATTAGTTAATTGTTTTACTGAGATTTATTTCGGGCTGGACTTGAAACCCAGTCTTATTTATTTAGGGTATATCTAGTATCATATATATATATATATATAAGTCTTATTTATTTAGGGTATATCTAGTATCATATATATATATATATATATATATATATATATATATATATATATATATATATATATATATATAGGGAGCGGATCAAAGGCCCCCGTCCGCGGAGTCCCGTCGAAGCCCCGCCCCCCCCTTAGCCGTTGGATCGCGCGGGGCCCACGTGGGGCCCGCCCCCGCCCGCGCGATCCAACGGCTAAGGGGGAGCGGGGCTTCGGCGGGGCTCCGCGGGCGGGGCTCCCGATCCGCTCCCATATATATATATATATATATATATATATATATATATATATATATATATATATATATATATATATAAACAATGGCTAAAGTCTTCATTGAAAAGAAAACGAGAGATTGGAACCGGGAGATAGCCCAAGTTCCTACAAAATACGGGAGGAACCCTATACAAAGATCGGTTGGAACCGGGAGATAGCCCAAGTTCCTACAAAATGTGGGAGGAACCCTTAACAAAGATCCTACTGAAAAACGACTATCACCATATTCATTCGTTTTTTTTTTTTTTTTTTTTTTTTTTTTTTTTTTTGTGTTTTTTTCTCGAAACCTCGGAAACCGAAATACCAAACCGCTACTTTCGAAATTCGAAATCGAAACAGCGTTTGGCGCGGAGTGTTGGGCCCGAGGGGGGGTTGGGTGCACTGCCCGAGGGGGGAGGCACTCAGACCGAGGGGCGCTCTGTGCGAGGTGGGCACGCAGCCCGGGGTGGGGTGGGGGAGAGGGCGCACTGCCCGGGGGGGGGGGGGTAGGGGGTGGGGGGGACGCACAGTCCGTGGCCGGGGTCTCCGGCAAAGGGGGCCGACAGGGGGGCAGGGGACGGGCGTCGGAGCAGTCCAGCCCCGTGGGGAGGGGCTGACCCGGAGGGGAGGCTAGGGGGCCGTCCGGAGCCATGGGGCTCCGGCGAAGGAGGAGGACACCGGCAAGGGAGGAGAAGCACCAGAGGGCAAGGGAGGAGAAGCACCGGAGGCGGAGGGAGGAGAAGCGCCTGAGGCGGCCGAAGGGTCGGGCGAGTCGGCGAACCGGGGAAGGGGAGGGAGGTGGCTCGACCTCCGGGGGGAGGGAGGGGGGGTTCGACCACCGGGCGGTCGAAGCGGAGCCTACCACCGGCGAGTGGTTTCGACCTCCATCATGCATCGGAGAGAGCGCCGGAGTGGCTCAAAGCTGGAGGGGGGAAGGGCACGGGGAGGGGACGAGTGGGGCTCACACCCCGCGGAGGGGAGTGCCGGCGGCCAGGGTGAACGAGGGCCCCAGGAGGCGCCGGAGGGGGAAACGAAGCGGGCGGAGGGGGAGGTGCCCACTGAGGCCCCGAGGCGGACACGGGGTCCGAGGCGGAGGCGAGGGAAAGTGGGAGGGAGGGGACTCCTGGCCCGTCGGAGTGTAAAACCCCTAAATTTCTACTATTTTTTTTTATTAAATTTGGTACTGATTTAAAATTTTTGTATTGTACGTTGCGTAGTCGTATTGTACGTCGCGCACGAAATTTTATTTTTCGTAATTGCTCGACGAGTGCGAATATGTGCGAGCGTACATATTTTAGAAAAACATTTTTGTTCTATTTTTTATAGTTTCAAATAATAGATATAATGATTAGTTTTGCTATCATTTCTAAGCTTGTTATTTTTTACGTTATTTCTAAAAGCTATTAATAATAAATAATATTTTGTATACTAGAAAAAGCATAATTAGGTAAAGAATATTTGTGCTTGGATATATATTTCATAAATATTTTATTTAGTTTATTTTTAAATAATAATATATTTTCGAAATTATTATAATAGCATTTTTGGAAAACATATTTTGAAAATAGTGTGACAATTTAAATCTTGATTTAATTTTTGGATTTACTTAAATAGATTAAATTAATATCTATATTTGGAATTTGAATTATCTCATTTGGTTTTAAACTAAAGAATGTAAATTTAATTAAATTTTGATTTGGATTTGAATTTGATTGATTTTAAATTAAAATAGCAAATTATCTATTTTTGGGTTTAAATATTTCTAATCCTATCCAAATGAAAATTTTCACATCCTATAAATAGGCAGGTACTCCTCCATAAACTTTTATCCTCCACAAATTTCTCCATAAAATTTCCACAAAGTGTACGTGCAACGTGTCGGTGTCCATCCCTTCCGTGTCAGCCGTAACGGCCTCGGGTCCAACCCCGGTGTCTTTCCAATAGGTTATTTTTTTTACATATACAAAATTCTTCCCTCTCCTTTGTGTCGACAACCCGACACGGCAAACATCAGATCCCTAAACCCTAATTCCCAAAAAAAATTTATAATCCTAACCCAAACCCTAAAACCTAATTGTCGCAGGCCAGCCACCTCCCTACCGCTCGCCGACGTCCATCACCCATCCCTCGTCGTTCCTTCACCACCACCGTCAGCATCCTGACCAAAATCCGCCTCCGACCAGCACCGCGCCACCCCGGCACTGCCCCGACCCCCTGTTTTCGACCCCTGCCAACCAGAACTACCACCACTCCTTTCACCACCTCGCCGCCTGGACTAGCTCGGACCACTCCGGCCAAACCCCAGCCCACCGCCACCAACAGAAAAACTCCGGCCATCAGAAACACCACCGCCACCACAACCGAAGAAAAACCCCAAAAATTAAACCCAAACCCTAGACTTACCTTGTCGGAGCTGCGCCGTCGTAAGCTCCGACGTAGATCAGCCGATCCCGCTCGTCTCCGTCCTTTTTCTGCCACCGCCATACTCCCGCTCTTCCGACCGAATCTCCGCGACCGGAGCCGCCGCGTCTCCTCCCGCCGACAAGCCCAGGGCCGGAAGCCCCATCTCCGGCCGCACTCCGCGGCCGGGCCGACCCCTCTCCGAACCCTCCGATCTCCCATCAGCCGCGCCGTAGCCAGGAAGCCCCTCTTCTCTCCCCTCAAAACCCGCCTCCGGCGCCGCCCTAGCTGGCTCGCCGCCCCGAGCCACCGTCCCCCTCCGACGCCCTTTGCCGCTGCGGCACAGCGCGCCGCCGCATGTCGCCGCCTACACCCCTTCGCCTCTCCGACTTCTTCACTCCCCTGAGCCCCGACTCCCTCCTTCCTCTCGAACCCCGACCGCCGGTCGAGCTCTCCGTCGACCCCCGATCCCCCTTTTCCTCCTCTCTCGATTTCTCTTTCTCTCTCTTCCTTTCTAAGAAGTAAGAGCAGCAGTGCTGCCTTTTGTTTTTTTTTTTTATGTTTCATTTTTTTGTTTGGGTTTTATTTTATTATAATTTAATTCATTATTTTCTTTCTTCTTTTTCTTTTCAAAAATTTTGTAGGAATTAAGTAAATTATTATTAATATTAATATTATTTATTATTTTATTATTGATATTATTATTAGATGCTGATGAATGATTTAGTTGTATTTTGGTGAAAGCAACACTACAGCTATTGTACACTACTGTTATTATTATTATTGCTATTATTATTATCATTAGTATTATATTTATTTCACTATTAGTTATTGCTATTTACTATTAGGACTATTCTATAAAATATATTTCTAAATTTTTATAATTTTGATACAAGATGGGGATAAAAAGCCCTAAAATATTATTAATATTTTATTATGGCATTTGCCTATATATATATATATATATATATATATATATATATATATATATATATATATATATATATATATATATAAGCAAGTATGTTTTTAGCCATAAAACTATTCTTCGTATTTTCGTATCTAGCCTAACTATATATATATATAATTATGAGATCCAAATTATTACAAACTAATTTTTAAGTATTACGTAAAATATAGTTTTCAAGTAGTTCTCTAAAAATCATATATATTTTTACCTATTTTTTCTTGATTTCCTCTTTTTCATAACCAATCCCATTCTTTCGCCAACTTCGTACTACCATATGTCCAACCTAACCAATTTGACCCTTCTGGATCCAGTGGAACCGTCCGTGCCGACATCAGTTGTCACCTTGCATAGTTGTTGCACCGAAGTCGCAGTTCGTGCCACCGTGATATTCGCAGCACACCAGGCGTCCTACCAGGCAAGACACCTTACCATTAGCTGTTTATTTATTTTAGCTCATATTTTATGCATTATTTATTTTTTTTATTCAAAATAAACTGTGATACATGGCATAACCTGTTAGAACTTATTGTTCATTTATATTTTCTGCTATGTATTATTTTTACACATTTAAACCTAGATTTAAGGGACCACCTTTGTGTGTTGCATTCATGGCCTTGACACGTTGTACCACGAAGTTGTGTGTCGCATGTATAACACGGAAGTGCGTGATTGGCTGGCCACCAGTACGTACAAGCCGTACGATAGAAATAACCGCTAATAGAGGTTGCATGCTAGTTTGACTTAACGGTTATAGAGGTTTACTGTTGTGGATACAACATAGTAGGCATTGGGCAGGGAGGACAATTCCTTAGCGTATGGGCTTCGATGCACTTTTCCTTGTGACCCGGACTCTCCGCTGGAGATACGGGGTTGATGACCCTTGATTACTGACGGCCACTGACGATTCTGCGGAACGTCATGCTCTTACTAATGGGACCTCTGGTGCCCAAGGGGGACTACGCCGATCCTATTTAGCCAGGGCCCATGCGTAGAAAGGATTGTTCTTAACTACATTTCACTTAGAACGGTTAGGCACATTTATCCGTTAGGTACGAGTACCTTTGGTTTGGGTACTTGTATCTGACCGTGGCTTGGGACAATAACTTATCGCGGATTAGTTCGTCACATCTTGTCCTTATTTGGTTGTAGGTGTGACTTACTACTTCGATGAGAAGGTATTGAACCTTGTTGGGGTCCGGATACCATATTGGATTCTTAGCATGGAAAGATACGTCACCGTGAATTAGTTTACCATCTCTTGTCCTTGTTTGGTTGGGGGGATGGTACGCTCGTTCAATAGGTGTGTATTGGACCATGTTATAATTCAATTGACTTATTTATTTGAGCAATATTTATTCAGTTTATATGGCATGATATTATGTGTCTTGTTACGTCCCTCTGAGGATCTGGTTATCTCTTCAGGTGTGTGATATTATCTTTCGCAGGTGTTCTAGCTCTAGCCGTGATCATCGCTATTTCTTCAAGGATGATTGCATTTGGATCGTCTTCGCTTCGCTCGCCAAACTCATTTTATTTTCCATGTATTTTTCCTTTACTTGTTGGTAGTGGATTTGTCTCCGCCCAACATATTGTATCAAGAAATTTTATTATCATTATATGATATCTTTTATTCCTTTATTTTTGTGTGGATGAGATTAGTTATGGTTCTACTGCATTTTACAGCTTATGTATTCATACGAGGATCCCATATATTGGAGTATACTTCGTATAAATGCAGCTGGCATATCTACGTTCCTAGTCCTACGTATTTTGGGACTGGGACGTTACATATTTTTGTGGTGGCCCATGCAGGTCAAGATAAATTGTTTGGTTACTTTACCGTACCAAGCAAGCCTGCAAATAGGATTAGAAGTCTAGGATCTCATCCACATACATGACCTTTTTCTCGATTCCATATTCGACCGACTTATCGATTGCATCTTGCCTGATTCCACCTATCATTATTCTTATCTTCCCTTCGTGCTTGCTAGAGATTGACCCTACTAGTTAGATGTCCCAAACACCCTTAGCTTAATTCTTCAAGTTGGGTAGAATGCCCCACGACTTGACACACCCTAACCATTAAGGAAATACCAATAGTACTATCTAGACCATAGAGACTAGAGAAATTTAACCCATTTGGTCAACCAAGCCTTGGTCAATAAGACCATAGAATGACGGTATAGGAATAAACAAGACTTAGATCCTTATGACTCTTAGACTATTCATATTTGTTCTTTATTTCAATCTTAATCTCGTGCCTATATTTTTACTACCTTGACTAATGTTGCTACTATAATCTAGTTTTGCAAACTCATCCGTTTATCGAGTTTGTTCATGACTTATGCTATTGAGCGCGCTCACTAACATATTGTCTAATCAGAACCGGTGCATGATGGTCTGATCAACCGAGTGCACTTTGGTTCGCTTTTGTCGATTATTCTACGTGGATGGAACATAATTAAACTTGTCATCTAGAGTTTCATCCGCGACTACCTTGGCAACTCCTTTTGAATTATTCGGTCGCCTTTGAACCACATATTTGTATTCAATAAACGCCTCTTTCGAACTCTATATTGCTTCCGCCTTCACCTATGTTAGAAGAACGAAGACGTTATACTAGAACTTCCTCTAGCCTTCCTATCGGCTATGACCATTCTCATTCGATGTTGCTATATCTTCATCCTAAACTACTCGGCCCTATCAAGACTCTCTAATCGCTTAATTGAAGCGAATCTATTTCGTTCTCTTAATCGTGACCCTCATTCCTTACCCGTGACCATACCGTATTATTTTTCTATGATCTAGATCGTGATTTCTTCGGCATGATTTTGTTATTGATTTTTTCCATCGATACCCCCTTGTGTCTTCTCACCCCCTGCTAATTCTTAATTTCGAGGACGAATTTTTTTTAAGTTGGGTAGGATGTAAAACCCCTAAATTTCTACTATTTTTTTATTAAATTTGGTACTGATTTAAAAATTTTGTATTGTACGTCGCGTAGTCGTATTGTACGTCGCGCACGGAACTTTATTTTTCGTAATTGCTCGACGAGTGCGAATATGTGTGAGCGTACATATTTTAGAAAAACATTTTTGTTCTATTTTTTTATAGTTTCAAATAATAGATATAATGATTAGCCGCGCCGCCGGGCCGACCCCTCTCCGAACCCTCCGATCTCCCATCAGCCGCGCCGTAGCCAGGAACCCCCGCTTCTCTTCCCTCAAAACCCGCCTCCGGCGCCGCCCTAGCTGGCTCGCCGCCCCGAGCCACCGTCCCCCTCCGACGCCCTTTGCCGCCGCGGCACAGCGCGCCGCCGTATGTCGCCGCCTACACCCCTTCGCCTCTCCGACTTCTTCACTCCCCTGAGCCCCGACTCCCTCCTTCCTCTCGAACCCCGACCGCCGGTCGAGCTCTCCGTCGACCCCCAATCCCCCTTTTCTCCCTCTCTCGATTTCTCTTTCTCTCTCTTCCTTTCTAAGAAGTAAGAGCAGCAGTGCTGCCTTTTGTTTTTTTTTATGTTTCATTTTTTTGTTTGGGTTTCATTTTTTTATAATTTAATTTATTATTTTCTTTCTTCTTTTTCTTTTCAAAATTTTTATAGGAATTAAGTAAATTATTATTAATATTAATATTATTTGTTATTTTATTATTGATATTATTATTAGATGTTGATGAATGATTTAGTTGTATTTTGGTGAAAGCAACACTACAGCTATTGTACACTACTGTTATTATTATTATTGCTATTATTATTATTATTATCATTTGTATTATATTTATTTCACTATTAGTTATTGCTATTTACTATTAGGACTATTCTATAAAATATATTTCTAAATTTTTATAATTTTGATACAAGATGGGGATAAAAAGCCCTAAAATATTATTAATATTTTATTATGGCATTTGCCTAAATGTATATATATATAATCAAGTATGTTTTTAGCCATAAAACTATTCTTCGTACTTTCGTATCTAGCCTAACTATATATATATATATATATATATATATATATATATATATATATATATATATATATATATATATATATATATATATATAATAATAATAATAATAATAATAATAATAATAATAATAATAATAATAATAATAATAATAATTTGTTGTGAGTTCCAAATTATTACAAACTAATTTTTAAGTATTACGTACAATATAGTTTTCAAGTATTTCTCTAAAAATCATATATTTTTTTAACCTATTTTTCCTTGATTTCCTCTTTTCCATAACCAATCCCATTCTTTCGCCAACTTCGTACTACCATATGTCCAACCTAACCAATTTGACCCTTCTGGATCCAATGGAACCGTCCGTGCTGACATCAGATGTCACCTTGCATAGTTGTTGCACCGAAGTCGCAGTTCGTGCCATCGTGATATTCGCAGCACACCAGCCGTCCTACCAGGCAAGACACCTTGCCATTAGCGGTTTATTTATTTTAGCTCATATTTCATGCATTATTTATTTTCTTTATGTAAAATAAACTGTGATACATGGCATAACCTGTTAGAACTTACTGTTCATTTATATTTCCTGCTATGTATTATTTTTACACATTTAAACCTAGATTTAAGGGACCACCTTTGTGTGTTGCATTCATGGCCTTGACACGTTGTACCACGAAGTTGTGTGTCGCATGTAGAACACGGAAGTGTGTGATTAGCTGGCCATTAGTACGTACAAGCCATGCGATAGGAATAACCGTTAATAGAGGTTGCATGCTAGTTTGACTTAGCGGTTATAGAGGTTTACTGTTGTGGATACAACATAGTAGGCATTAGACGGAGAGGACAATTCCTTAGCGTATGGGCTTCGATGCACTTTTCCTTGTGACCCGGACTCTCCGCTGGAGATACGGGGTTGATGACCCATGATTACTGACGGCCACTGACGATTCTGCGGAACGTCATGCTCTTACTGATGGGGCCTCTGGTGCCCAAGGGGGACTACGCCGATCCTATTTAGCCAGGGCCCATGCGTAGGAAGGATTGTTCTTAACTACATTTCACTTAGAACGGTTAGGCACCTTTATCCATTAGGTACGAGTACCTTTGGTTTGGGTACTTGTATCTGACCGTGGCTTGGGACAATAACTTGTCGCGGATTAGTTCGTCACATCTTGTCCTTGTTTGGTTATAGGTGTGACTTACTACTTCGATGAGAAGGTATTGAACCTTGTTGGGGTCCGGATACCATATTGGATTCTTAGCATGGAAAGATACGTCACCGTGAATTAGTTTACCATCTCCTGTCCTTGTTTGGTTGGGAGGATGGTACGCTCGTTCAATAGGTGTGTATTAGACCATGTTATAATTCAATTGACTTATTTATTTGAGCAATATTTATTCAGTTTATATGGCATGATATTATGTGTCTTGTTACGTCCCTCTGAGGACCTGGTTATCTCTCCAGGTGTGTGCTATTGTCTTTCGCAGGTGTTCTAGCTCTAGCCGTGATCATCGCTATTTCTTCGAGGATGATTGCATTTGGATCGTCTTCGCTTCGCTCGCCAAACTTATTTTATTTTCCATGTATTTTCCCTTTACTTGTTGGTAGTGGATTTGTCTCCGCCCAACATATTGTATCAAGATATTTCATTATCATTATATGATATCTTTTATTCCTTTATTTTTGTGTGGATGAGATTAGTTATGGTTCTACTGCATTTTACAGCTTATGTATTCATACGAGGATTCCATATATTGGAGTATACTTCGTATGAATGCAGCTGGCATGTCTACGTTCCTAGTCCTACGTATTTTGGGACTGGGGCGTTACACGAAGAACGGAGCGGGGATCAGGGGCACGAGAAGGACGCAACCACGGGAGTGGGCCACTGGAGAGATTGGCAAGCGGACAGAGCCTCGGAGGGGGCCGACGCTGCGGGAGGAGCGGCGGAAGGGGGGTGGCGCCGGGACGGAGGGAGGCTGGCCAGGCGCAGCACAGCTCGGCCCCGGCGGAGGGTCGAGGAGGGAGGCTCCGGGGGAGGCTGCCGGCGGGGACTGCCTGCGCCTAGCCCGGCGATGCCGAGGGGGACGGTGGCGGCGGCGCCACGGGGGGTGGAGGAAAAGGAAGGAGGGGGGTCACGCCCGGCGAGAAGATGCCGGCGAGAGACCATGCTGATCCTGGCCAATCGGGGGAGCGGGGGAAGGGGTGGGGAGAGGGCCACCTAGGGGGAGAATGAACCCCGGGGGCGCAGCGACGCCGAGGCGGTCGGCCGGCCAGGAAAGCCACCCCAGCACGAGGAAGTGGGGGGAAGGGGTGGCGAGCAGCCCCTCCATCATCCAATTATATATATATATATATATATATATATATATATATATATATATATATATATATATATATATATATATATATACACGTTTCTAGTATCATGTATCTATATTTGGGCTGGGTATCTAGTATCATGTTTTATATATATAGTATCATGTTATATATAGATACTAGATACCCAGCCCAAATATTGATACATTATACTAGATACATATATATATATATATATATATATATATATATATATATATATATATATATATATATATATATATATATATATATATATATATTTGCTAGTACTTATATAAAAACTATTTTGCTAGTGAATATGTATATTTGGGCTGGGTAGTATTGTTATTGTTAATATTACTACTATTATTAATGCTATTGTCATTCTTATTATTATCATTATTATTATCATCTTTATTGTTATTAGTATGATTAGTAATTGACAATTATAAAGTATTTTTTATATTATTTTAAATAGCAAAATAATTTAGTATACTAATAAGTGTTTTGCTAAAATATGTTACTATTTTTTAATAAAAAAAATTATTTCTGCTAGTATTTATGATATTTTGTTAGTTTTCTAAAAACAATTTTGTTATATAGTTAGCTAAAAGATTATTAGTAATTTAGTTTAACTAATGATTAGTTAATATTGCTATAATTAATATGTTGATATTTTATAGCAAATGTTTTGCTAGTATCTAGTCATAATTTATTGTTATGATTAGATGTAGAGGCTACTATATATGGTTAACTTTTATCTTAGCTTTATAAATAAGTTACTAAATAGTGGTTAGTTAATTAGCCAGTTTATAGATAGCTAGTTGCCATTGTTAGATTCTAACATATTTTTAGTCCTATTTTCAGGTGGACATCTACTTTTCTATTCTCGATCTTCCAGAGCAAGACAAGTACTTCTATGATTTTGACTCATTTACTTTATGTCATATTTTTTTCATATTGGACATATTGTTATACGGCATGGTCTTATACTTTGGCTCATGATCTTTACTGGTATCTGGGGGAGGGAAAATACTACAGATATATGACCAAAGTCCAACCTAGGATTCATGTTGATAGCTTAGGTCCCACATCGTGCACGTGGGATTCTAAGTCATACCATTACTTGTGCTTATTCATGATCTTTCTCCAGCCGGTTACATATTCTAGTAGTTATTTCAAATCACATGTCAGAATATTTTGCTACATGTTTCATGTTCAGTTTAGATTGCGCATTTACTTTCATGTTCATCCTGTTCATTGTCTATTTACTTGTTCATATATTGTACTTGTTTTATTATTATAGAATGTACTTTGCTCCGCTCCTGACTTGATATGTTGCAGGTGAACTTGGGACTTGATGTTCTAACTTCTATGGGCAGGAGTCTGAGATTTTAGTTGATCAGGACGACACTATAACTCAGGACCTAGGAGTTGTTGTTGATATCTAGAATTAGCTTCACTATGACTTTATTTTTTAATTTTGTATTCATTATATTCTGTTGAACTCTGGAACGTAATAGATGCTGTGATTTAGATTTTATCTTATCTTGTGAGTTCTTAGATACTTAGTACAACTTACTACGTTGGGTCTACCAACGTAGGCTGGACGTATCCGTCTCGTATCCGATTATTCGGGAGCGGGTCGTGACAACTAAAGACCTTGATATTTGAATATGACTCATGAAATATGATGCGCTTGTCAATAGAAATGAACTGATAATACGCATCGAAATGACCCGATCTTGGATCTGAATGAAATATGGATTTTGAAACGGTTTTCATAAAAAATACTCTGACTCTGTACTACATGAAATAAAAATAGGTAAAAGTAGCAGGATCATTATCACAAAAATATTTTGTCACTAAAATTACTTGGTGATCGTTTCAGATGAGGAAGCCTTTGTTCTATCACCGGTATGTTAATGTACTGACCCACTACTAGTTTGTCTGCAGGTACAAGATGCATCGAAATAAAAAAAAGTCGGAAGTGATAGCCAGAGCCTCATCCTTGGTTTCTATATAAAGGAATATAATATATAGAACAGGATCATTGTAATCTGTATAGTTCATGATAGATTGTAAGCCAAGTATGACATGTATCAGAGAGACAATGAGAGCTTTGTAATCATTTCAATATATCAATAAAGAGAATATATTTCTGTTATGATTGTGCTTAATTCTATTTTCTGTAATATTATTTGCTACTTCAATTTCTGCTTGTTTGTCCCGCAGTGCTGTTGTCAATATTTGTCTATTTTATTATTGTATAGGTCCTGGCATTGTGCAAGTGCAATTTAGGCTTGCACGGCATCACGTCCAAGCAAGGACGATCTGTTCCACAGAGATCAAAGCGAGGACGAACGATCCTGCAGAATCGGGACATGACAAATGCCTCAATAAAGGGTGGTACGATGCCAAAGCAAAGTAGGAATAACCAACATTGTCAAAGCAGACATTATAGGTGTTCCAATCTATGAACGATTTCTCGAATCTAAGAGATTTAGAATCCAATAGAAAGAGAGAACAAATCTCAATAAAAAATAATACCATTATTGTCGTTAAGTAAAACTAGTACAAGAAGCCATAATCTTTACAAAACTTGGAGAAGAATTTTTAATTATAATTCTAAATAAAATCCTTCTAAATCTAATCTTAAATAAAATCTCTTAATCAAAACAAGATCAAAGAATTGACCATATTTTCTATATTTATTATATGCTTTAAAAAGACATGTACAATCGTACCCAAATTTGGCAATATATGGGCTCCTTCATAACGAATTGGACACGGTCAACCAATTAGCCAAGTTAACTATTTGCGCCCATATATCTCCCTTTGCTGGACTAAACTCATCCTTGAGTTCTTCTCTTAAAATTGAACTCGTCCTTGTCGAAATGAATAGATACTTAGAGTAGACAAGAGTCCTCAATCTGTCATATTCATCTTAGAGGTCGATCGTACCTGCCTATACAAATAAATACCTACAATAATTAAGGGTCTTTGAATGTTGACACTTAACCTTCAAATATCCAAATCCCTAAAGCAATTCGACTTTTATCTTCCATATTATTGCGAGTTCATCAGCAGGCAAACATATGTAGGGATCACGACTAACAAGTATTTGCAGCTTACTTGACCTAAGTAATTGCTTATCAATAAAGTAATGACAAGCACAATTCGTTAAATGTACATGGCATGCAACACATGATGGAAGCCTGTCACTCCTATTTTTTGTTATACGTATTTTAGGTATACGTATACGAATTTTTGACATTTGTCAGGTGACCCGTATTTAGACTTGTCTTGCTCAGTCCTGGCTTGGTTTAGTCTTGGTTTGATCTAGCTAGTTTAGGTTTGGTTCACCTTGGTTCTTCATGGCATATGGCTTGACTTGGTTTGGTTTGGGTTGGTTTAACATGGCTTGATATTTATATCAACTTCTTCTCTCTTCTCTCATTATTTTTTATTAACTCCTCTCCTCTCCTTCTCCATTACTCCTCCAACCAAACTAAGGCAAGTATAACATGTTACATGGAGAACATGATGGATCTCCATTTTTTTATGGTTCTATTCTCTTCCTTGCATGATTCTAAGTATCTTTAAAACTTAAAACTTTTGGTTTTGATGGTTATATTTGTGTAGATATAGGTTTTAAGTTTTTCTTGTTTTTTTTGGTTTTGATCTCTAAAAAATTATTATTTCCAAAAACTAATGGTTCCATGTTGTGGAAAATTCAATTCTACCCAATTTTGGCTTTTAAATCGCATGATTTCGATTTATTTTAAGAAAATTATGGTCGTTCTCGTATTCATGGTCCTCGTACATCTTCGGTGCTGTCGGGGTGATGAACAGTGCTGTGCGCGCATTTTGCATGTCGTGCACCCGCACTCCGCGTACCGAGGCTAGTTTGGTCCACGCGTACTGCGTGTTTCGTGTGCCGCGCGCCCACGTGCCGTGCGCGTTTCGCTTGCCGCACGCTGAACGTTTCACGTGTCGTGCGCCCACACGTTTCGCTTGCCGTACGCCCGTGCGTCGTCCGCGTTTCGCTTATCGTGCGCCGTGCATCAGCGCCTACAGGTTTCGCGTACCTCGCGCCCGTGCATTTCGTTTGTCGTGCGCCCGCGTGCCGTGCGTATTTAGTTTGCTGTGTGCCCGCGTGCCGTGCGTATTTCGTTTGCCGTGCATCCGTGCTTGCACGTTTCGCGTGTCGCACGCCCGGGCGCTGTGCATTTGTGCCCCGCGCACCGTGGCCAGTTTTGTCCATACGTGTCATGCCTTTCGTGTGCCGCACGCCCACGCATTTTGTTTGACGTGCGCCCGCGCACCGTGCATCCACGTCCCGCGTGCCGTGGCCTTTTTTTTTACGCGTGTCGTGCGCTTCACATGCCTGCACGCGAATCTCTGCCGCACGATATCTAAATGGCTATTTTTGCCTATTTAAGATGTTTTGTAGCTATAATCTTATAAAACTCAAAATATGAAAGCTGTAGATCTTCGTATTGGCTTCAAAAATCTTCATGTCTCACTTTAACTGGAGTTCATATGCGACTGATAGTTTCAATCACCCATGGATGTTCTTGATCTTTTTTGCATGTCTTCTGTACTTGGTCTAAATTGCGACAACCCAACTTGATAATCTTGGGCTAGTAACTTGAACTTGAACATGATAATATTATCCCGTCTTGATAATCTTGATGTGGTCTGTCGAGGTGCACTCTTGACAAGTATTCTTGATATGACAAGTAAACCTGACATGACATGTATAACCTTGATTGCTGTTGCGACAGCTATTTTCTGTCTTGTTAGTGTAACTCAGATCTTGACTCCGTGGTTGATTTTTCGATTGTGGTTGTACAATCTACCTTTCTTGTCTTGCATCATGTCTAGGATATGGATTCTTGGTTACCATGGTCAAAGATTCATAATGAATCTGACTAGATTAAACGACTAGATTGATTAATTAGCTCACATAGAGAGATTTCTCAGTTATAGGCGATCCCGTTATCCCGACCACACCTGTGGACTTGTAGCCTGCCTTTGAGTAGGGCGCATTTCCAGCACTATTATGTGTTGCACTTTTTGTATCCTAAGTACTCACTTACACCAGAAAGCTTGATAACTCTTGTAACTTGATAACTCTCGTAACTTTCGCTTGGATAGTCTGCAGGGCTTGTGACTGCAAGAATATCTCAACTAAATCTTGTTAGTAACTAGGCCTGTGATAACCCTAGTTAGCTAATGATAGCAAGCCGTAGGACTTGATTGGTCGTGCCTGAATGATTGTCTCATGATTAACATGGAAATTATATTCCACCTCTTGTTCTTCCTGATGCAAGCAAGTATGTTCATTTAACTCTTGTCATTATATTATTATACTTATGTTCTCGTATCAGTTCTTTTATATGTTGGTTTTAGTTCATAAGTGGAGCCTTCCTTATGGTACTTGCTCTTTCTGGGGTATGACCCAGCTGATTTTGTATGGCCAGATTTTACAGTGATACCCGAGGATCTACTTGTCTTCCAGCCAGATGGTGAACACCAGGAGTAACCGAGACAACGAGTGGGTTTCTTATTTTGCTCTCCCATACTAATGTAACTTATTTTTTTGAGGCGTTTAGCCGCCGAGCATGTGTTAACTCATGTTGCAAAATTTATTTCTGTCTGCCTAAGGGCTGTAACATGATTGACAAAATCCTAGGGTTGATCATGTATGACTTAACTCTTGCTAGTCTTTGCATTTTGTATGACTAGCTTCATGATCATCTAAATATGTAATGTTTGTGATGCCTTACTTTTGTATGTCTGATGATATAATGTTATGTCCCAACCCGCTTAGTTCAACCGGATGAATGAAAATGCCAACGGGATTCGAACTTAGCCATGCAACGGCTTGCTCGAAATTCCGCTCGGTCGAGGTGACTCCTCGCTCAGGTGGGTGACTTCGGTAAACTTGCCTCAGCTTGTCCTTCACACTAATAAAACAAAAGTTTTAAACTACACAGGCTTGATAATAAAGGAGACCAATCCACATAGCTAAAGGAATAATCCTAAGTTGGGTCTGATTGAGTTAGAATATGGAAAGGTCCCACGGTCGGCTTAGAAGTGTTGCACGACATGCTTTCAAAATGACACTCGGTCCTTCGTCCCGTGGTTTGGGAGAAGAAAAGTTGGTCTATGTTGCCACAAAGCTATGAACTTAGCATAAGTCATGGGCGTCGCACGTATAAATGCTTGATAAAGCATGCACTGCCCAATGTTTGGCTTAGCAAAAGCATCCCACAAGTCTGAATGCACCTTTTAACGGTGCAAGGCTTGGCATAGCCTTTGCTCAATCCCACGGGTTAAGTTATTATATGATTGAGTTAGACAAAATTTACGTCGATGAGTGTGTACTCAGTAAGTTTCGAGAACGAAACTTTTTCTGAGTGGTGTATAATGTAATGCCCCATCCCGCTCAGTTTAACCGGAGGAATGAAAACGCCAACGGGGTTCGGACTTAGCCATGCAACGGCTTGCTCGAAGTCCCGCTCGGTCGAGACGGCTCCTCGCTCATGTGGGTGGCTTCGGTGAACTTGTCTCAGCTTAGCCTTCACACTAATAAAATGAAAATTTTTAACTGCACAATTAGGCTTGATAATAAAAGAGACGAATCCACATAGCTAAGGGAATAATCCCAAGTTGGGTCAGATTGAGTTAGAATATGAAAATGTTCCACAGTTGGCTTAGAAATGTTGCACGAAGTACTTTCAAAATGGCACTCGGTCCTTCGTCACGTGGCTTGGGAGAAGAAAAGTTGGTCTATGTTGCCACAAAGTATGAACTTAGCATAAGTCATAGGCGTCGCACGTATAAATGCTTGATAAAGCATGCACTGTCTAATGTTCGGCTTAGCAAAAGCATCCTACAAGTCTAAATGTACGTTTCTATGGTGCAAGGCTTGGCATAGCCTTTGCTCAATCCCACGGGTTAAGTTATTGCACGATTGAGTTAGGCAAAATTTATGTCGGGCTATCGAAGTCATAACAAGCATTGTCCCACAATTTCTGCAGTTGTCATAGCCCCATAGTCCCACAATCTCAAAGCTCGTCATATAGAGTATGACTTGGACGATAATTTCATAAAGAACATAAGTTGGTTTAAGGCACGAGCCACGGTTGGTTCAAAGATAAGTGTGCCACGGTCTATGGCACGTATAAAATACGTTTTGTTCAAAGTTATGCTGGAAGGTTATGAATTAGTCATTTATAAGTTTGAGTCAATAAGAGTATGGAAACACTAGAAGAGATGTCGGGACTATAGGTCAGTCGTCGAGGCAACCCTGGTTTGGGCTCTGCAAAATAAGTATGAAAAGTAAAGAAGGGTAGCAAAGGAAGTAAGTCGTTACGATTAGGCCATGCATTTACGGTTGAGTTTAGAAGTTCTTATAGTTACGTGGTCATGGACAACTTGTGCATAAAGTTTCGTGCCCTCGATTCGGTAGCCTGGGGCCACAGGACCGTATCAGCCTAGGAGGAAAGCAAGGTAGTTAGGTAAGAACACGTCGCGGTGATTCGAGGACTTGAGCAGGGCTAGCTACCCTTAGCTGCAAGGGTCTCGTCTGTACCACCTATATGCCCAAGATGGCTTGAATTGCCAGTAACATTTCATATAGATAAGTTGGTGTGCTGAGCGGCAATTCGCATGCACGGTATTGGTCAAATAAAAGAAAGTACAAGCACAATACGAGTTGTGTCAAAAAGGGTATAGACAGTTGCAATACCATTATGGAGCCTAAGATTTGGCTAGATAAATACACGTGCTTCGGCACAAAATGTGGCATTGAGTATTGAGTCGTTTACTCAGAGTTACATAAGTCAGATTTGAGTCGTTCAAGTTAAGTCAAGAAGGGCCGTAAGGCAAGTTTGGTTAAGGCGTGTTAAGTGGTGAGGCACGGTCTCGATGTTGAAGCACACACCAAATTTACGGCATGACCAAGTTGTTGTATTTCAAATATGGGTAGAAAGGCAAGCACGATTGATAATCTGATGTTGTTGGCACAAGAATGGTCTAGAGACACAATAAGCAAGCTATCGGTGTAATGGCACGATGATGGTCTAAAGACATAAATAGGCCAAGAGTCTAAGTCCTAAAATCGATCCTAAGGCAAGAGTAAGAAGACAATCATAAAGGGATTATGTTGCACAAAGTAAAAGAATGTGTTGATTTATATGGGAGGGCGAGGAGCTCCTCCACCAGTACGGTTGTGTACTGACACCCACATTGTTTCCATATGCAGGCACAGGTAGAAGATCGTTTGGCATGGAGCTCACTTGGATGCGTTGAGGTATGGAGTTCCTTGGCATTTCGAGGCGTGTGAGAGAGCAGAGTGACTTGATGTATGGACATCGCCTATCTGAAGCATCTGCTGGCTCATCAAAGTGTATTGAGAGATGAGAGAGAGCAGAATGACTTGTATTGTGAGAAGAGTGAGACTGAGTGATTGTAATCATGGCCACGTGCCACATTGTAATCTCCATTTCAATATAAATAAAGAGTTCTCATTTTGTATACTCATGTTGCCTTTATTATTCAATGTTTCTGCTTGGGACTTCTATGCGACGACCCTGTCGCTTAACCTGTAATCGGTTGTTATGGAATCCGCCTTGTGTGAGCGCAACCTGGGCTCACGCGACATCATGCCTTAGTATCGGTCCTACGGGACCGGGGTGTGACATAATGGTATCATAGCACGGCTCTACGTCCTTGGACTTTCTATTGAATTCTTTAACTCTGATGGTTTTATTCTAAAAGTCGCTTCCACAAATCGATATCGTTGGTACGCTCTCTCTCAATGTTCTGCAGAATGTTTCATACAATAAGTCTATATAATTTAAAAAATCTCATAAGAGTAAATTTGATTGAACAAGATGGTTTTACGTAAGGCACGGTTGGCTAAATCGGACTGGGCATATACACCAAAAATTGCATAGATAATAGCAAATTGTGTGCCATCAAGTGTTATCGATTGGGATGAGTTTGACTCGATTCATAGAATGGGATGACTAATCATAGAGATTCCATCGAACGGTGTTATCATCAATACGATATAGATAAACGTGCTTGAAATTTGATGAATGGTTCGAATGGAGATTCGAAGTAATCGATAGTGAATCAAATGATAGTTTTGAGGATTTGTCGAATGACTTCATCCCTAAGTGGTATATGGGATACCCTCGGATATGTCGACCGATTGAGGATACATGGTGCCAATGAGTCTATTAGCAATCATCGCCGTATGCAAACCTTAGATTGAGTATCATTGATCAAGTTATAATCTTGAAGTTTTTGACGGGTTGATTCGAACGAACTAGAAACAACGCGCATGGGATTGGGATTGCGTAATTATGAAACGCAAAAAATGATTGAGTAGGAAAATTGAATCGAAGAAAAACTTAAGGTGTAACTAACGAATGACTCAATTAAGGAATCGATATGAATCGTATACACAAAGTTAGCACGATGGAAAGATAGCGTGCATAAAAAGTTTGATTTTGAAGTTACGACTCTAAGGATTTGGGATAGACATTGCTCGATGATATGAGTTAGCATACAATAATGCAACTTGACAAATATATGTTGCTTGATGACGTAAGATAAACGGATGAACATACGTGATTTTGAGTCTCAAAGAATTGATCATGTAACTAGTTTGAAAGTTAATGATCGAATTTGATATTAAATGTCGAGGAGATTATGGTAATCCAGTTCGGATGATAGCATCAGTTGCTCGACTCGAAGTTCGATGCAAAGGAAGATCATCAGGTTATGTGCATCATCGATGGTATTGAGGCGTATCAAAGATCAATGTGCAATAACTCGGGGGTACTCTAATTCGAAGAATGACGATCATGTAAATGTTATTGTTTCGATGGATGCTATACTTGGGATTTTGATAAAAATAAATGTTAAGATGAAAACAAAAGTGTCTTGATTTATTCGATGATAACCACAACGATGTCATTCTTGTCTTGTGTGAGCGTAACTCCAGCCTCGTACATGCGTCACGCTATGTTAGGGCGATCATTCCGCGGGAGCGCTGACATGGTGATTCATGTCCAACGTGGATGATCGAACTTACGAGAGCTCAAGGCATGGCAGTTGGATTGTTCTGACTTGTGGTTGCGAAGGTGAATTCGAGGATTATTCGGACTTGTGATTGACGATTAAGTAAGTTTAAGGATTGAGTAGATCCAATCTGCGTATCGAGAATGAATTAGTGTCACGATCCGCACCCTGATTAGGGGCACAAAAATGTGGGTACGTCCAGCCTACGTCGCAGTATCGGCAGTAGAATGCTGTATAGGTCATCTATAACATCTAACATCTAACAACAAGAAAATATAACCTGTCATCTCCGTAAGGAGGTATAATATAACATCTCAACTATATAATCTCAATCACAAGACTAAGGAAGATAGAGCACGATATGGAATCATATAAAAGGAAGAAACTGAATATAAAGTAGAGTTATCACAACACACAGTAGATGTCCAACACAAATAATACATATCCAGAATATAAATAAGTCTCTACTAACATTCGGAACAATCCGATACAAACTGAAAGCTAAAAGTTCTAAGCTAATACTAAGGCACTCTCTACTGGACTAGATCCTCCTCTGGCTCCTGTGTGCCACCCTCGTAGGCCTCATAGAAAGTGGGGACAATCATCTATATCATCTGTAATATTTTATCAACATATCCAGTCAGGATGGAACAAGCACATCACCTCTAACAGTTCAAAATAATTGACAAGCGCTATGAGTATGTAATAATAATAAAATTCTTGACGATCAGGTTATAGAGATAATGTACACGGAAAAGACGAGTGTATAAAGAACATGCAAAATGTGAAAACAGGCAGATATATAATAATGGTAAACCTATCATGCAAGGTATGTAATAGACAACTTAGAGGATTAGTGTTTTGACCAGTGATTTAAAATACCAATTTGTTATGTGAACGGCTAGGGGGAGATATCCAGCAAACCATATACCTACATGTGTGGCCGCTATTATTCACGCAAGATCAACGGGATAGAAAGTGTATGTTCGCATGTCTCCATGGTATTTCCTCGCCCGACTAGTACATATGGAATCCAGGTTCTTCGACATGCATTTCATTATTCGTGATAGATGCATTAGTCATGATTTACATTATTCGTTATAGTCATGAAACCACGTATCTTAAGTCAAAAAATCCATAAAATACCAATCCGCAAGTCCATCATGTCAGAATCAAGATAGAACACTAATATAACATGCATCACAGGATATATCAACATAATAAAACTATCAGAGAATGTACTCGCCTGATACCCTGAATGACTGATATGAATAGATGTCCGAACTGATGTCACAGAGTCCTAATTAGAGCAACACATGTTATAAAAAGTTTAATTTGAAATGATAGAAATTTACAATGCAATCTACACGTTTCTAAGTCAATCTAGGTCAAAGTCAACTCTTGGTCAACTCTAAGTCAACTCTGGTCCACCTTGGGTCAAACTAGGAGTCAAGGTTAAGCTTCTAGGGTTTTGGTCAAACTTAGATTAGTGGTCAACATCTATGATACTTAGGATATATTAATATATATACATACCACATATATCCGTACCCATATAGTACCACCCTAACACATACATATAGATATCATATATCAAGTATATACATATCCTCACTATGAACCATAACATATATCTATATACTCTCATAATATATATAGATACTATATAACCCAAAAATATGTATACCTATCTATATAACCCTTCCACAATCTAACATCACCTACTCAAATTCAAATACTTAGACACTAACCTACTAATACTAGAATACCATATCAACCTTGGTCATATCGGCATCCCAATACCAATACCTTGGTTGGAATCCAATACCTTAACTTGGGTAAACCTAACCTTACCTTGATATCTTGATACCTTACCTTGGTACCTTGATACCATACCTTGGTCATAAGGTAAACTAATCATTTACCTTGAAGGTAAAGGTAATTCATATTTACCTTAAGATACTAACTTGGTATCATGAGATACCAAGATACCACTCAAATATCTAATTAACTAACTATCTAATGTACTAACATAACATCTTAACTAATATCTAACATATAACCTATAGAGACTAACTTGCTAACATACCAATATCTAGAACTAACATAACCTACTAACGTATCAATATCTAACATACTGGATATCTAACATCAAACTATCTAACAACATATCAAATATCTAACAAAATACTAACCTCTACTATCTAACTAACACTCATACTAACAAAAATAATATATATATGTACTATATCATGCATATACTCGACAACCTATGATACCTACATTCACTTAATATCTATACTACATAGGCTCATAGATTACACATAATGCCTATGTCGTATAGTCACTCTTCTACTTAAAATCAATACTATACCAATTGGGCCTTCAGTAGATTTTAGGATTAATGTATGTTGTAGCCCTTCGTATTAGCTTTCCGAAACTTCAAACGGATCGCATTTTCGTGTCCTGAAGCTTCCGAAATCGCGAAAACACCGAAACGCGTTTGTCTTTCGGACAGCTGACACTCAAACAATTTTACAGAAAGTTCTAGAATGTATTTTACTTATTAATATAGATATTTGGAAGCTAACTTCGATACGGTTCTTTTAAAAAAATGGAAGATTAATCGGAGTTCTAAGCTAAAAGTTATGAAATTTCTAAGTTGTTATGGCTACTAAAAACGTGGATGAATATTATGACGAATTTGGTTGTTTGGACAAAAGAAACACATCTCACTCTCCACACCACTCAAGACACACATCAAACCACACTCCCCTCTCCTCTAACACAAGCACACCACTAACAACATATCCACACACATCTAAATATATGAAATATATCTAACATACCTATTATATATATACAAAATAGTCCATTATATAAAGAGACACTAAAATGACAAGTTGGGGCTAAAAATATGACATGTAGACTAAACCACTTAGATCTAACCATGGATATCCAAATGAAACTCATTCTAACCATCCTAACTAACATCAATCCATCCTCTAACATGTCTAAAACTGAAATTAAAACATAATTAAACCTATTAGACATTAAACCAAACACATGAGGTGTCCAAATTTAAGATCTAATAAGTAGGACACAAGACACAATTCTAAATTGCTCTAGAGAGCTCCAAATGACCTCAAACTTGAATCTAAAGGGGGTACAAGCATGGGGGTGGATCCTATGGATTCAAAACTAACTAATATGCATAGAAAACCAATTTAGAGGGTTGGTTTTACCTATTGGGAGTGAGATCCCAATGATACTCTCAAGGATACGGCTCCGATACGAAGATCCTTCCAAAATGGATACTCCTCCTTACACTTTGCTCCAAATCTTTGCTAGCACCCTCCCTTGGTATATGAGAAGATTGGATGGAAGTTTTGGTGGAGGAATGAAGAGATTTGGAGATCAAATCAAAGAGGGAAGCTCTCTAATTTGGGGAAGAACACTTTGTGAAGGAAAATAGGCAAGATGGAATGAAATGAAAGAAAGTGAGGCTAACCTACCTATAGTGGCTGCCATTAAACCCTATTTGGGCCTTGGGAGAAAGCCCACTAAGGCATCAACTAGTTCTCTTGGTTAATTTTAAGTTAGGTTCAAGTTTGGGATCAAAAGGGTTAAATTTAAGCCTCTAACTTAACCAATCTAACAAGTGGGATTTGTCTAAACTTACTAACTTAATTAGTGGGATTTGTGGGCCATGACTAACTAATCTTGGGGTCCCGTCTAGAGTCTAAGTTACCCGGGTCACTAACACAAGTCGAAACGAAACGAAACTCAAACCCGACTAAATAAATCCCATAAAATTAATATTAAAATATTAAAATTCCCAAAATATTAAAATATGAAAAATGACCAAAATTATAATACATCAATTTAAATATTATTAAAATAATCTAAAATTCACCAATTCATCAAAATCCTAAATAATTCAAAAGTCACAAAATGACCAAAATATCCTTAGTCTAAAAAGTGGTAATTAGCTAATCTAATCACATGGGTTAGGCCTCCATAGTCATGATTAGTCTCTAGGCTAAGCAGCTCTAAGGTTACACTAGCCAAAGAATAAAATCACAAAACACTAATTTAATGATATTAAAATAATCAAAATTTACTAATAAATCAATAACATGATTTAAACCTATTATTAAATAATCAATTTTACAAAAGTTCAAAATTACCCTCATTTTAGAAAAGTGGTGGTTACAATTAGTCTAGACTCAAAACGAGAGTTACGTCTCCGATGAGGGAGATAATCCTGCGGGAATGTTGGCATGGTGATTCATGTCCAGCGTGGATAATCAAACTTGCGGAAGATTTGGGGCATGACATATTTCTATGCTAGACAATCTTGTAATCGAATACGTGAATTATTTTGAACGACTTAGGAATATGGTATAAAATTTTGGTTTAGAAACAAATTATGCCGTGGTGTACTTGAGTTGGATAGATAGATTATATCGAACATATTTACAGAGATAGACTACACAAACTGCTAGTTTGGACGTGTAATATGGATATGCCGATGAATTAGTTGAGCAGAACTTACCGTAGGATGTCTTTGTTGAACGATTCAGACCCCTTGAACTAAGTGTTGCAAGTAAAAATAGAGGAATCTATGCTCGAAGTTTAAAAATTGGAATGATGCGAGCTTGGATAGAAAACCTCGTACTATCAACTTGGTTTGACCTTAGGATTGGGGTCAGTGTTGATATTATTGTTTGGGAACGGTGATTCCAATACGAACGTTGACTATAGCCTAGAGAGATGGCCTAGCGGTTAAGCAAGACTTCCCTATTTTCGATAGGTAGCATCGATACGATTGATTTTCAAGATTGATAGGATGAATCAAATATATGGAATTGGACTCTCTATCACGAGACTTGGCTGAAATGTATATATTTTGGGGATGCCTAGAATATGTGTATGATCCAACTAAGTGATACATTGAATTCAGATGAGACTAACGGATTGGAAAGGTATCGAGGATTTTGAAATGGGGTGTTTCAAAGAAAAATATTGATGATAGTGCGATCATTGGATTCAAAATGTACAAAGGATATCGCTCGGCAGTTTGTACTAGAACTAGGTTGTTCGTGTGCACGACGAATGTAACATATCCATTTTTGAGTAAAGTCTATGAGTGTGTACTCAGTAAGTTTCGAAGACGAAACTTTTTCTGAGTGGTGTATAATGTAATGCCTCGTCCTGCTCAGTTCAAGCGGAGGAATAAAAATGCCAACGGGGTTCGGACTTAGCCATGTAACGGCTTGCTCGAAGTCCCGCTCGGTCGAGGTGACTCCTCGCTTATGTGGGTGGCTTCGGTGAACTTGCCTCAGCTTGGCCTTCACACTAATAAAACAAAAAATTTCAATTGCACAAGTAGGCTTGATAATAAAAGAAATGAATCCATATAGCTAAGGGAATAATCCCAAGTTGGGTCAGATTGAGTCAGAATATAAAAATGTCCCACGGTCGGCTTAGAACTGTTGTACGACGTGCTTTCAAAATGACACCCGGTCCTTCGTCATGTGGCTTGGGAGAAGGAAAGTTGGTCTATGTTGCCACAAAGCTATGAACTTAGCATAAGTCATAGGCATCACACGTATAAATGCTTGATAAAGCATGCACTGCCCAATGTTTGGCTTAGTAAAAGCATCCCACAAGTCTAAATGCACGTTTTTACGGTGCAAGACTTGGCATGGCCTTTGCTCAATCCCACGGGTTAAGTTATTGTACGATTGAGTTAGGCAAAAGTTACGTTGGGCTATCGAAGTCATAGCAAGCATTGTTCCATAATTTTTGCGGTTGTCATAGCCACATAATCCTACGATCTAAAAGCTCGTCATATAGAGTATGACTTGGGCAATAATATCGCAAAGAACACAAGTTGGTTTAAGACACGAGCTGCGGTTGGTTCAAAGATAAGTGTACCACAGTTTATGGCACGTATGGAACATATTTTGTTTAAAGTTATACTGAAAGGGTATGAATTAGTCATTCATAAGTTTGAGTCAATAAGAGTATAGAAACACTGGAAGAGATGTCGGGACTGTAGGTCAGTCGCCGAGGTAACCCTGGTTTGGGCTCTGTAAAATAAGTATGAAAAGTAAAGGGTAGCAAAGGAAGTAAGTCATGACGATTAGCCCATGCATTTACGTTGAGTCTTGAAGTTCTCGTATGGACAACTTATACACAAGATTTTGCGCCCTCGATTCGGTAGCCTGGGGCCACAGGACCGTATCGGCCAAGGAGGGAAGCAAGGTAGTTAGGCAAGAACACGTAGCGATGATTCGAGGAGTTGAGCTGGGCTAGCTACCCTTAGCTACAAGGGTCTCGTCTGCACCACCTACATGTCCAATATAGCTTAAATTGCCAATGACCATTCATATAGACAAGTTGGTGTGCTGAGCGACAATCCGCATGCATGGTTTCGGTCGAATAAAAGAAAGTACAAGTACAGCACGAGTTGTGTCAAAAAGGGTATGCACAGTTACAATACCATTATGGAGCACAAGATTTGGCTAGGTAAAGACATATGCTTCGACACAAAATGTGGCGTTTGTATAAGTCGGATTTGATTCGTTCGAGTTAAGTCAAGAAGGACCATAAGACAAGTTTGGTTAAGGCTTGTTAAGTGGTGAGGTCGATCTCGATGTTGAAGCACGCGCCAAATTTATGGCACGAGCAAGTTGTTGCATTTCAAATATGGGTCGAAAGGCAAGCACGAGTTGATAAGCTGATATTGTTGGCACAAGAATGGTCTAGAGACACACGATAAGCAAGTTATCGATACAATGGAACGGTGATGGTCTAGAGACATAAATAGGCCAAGTGTCTATGTCCTAAAATTGATCCTAAGGGAAGAACAGAAAGACAATCATAAAGGAATTATGTTGCACAAAGTAAAAGAACGTGTTGGTTTTTTATGGGTGGGCGAGGAGCTCACTCCACCAATACAGTTGTGTACTGACACCCATACTGTTTCCATGTGTATGCACAGGTAGAAGATTGTTTGGCTCGGGCTGCGTCGAGGAACAGAGTTCTTTATCATTTCGAGGCGTATGACCGCACGGAACCGAAACGTATACGAGACATAATATATGGACATCGCCTATTTGAAGCATCCGCTGACTCATCAAAGTGTATTGAGAGATGAAAGATGAGAGAGAGCATAGTGACTTGTATTATGAGAAGAGTGAGACTGAGTGATTGTAATCATATCCACATGCCATATTGTAATCTTCGTTTCAATATAAATAAAGAGTTCTTATTTTGTACATTCATGTTGCCTTCATTATTCAATGTTTCTGCTTGGGACTTCTATGCGACGACCCCGTCGCTTATCCTATAATCGGCCATTATGGAACCCGTCTTACGTAAGCACAACCTAGGCTCACGCAGCATCACGCATTAGTGAGGACGATCGGTTCTACGGGACCGGGGCATAACATAATGGTATCAGAGCACAGCTTTACGTTCTTGGACTTTTGATTGAATTCTTTAACTCTGATGGCTACGTTCTAAAAGTCATTTCTACGTGGCCAGTTTGGTCCACGTGCGTCGCGTGTTTCGAGTGTTGCACGTCCGCTCATTTCGCTTGTCGTACGCCTGTGTGCTGTGCATATTTCGCTTGCCGTGCGCCGTGCATCTGCGTGCTACATGTTTTACGTGTCGTACGCCCGCACATTTTGTTAGCTACACGCCTGTGTGCTGTACGCATTTTGCTTACCGCATGCCGTGCATCCGTGCGTGACGTATTTCGCGTGTCGTACGCCCGCGTATTTCGCTTGCCGTGCGGCGTACGCATTTCGCTTGCCGTGCGCCATGCATCCGTGCCCGCACATTTTGCGAGTCGTGTGCCTATACATTTCGTTTGCCATGTGCCCATGTGTCGTGCGTGTTTTGTTTGCCGCACGCTGCACGTTATGCATTTGTGCCCGTACATTTAGCATGCCGCGTGCCACCGTATTTTATTTGTCGTATGACCGTACACCGTACATATGCTTCCCGTGTGCCTTGGCCAGTTTTGTCCATGCGCCATGCGTTTTGCGTACTGCATGCCCACGTGTTTTATTTGTCGCATGTCGTACATCCGTGCCTCGTAAGCCATGGCCATTTTTTTTATACGCACCGCATGCTTCGTATGCCCATGCGCAAATCTCTGTCGCGCAATATCTAAATGACTGTTTTTGCATGTTTAAGCTGTTTTATAGCTAGAATCTTGTGAAACTCAAAACATAAAATTTGTAGATCTTCGTCTTTGCTTCAAGAATGTTCATGTCTCACTTTAACTGGATTTCATATGTGACTGGTAATTTCAATCACCCATAGATGTTTTTGATCTTCTTTGTATGTCTTCTGTACTTGGCCTAAATTACGACGACCCAACTTGATAATCTTGGGCTAGTAACTTGAACTTAAACATGATAATATGATCCTGTCTTGATAATCTTGATAGTGGCTCGTCGAGGTGCACTCCTGATAAGTATTCTTGATATGACAAGTAAACCTGACATGACATATATAATCTTGATTGTTGTTGCAACGGCTATTTCCTGTCTTGCTAGTATAACTCATGTCTTGACTCTGTCGTTGATTTTTCAATTATGGTTGTACAAGCTACCTGTCTTGTCTTGCGTCATGTCCAGGACATGGATTCCTAGTTACCACGATCAGGGATTCATAATGAATCTGACTAGGTTAAACGACTAGATTGATCAAGTAACTCATATAGAGAGATTTTTCAGTTACAGGCGATCCCATTATCCCGGTCACACTTGTGGACTTGTAGCCTGCCATCGAGTAGGGCGCATTTTCAGTACACTATCATGTGTTATACTTTTTGTATCCTAAGTACTCAAGTACACCAGAAATTTTGATAACTCTTGTAACTTGACAACTCTCATAACTTCGCATGGATAGCCTGGATAGTCTGCATGGCTTGTGACTGCAAAAATATCTCAACTGCATCTTGTTAGTAACTAGGCCTGTGATAACCCCAGTTAGCTAATGGTAGCAAGCCGTAGGACTTGATTGACCGTGCTTGAATGATTGTCTCATGATTAACATGGGAATTATATTCCACCTCTTGTTCTTTCTGATGCAAGCAAGTATGTTCATTTAACTCTTGTCATTATGTTATTATACTTATGTTCTTATATCAGTTCTTTTATATGTTGGTTGTATTTCATAAGTGGAGCCTCCCTTGTGGTACTTGCTATTTCTGGGGTCTGACCCAGCTGGTTTTGTATTTCCAGATTTGGGAGTGATACCCGAGGATCTACATGTCTTCCAGCCAGATAGTGAACACCAGGAGTAACCGAGACAATGAGTGGGTTTCTTATTTTGCTCTCCCACTCTAATATAACTTAATTCTTTTGAGGCGTTTAGACGCCGAGCATGTGTTATTTCGTGTTGCAAACTTTATTTATGTTTGCCTAAGGGTTGTAACATAATTGACAAAATCTTAGGGTTGATCATGTATGACTTAACTCTTGCTAGTTTTCGCATTTTGTATGACTAGCTTCACGATCATCTAAATATGCAATGTTTGGGATGCCTTAATTTTGTATGTCTGATGATCTAACATCTTGTAACATCTATTTGCTTGCTTGAGATTGAGATACTAGGCTTGTTCTTGACTATAAGGGACTGATGGATTGTAGATTAACCATCATGCATCTAGACAGCCGTGACCGTATTACGAAGTGTGTTGCACTCTGATGTACGTAGCTGGCTGTATATATCCTCCACTCTCCAGTATTCTGGCTCTGGGGCGTGACAAAGCCCACCATCATCAATCAAATATGGGTCCCTGTGTTCGCCAAGTAGCTTCTCCCAAAAGTATTAGTAGTAGTACTCACCTTACTAGGAGAGAGAATAAGGACTTCACGTCCTTCAGAATACAATACTCACATAATAAAGTAGACGTGAAAACGTACCCCAAAAGTCTTCAACAATGACCAAATGTTAGAATAGTAACAGATCGAAAGAACCCCTACATAAAGGGTTATATGTGGCGTACCTTGAAGCGTTGTAGCATGAATATTAAATATTGTCTTAACCACGTGTGGAGATTTGAGTAACGCCAAAGATGGTGCTAGTATGTTGACATACTTGCCCTCACTCTTGGATAATACTCACAAATCGAAGATGGTAATAGGCTAATTCAATACTTTCTTGTGACAATCGAAGGCTCCATTCTGTTAGTCTTCAACCCAATATCGGTTAATATTTCTATATCCTCCAACAAAGCCACCTTATCCTTCCACTTTATAAGCTTCATGTAGGTCTGACTCAATTAAGGGCAAAATAAGGACCTTGGACTTCATCATAATGCTTAATCACAGTTTAAGTGGATAAGAATGGAGTGCTTTAGTTAAGAAAAGTTGTTATCTCTTTTGATGAATCAATTACCTCGCGACCTTAAAGCAAGTTAATTATTTTTGCGAGTTTCTCTTCAATCTTTTGGGAATTAAGGACAATTTGATCTTCTTTGGCACGGAAGGGCACTTGCTCATAATCGGAAGGCAAAAATTAGTCTTGAGTGATTTGTCGCATCCTCTTCCACGTTTCTATGGAAAATTTTACTAGGATACACGTGTGTGGTGCACTTTATTCCACCATGATGACATTTTTTCTTGAGTTTATGCTCAACAAACTTAACTTGGTACCACATATGTATTTTCAAATAATTAAAGGCAAATCCTTCGGTAGAACAACTCACACCAGACACGCGCATTTATAATCAAGCAAGAAATACATAAAGTGCTAAGAAGAAGTAAATTCTTCTTACCTTGTCTACCTTATCAATAAATATAGCCTTGATATACTCGTTCTCTCAAACCAGTAAAATGCGTAAGTTAGAAACGAATATAGCTCAAAATGAACCTAACTACAGGATAATAATCGAACTGATGGTACGTTCACATATATATGAATATTTGTAAGTAAATATATACGTAAAGTATTGGTCATTATATTAACATAGGTATCAATATGTTCCATAGTCGAAATAAAAATACCTAAGTTACAAATTCTAATACTTATCAAGTACAAGTAGAAAACCCTAAAAATTAATAATAAGTCTAAAAAATAGTTTTTCATCAATATAAAATAAAATTTTCCAATTCAATAAATTTGCAACAAAAATATAAGTTTCATTTAAATCAGCATTCCTCGATTTCTAAGATATTTATTTTTCGATAGTCCAACACATAACTATAGGTTCCTCTTAGTCATATGTAGAGCTATATATCATAAGTATAGGAACCTCAAACTTGTATAATAGTCACCGAGTACAACTTTCAAAATTAGGTTTCGGTAGTATTAGGGTTAGTTACGTAAATTGTTAATGATGCATATATCGGGAATGACTTAACATATATGCTACTTTTCAACATACTTCCTTCTTGGTCTAAGCTTGCATATAGAAACACATAGATAGACATGTACGTAGAAACACATAGCAATACTTTACTAGGATAATGTGTATATACAAGCACATACACATACAAGAATTATTTCCATGTCCTACGATCCTTTAAAGTAAATATAAACTTGTGTCATACGATTACATCGATGAATATACTTATGTGCTACCATCGAATCAAAAATGAAACATGCATAGAATAATCTTTATAAGCTATGACACACATATATACAACATAGTTTTTGAAATAAAAATTAAAAAGATAACTTAGCTTCTAAAAATTAATTTTAAAGAGAATAAGGACTTACCATAATTTTTTAAAAGAAGGGAGTGTGTCTTCACGTTAAAAAGTGATAGAAATGATGTATGCTTCTCTCTTTCTAGGCTATAAACTCTTGGTTTTGATATGGAGAAGGTGTGTGTCTTCTTTTCTAAAGAGGAGAGAAGAAAATTAAAGAAGAAAGCATAGAAGGAGGTGTGTGCTTCCTTTGCTTCCAAGCTAGAAAATACTAAGTTGTGTGTGTTCTTACCTTGCTATACTTGCATGAAAAGGGAAGAATGTGCAGAGAAAGTGGCTGGTCTTTTTCTTGGTTAAGGAGAAAGGAAGTAAGGAAAGAAAGAAAGAAAGAAAGAAAGTAAATGACGAAATTAAAAGAAAAGTAAGTATAAATGAAAGAGTTTTACTTAAGAAGTAAGTAACTTAAGACAGAAGTAAAAAAAAGAAGAAGGAGGAAGTGTCATGTTGCATGGATAACCCTTGCATACAAGGTGGACGTGGCAAGTATGAGGTGTCACTAGGAGAAGAATGCCTTAAAGACTAAGAATACGACTAAGCTAATTAAATAGCTTACAAGTAGCTTAAGCATTTCTATGAAAAGTAAGTCAAGCATCTCTCCTATTATAATAGTATATGAAGTTTACATAAAAAATATTTCATTATCATTATTTTATTAAAATCTTAAAAGTACAAAATATTATATTAGTACAATAATAAAATTTCTTCTCGTAAAAATTATTTTCTCGTAATATTATTAATATTATAATAAAGTTTTAGAAAATGATTATGACATCGTAGGTGTTGTGGTATAACACAAATACCGTATATGGGGTTGGGTGTTATGTGCAATGCTATTTGATTGTTACCGAAACCCACACGAAGAGGGTCCGGCCCCCTTGCTTTCTCACTTCTTTGCAACCTCCGTGTGGGGTCTTGACATTGTTATCACTGCTATAAACCCCGCTTGGGGTTGAAGCTTTGACAACGAATCCATCCAGGACCATCCTAACCCTCGTGTGGGGTAGATCAGTCGAAACCTAGAGGATGATACAGGGTAGCGATCATTTTGTAGACCAATGTATGGAGTCCTAACAATGATGATGTTGGAGTTGGCCATGAAAAATCGGTTAATGAAAAAGACGATAAGAACGACTTCAAAATAAATTTTCACATAATATTTCTACTTCACAAAGAAATTTAGGATATTAATTATCTACAAATGATAAAAGAACCTATATCTTTAGCCAACCTCATATATATATATATATATATATATATATATATATATATGTATATATATATATATATATGTATATATATATATATATATATGTATATATATATATATATATATATATATATATATATATATATAAAATATATATATATATATATACATATATATATATATATATATATATATATATATATATATATATATATATATATATATATAAAAGAACCTATATCTTTAGCCAACCTCATATAAATATATATATATTTTATATATATATAAAAGAACCTATATCTTTAGCCAACCTCATATAAATATATATATATATATATATATATATATATATATATATATATATATATATATATATATATATATATATATATATATATATATAAAATATATATCTTTTAGCCAACCTATATCTTATATATATATATATATATATATATATATATATATATATATATATATATATATATATATATATATATATATATATATATATATATATATATATATATATATATAAATATATATAAAATATATATATATAAATATATATATATATATATATATATATATATATATATAAATATATATACATATATATATATATATATATATATATATATATATATATATATATATATATATATATATATATATATATATATATATATATATATATATATATATATATATATATATATATATATATATATATATATATATAAAATATGTGTGTGTGTGTGTGTGTGTGGTAATAATCAACAATACGATCAAAAATCCTAGATTTTAGGCAAAAACATGTTAATGGATTCCATCATCACAAGCATGGATCAATAACATCAAATAAAATCCTAAATTTATAACATGTAAATATTAATAGTTCATCCATTACATATAATCCTAAATACTTATGGTTTCTAAGGTAAGGAAAGAAGTCACGAAGGCTCTGATACCATATGAAGATATTAGAAATATCTTGTATCAAACTGATATAGCGTACATATTCCAATTCTGAATCCTTATAGGATTTATTTTTCTTTTACTTTCCTTTTTTTAGCTTTATTTTTTATATAGAGTTGTTAAGAATCCTATTCTTTTAGGATTCTTATTTTGACACTATCTTTTATTAGGATAGATTTTTATCTTTATTGGATTAGGATTGTGTTGTCATAAAAGTCCTATAAATAGGCACATTTTGTATGCAACTGAGGAATAATTTTTTAATCAATAAAATTCTTCTTTAAGTTCTGAGATTTGTTCTGTCCTTTTTTTGGTCATAGACTCGATTGATCTGTAGTTTCAGAAGCCCCTCACTTGAGGTTTTCAAGCAACCTTCGTACGGACCCCTCATAAGGCCATCCATTAGAGTTTTTGTGGCACCTCTTAGCCCTCACTAAGCAATGGTGGTCTAGTTATCGTCATCACTGATTGTCTTGGCCATTGCCAAGCACGAAGGTAAGTCCGTTCCGCTATCACGCTGTATCAAGTGGTATCAGAGCACCACATATCGAGAATTCTAATTTTTTGGAAACCTTTAGGAATCTTCTTTTGCAAAACAACAATGGCGAAACCAGTAACGCATGAGGAGTTTGGATGACCAGTGTGTATCGTTAGGCGGCTATTGCTAGCCCCAAAGATTGAAGAACCATCGCAGTACCACAATGTCTTTCGAACCCGATACAAGGTCAAAGACAAGCTATGCAACATCATTATTGATAATGGGTGCACAGAGAACATTATTTCAAGAGCAATGGTAGAGAAGATGGGACTGGACAAAGAAGCACATTCGGCTCCATATAATATTAGCTGGACTCAACATGGCTATAACATTGTCGTCTCTGAAGTTTGTCACATACCCTTCTCCATCGAAAAGACCTACAAAGATGAAGTCACGTTCGATATTGTCGACATGAACTATTGTACATCATCCTCAGTCGGTCGTGACAATTTGACAAAAATGTCACATATCGGAGAAGAGACAACACATATTCCTTCCATCAAGATGGGTGACGTCTCACTCTCTATCTATTAGCACCGTATGATATTTGTAAGACCAGTCCACAACCACAAAAGGGCTCTAGCATGTTTGCAAAAACAAAAGTGTGGAACTTTATTTATACAAACTTTGTAAAGATTACAAGAATTCTGGGAAAGGTACAACTTTAGGAATCCAATCTAGATGACGATTGCTTTATCCCTTGGACGATGTGAACTTTGAAGACGGAGCCTCTGAAGTTGAAGACAACTCTGGAATTGAAGGCAAAAGCCTCGGAAGAATGCAGCAGCACTTGGGTAAGAACTCCTGAACTCTCTGATATTTCTCAACTTTTTATGTCTGATCCCTTTGAATGAAGGCTTGAAACTCTATTTATAGAGTTCTGGAAATAACTAACTTTTACTTATTCTGAACTGTGCATGCTGGATTGTGCATGGATTGGATTGCGCAACTTTGGACTGCGCAAGCAGTTGTTGGATTATGGGCTAACTGTCTTGGACATATGGCATCATTTGATTGAAATGCGCATGATCGTGCATAGACAGTTGCCACGTAATGAGCTATTGATGGCATGAATGCCACGTGTACTTTATCACTTGTATTGATGGAGTGTGCAACCTAAATTGCGCTGGCTTCGGATTGCGCGAGCATGGACTGCACAACAGAGTGGTTGGCCGATTGTGCTGCCAGCTGTCCTCGAGCGCCGTACTGCACGATAAACAAACAGTCGCCTCGTTCTCCGTGCTGCCAGCTGTCAGAAGATTTGATTGTGTCAGATAATGATGACTATTGCCACGTCAGCCTGCGCGCTTGAGAGTGTGCGCAGTCTAGTGTGCGCAATCTGTGTGATGCACAATCTGATGTCTGCACAGTTCATTTGAAAGATGTATTTCTCGATCTTCATGACTTTGTTGATGTGTACAACTTGATTTTTAGGACCTATAAGACCCCCTTCAAAGTTTTCGAAAGTTGAACTTATTCAAAATTTTGAAATACTTTGAATTTTGAATTTTCAATCAAGTTGTGCATGTGATGAGGAAGTCTGCGCAATCGGATGGATCAGTCCAACTTTTTCGGCGCAATCTGAGGTGGCCGTTTCTCTTTTGAAAAATTATAAATAGTTCTCCTCATTCTTCATTTCATTCTTTATTTGCTTTTGAGAGAGAGAAATCCCTGAGCTCATCCGACTTCAGCTTTCTTCTCCGTCGAATCTCCATGGCCCCCAAGCGATCCTCCGCCGCCGACAAGGGCAAGGCTCCCGCCGCGTCTTCGGCTAGGGTTGTGCGACGTCCTTTCCGTTATGAACTTGTGCACCCTGCTGTACGAGGTAGATAATCCGATCGAAAACTCTTTTTAGAGTTTTTCGACTTGACTACATCTGAAAACCTATCTCTTTTTAGAGATATGGTCATACTACGCCACCCTTTTTAGGGTTTTGGTTGCACGAACTAGTTATTCTTCATTTTTATGAAGAATACCTTCTCGTGCAATCAGTTGAATTGCGCTGGCAAAAGTCAGCACAATCGGCTGAATTGTGCTGGCAAAGGTCAGCGCAATCGACTGATTTGTGCAAGAATATCAGCGTAAACTGTTGTTTTGCGCCGGCTTTGTCAGCACAATCTGGTGCTTGTGCAAGCTTGGTCAGCGCAATCTGATGCTTGTGCAGTCTGATAACAGAATCTCTGACTTGACTTGTACTGAATTTGTTTTTGATCTGTTTGATGCAGTTGATACCAGAGAAGATCCTGAGTACAAAATCTTCACAGGAACTTTAGCTGAGCCAGAATTTAAAGAGGACTTATCCCACGTACTTTTTCCGCAATATGCACTTCCATCCTCTCGTCAAACTGTCTTGATCGCACAGGACAATGAGACCTTGCTAAGTCTGATGAATGGACAGCCTTTACAGACTGCTGATGCTATCACCCATAAAAAACCTATGTTCCTGTTTGGTGAAGCGATTGATAAAAGTTCTCAACCAAGACCACGTGTTGAGCAGAGAACTTTTCAGAGGAAGGAAAGATTGGTCTTGCTACCAGATATTGCGAGATACCTTCCTTTGGCACGATATACTCATGCTAGCCATCCTAGGAAGATGGAATGGGACATCACTCCTCTTCAGCAGGCTCGGACAGGAAAAATTTGCGTCAAGAAGGATCCGAAAAACAGGGACATGTTCTATAGTTCTTCAGAGCGACACAGTACTCTACTCAGATGACTGAAACCAGGGTGCATCCCTCCGGAGAATTCTTCTTTGTTGTTGCCTGTGAGGACTCCCATCTTTGCAAATGAGTTTGCAAAAGTTGAAGGCAGCTATCCGGATCAGGATATCCGGCTAACTGGTCTGGTAAATCCAGACATCAAGAGGTGGAGCAGCATAGCCAACTGGATACTGGTCCAGTTTGAAGACCAATATCCTCCTCTTAAAGCTGGAGACTTTGTTGAGAGCTTTGTAAGAATGGGCTACAGACCCATGTCTAAAGAAGCCCAGCTAGCAGGATTTCTGACGTACTGGCTCCGCCGTTTCGTCATGCCTGGGGCAAGTACTGTAGACCGCTTCTACCGCGGTGTCCTTTTTGCTGTTGTCCGGTTAGTCTTTGGCTACCAGATGGATCTACTATCAGTGATGACTTGCAGAATAAATGCGGGTCTTCGTTTGTATGTAGATTCCATGCTCAAGGGTAAGTGTGATAAAGTCAATTTCCCTAGACTGGAATTACCTTATACTTACTTATTCGGATGGTTACTCCTGCACCATCCATCTTTGATGAATCCTGCCATGGGAGCAGTGGGTGGCAGTTTTCTGTGCAGATTCTCACAGAGCCGATGGATATACACTAGTCTGAGAGACTGCAGACGCACTCTGAATCTCGGCAGAGGATAGAATTTTCTTTGCTCTCCCCCTCCAACAGGTTATGAATTCATGACACCAAATACGGTCGACATTGAGAGGCAACCAATAGGTAAACAGCTTTTGAATTGTTGAAGGCGATCAGACCATCGCATCTGGTATACAGATTTGAGGAGGAATGCTATCTGGAACCCTATTTGCCGAGTCGCTTTGCTCGTCAGTTCAGATATGACCAGTTCCATGTGGGCAATGCAATAACTTGCTTACAAGGAACTGGGTACTTGATTGATGGTGCCAGAGCGTGGGCCTACTACAACGCACGAGGCACAAATACAGTGTTCTCGATGCCATAGAAGAATAATAATGGTCCAAGAATGCTGTATACATATTCACAGTTTTACACTGCTGCAAACACTTTTGCCGAAAAATATTGCCTTGTAGATAGTTTTGCAACGGCAAATCGACTGAGGAAACGAATGACTGACACATCGGCTCCTAATAATGATGAGGAACATGAACCAGTGGATGATCCACTGGAAGCTTCCAGGGAAGTTAATTTTCCTGAGGAAGTTAACCAACCTTTAAGAATTTCTCTGAAGGTTGCTAAATCTCCAGCCAAGGAGAAGAAAAGAAGGAGAGAAGAGCCTTCTGTCCCAGCTGCGAAGAAGAAACTGATCTTGGAACATTCTTCGGAGAAGGTCACTACCAGATCACAATCTCGGCAGCTGGCCAAGACAATCCAGCAGGAAGAAGCAGCTACACCGACCTCTGTTCAGAAATAAGTCGAGGTAATAACTGTAGAGAGTCCTGAGAGACCTCTGAAAAGAAAGAAGAGGCTGGTCCGCAGAAAAAGAACCGTTTCTCCGCCTAGACAAGTCTTGTCTTCAATAGTGGTAGATGCTGCAGCGGGACTCACCATGCCATCTCCCACTTCTGTTTCTGAGTCTGGGAATAAAACTCCCAGTCTAGAACAGAGAGAGGAGATTGAGCAGAGGGAAGAGCTGGACCAGAGAAATGAGGCAAAAGAGCCCAGAAGAGATGTTGTCAAGGAAGAGCATGACGCCGTACGATCTCCTTCACCAGCTATGGAGACTACTCAACCTCCTCTTACACCTAGGACACTCCGCGATGAGGAGGATCGTCAAGTGATTGCAGCTTTAGAGGATTGCGACTTTGGCCCGCTGGAGGATTATGTTAATCAAACTGCTGCAACCGCCAGTGGGGATGCACCGGAGGAAGATGAAAATGAGGAGAGCTCTTCATCTAAGGATATTGATGAAGATATACAGGATCCCGAAAGGGATGATGAAGAGCATATGTCTCCTAATGCTGCTGATAACACCTTAGATCCTGAAAAGGATGTTGAGGTGCAGATATCTCCTGAAGGTGCTGATGATACCTTAGATCCTGAAAAGGATGTTGAGGTAGAGGCATCTCCAGAGAAGGTAGCAGATGAAGAAGCGGCCCTGGAGGTAACTCCTGCTGTTGATCCCCAAGGTATAGAGTGAAATTAGCAATCTTCTTTTAATAGATTGATAACTAACATCTTTATTCTTATCCACACAGAACTTGGGTCTTCTCCAGCTCCTCCAGTTTGCATGGACTTAGTATTTGTAACGACGGTGGCTAGCAGCAGTCATCACTTGTCGTGTGGTTCTGAGGCGGGCAGTACCCAAGCAGTTATGGCTGAAGCTACTTCTGTCAGGCTGGAATCTGTTCCAACAGAGGACAGGCCTGTCGTTGGATCAAACCATGGTAAGACTGTTTTCATCTTTGATCTTCTTGGACAGTAGCAAATGACAAGTAAAATGACCATGTTTAATTTCTTTTTTGTAGAGGAACAACCGGGAGGGGCAACCAGCTCCACTTTAGTTCCCTTCTTCAAAGAGCCTTCTGTTCAGGTACAAGAAACTGAACGGCCTGTCGCTTCAACATCGACAGGAGTAGCTGCTACTCCTGGTGTTCTGGCTATGAATCAATTCGTCATCCAATCATTCACCAAATGCTTCTTCGAGTCCTTGGGGCCTTTGATCACTAGGGTAATGGAAAAAGAAGACGCTGATTTTTACACGGTTAGAGGTCCGACCTCTTTCTTAATTAAGGCTATCCGTGAACAAGGTGACGAGGATCAAGCTACATTTCTCAATCACATCTTGGATGAGCTAGAGACCTCAACAAAGAACTATAAAGAGCTGAACAAAGGAGAGGTAGAACCCCTGATTCAAGCCGAGTTCGAACGGATGTCTCAGGAGGCTGCAGTTGAAAGAGTCAACCTTTAAATTCTTTTGGACACTTTCTCTGCTAAGTCTGCTGAATACAATTCCAAGGTGGAAACTGTATCGTCTGTTGTCGAAAGAAAAGAGCGAAGAATTGCTGAATTGAAAGCAGAGATTGCTCGTCTTCAGGAAGAGCTGGAGAATGAAGTCACTGAACACCAAACTGCAGTTCAACAACTCAGTGCTCTAACACAAGAAAGAGACGAATATGTTGTAACTCATAATGCTGAGATCACTCGCCGAATGGTAGCCATGCCCACCTTCAATAAAAAATCTGGGATGGAAGCAGCCAGGAAGCGAGTGATAGAATCTCGCGAAGAACGTCTGCAGACTCTGAGGCAACAAATAACCGGCTTAATGACACCACCAACTTAGCAGAAAAATATCTTGTATCTTCTTGTCTTTTGCAGCACATATGTTTTTGTAATGTCTCAAATTTTGATCAATGAAAGACATTTTTTTGTGGCTCTATCATTTATTGCATATCTTGTTCAGATATAAATAATAGAGATTGAAAATATATTCAGAGGTACAGGACATGATATATTTCTGAATTTTTAGAAAATAATTATATTTATTATATCTGCTCAGAGGTAATGTGGACATGGCAGAGTATATTTTATTGAATATTATTATTTCAATAGACAACTCAGTCAGAGATGACAAGTTGTTGATGTGGATGATGAACGATAATGCATCGTCAAAATGTGTGAACGAAGTGAATCGTCGGGATGAACGGATAAACCGTCGAATGGTGGAATGAACGGACAAACCGTCAAAATGGATGATAATAAATGGATGAACCGTCAGATGAATTGAATGAATGGGCGAACCGTCAGATGAATTGAATGAACGGGCGAACCGTCGAATAAAAATGAACGGATGAACCGTCGAATTAAAATGAACGGATGGACCGTCGGATGTAATGAACGGACGAACCGTTGGATGATAATGAACGGATGAACCGTCGAATGAATTGAATGAACGGATGAACCATCAGATGAATGGAATGAACGGGCGAACCGTCGGATGGTAATGAACGGGCGGACCGTCGGATGATAATGAACGGGTGAACCGTCGGATGAATGTGTCGCTTCGTTGTTTGGAGAATCTCTGCCTATAAATAGAACAGAAATTTGACAGGAATGAGCACTTCCACTTTTCAACATAAAGATGTCGTCTGGAGATGCATCCAAAAAGGCTGAACTCGCCCCGAAGGTTGAAGCGGGCACTGAAGAACGTCATGTCGAAACAGTCCAGCCAAAGCAGGCAGAAGCAGGCGAAGGTTCGTCTGCACCTAAGCCACCGCGGGACATTCTGGATTTCCTACTTGAACCAGGAAAGACTGAAGAAGAAGAGGCCATGAGGATGGCTGCTTGCAAGTTCCTCGTGGGTTCCAGCAAAGATGTTCTTGATTCTTTTGCTGATTATGTCTTTGATAAGGACGGCAGTGGTTCGCGTCCCAATGTTAAGAAGGATGATAGTGATCTCCCTTAATATCATGTACTATCATTCATGATAAAATAAAATTTGAATTTTATTTATGAACTTGAACTTGTCTGATGATTTACAAGTATTTATATTTATACATAGTATTTCTTAAGGAACTTGCCATTGATAGGCATCATAGCAACTCGACCATCCAGCTCTGAGAGTTGATAGGCTCTATTTGAGAAGACTTTGCTCACAACGTAGGGACCTTCCCATTTTGCGTCAAATTTGCCTTTGCTCATGTGAGTCATAGTCATAGGACGTCTGACCGTTAGAACGAGTTCTCCTTTCTGAAAGGCTCTGATTTTAACTTTGCGATTAAAAGTCTTCGAGATGCGGGCTTGGTATAACTCAATATGCTGTTGAGCCATTAACCGCTTCTCATCAAGTGCCTCTAATTCTTGAAGTCAAAGAAGATCATTATTCTCTGTAGTGAGTTCGTTGGCAATAACAATCCATAAGGACGGAATTTGAAGTTCCAGAGGAAGAACTGCTTCACAGCCGTACACCAAAGAGAAGGGTGTACAGCCTGTAGGGTTGCGGACCGTAGTACGGTAGGTCCATAGACATTCACCAAGATTTTCACTCCAGTTTTATTTGTTAGTAGATACAAACTTCTTGAGGAGTTTGATGATAGTTTTGTTGAAGGCTTCAGCTAAGCCATTAGCAGCAGGATTGTAGGCTGTCGAAGCGATATTGTCAATCCGGTGATCATCGCAGAATCTGGTAAACTTCTGGCTGATAAATTGAGGTCCATTGTCATGAATGATCCTTCGAGGTACACCAAATCTGTAGATGACATGGTGTTTAACGAAGTTGATGACGCTACTGGTCTTGACTTCAGCCAAAGGTATAGCTTCAGCCCACTTGGAGAAGTAATCGGTTATCGCTAGTATGAACCGATGTCCTTTAGAAGAATGAGGATTGATAGGACCTATGACATCCATGCCCCAAGCTTCAAAAGGCCAGGAAGCGGCAGTCGGATGAAGGAATTCCGATGGTTGATGTATAAAATCTGCATAGATTTGACAAGCTCGATATTTTCTTACATATTCAATGGCATCTGATACCATGGAGGGCCAGTAATAACCCATGCGTCGGATACGATCATATAACTTAGGACCAGGTTGATATGCTCCGCAAACACCGTCATGAGCTTCACGCAATACCTATTTTGCTTCATCACCAGCAAGACAGCACAAAAGAAGACCATCATAAGTCCGCCGATAAAGAGTCTTGGTAGTTTGATTGTAGTAGAATCGGAGAGATCGTCGACGAACACTTGTAGCCTCCTTGGGATCTTCAGGGAGTATGTTGTGAACTACAAAGTCGATGAAAGGAGTTCTCCAGTCTTCATCGATAACATTGGTTTCAGCAAGGTTGTTGAACTCAATATTACGATTATTTTTAATGCAAAACAATTCACGATTAGAGATAACAACCACTTGCTGTCTTTTGATAGGAATGGCTAAGACAGCTGCAAGGTTGGCCAAGGCATCTGCTTCGGTATTGCAAGCTCGGCAAACATAGTCGATGAAGAAACCTTTGAATAATGTAGCCATGTTGATTGCCGCTTCATGATAAGGTACCAGGTCTTGATGGCGGACTTCATAGGTTCCTCTAACCTGGTTGACAACCAACGTAGAGTCGTCGTAGAGTTCAAGATATTCGACGTCCAGCTGTCTGGCTAACTGAAGGCCGATGAGTAGAGCATTGTACTCCGCTACGTTGTTGGAGTAGGGTTCATCTAGAGAGTAGGCTCTTTGGATGGTTGATTCATCTGGAGAAACGAGAACAACTCCAACTCCTGCGACAATGGCACTATTTGGTCCAACTCTAGATGTACCGTCAAAGAATAGACGTCAAGTTGGAAATTCTTCAGAGATCATGTTGACTACCAATGTCTCGTCTGAAATTTCATCATAGAGTTTAGATGTTTCCGGTACAGGATGAGCTGCTAAGAAATCTGCCAGCGCTTGACCTTTGACAGACTTTTGTAGAACATATACCATGTCATATTGGGCTAACAGGATGGCCCACATAGCCAGGCGAGAATTGAGTGTGCTGGGCTTCTTCATGAGTACCCGAAGAGGATTAACTCGGGATATGACATGAATAGTTTATCCAATGATGTAATGTCTTGTCTTTTGAACGGCAAACATAAGAGCTAGGCATTCTTTCTCGATCGGACTATAACGGTGTTCAGCACCAATCATAGTACGACTGAGGTAGTAGATGGCCTATTCATGACCTTCTTTGTTCTTTTGGGCAAGTAAAGCACCCAATAAATGATCCATAGCACGGACATACATTAAGAATGGTATGCCTGAAATTGGTGGCACCAGGACTGGTAGATTCATGAGATACCGTTTGATGTCGTCAAATGTTTGTTGACATTCTTCAGTCCAAATAAAGGATACACCCTTCTTCATTAGCTGAGTGAATGGTCTGCAGCATCCAGACAGATTCGAAATGAACCTCCTGATGTACGCAAGTCAACCCTGGAATCCTCGTAGCTCTTTTAGGTTGCGTGGAGGACGCATCTCTTGAATGGCTTTGATCTTCTCGGGATCCACGTGTATACCTTTAGAGGTAATGACGAAGCCGAGAAACTTGCCACTAGAGACACCCAAGAATGACTTGGTGGGATTCATCTTGAGTTGATGTTGGCACATAAGATTGAAGATTGTTCTCAAGTCTTGTATGTGATCTTCTTTTAGACGACTTTTGACGGCGATATCGTCAACATAGCATTCGACAGTCTTGCGAAGGTGATCTCGAAAGATGGAACTCATAGCACGTTGGTAAGTTGCACCAGCGTTCTTGAGACCAAATGGCATCACTGTGTAGCAATAGACTCCACGAGGAGTACGAAAAGAGGTATGTTTTTCATCTTCGGGATTTATCCAAATCTGATTATATCCAGAGAATCCATCCATGAAGGATATTCGCTCGAACCTGCAGGTGTTGTCAATCATGACGTCTGTGATAGGGAGAGGAAATTCATCTTTTGGACATGCTTCATTAAGATCCCGAAAGTCGATGCAGACTCGAACTTTGTCGGTTTTCTTCAGAACTGGAACAACGTTGGCCACCCAATCAGGATGTTGTTCTTCTCAAATAAAGGCACAAGCGATGAGCTTCTTGACTTCATCATCGATCGCATCCATCATTTCTGGTTTGAAGCGCCGTTGTTGCTGTTTGACTGGCTTTGCATTGGGCAAAATGTTCAGTTTGTGAGTAGCAACTTTGGGATCTAGACCTGGCATGTCTTCATAACTCCAGGCAAAGACATCAATGTATTCTTTAACAAGAAGAATCAACTCTTTCTTATCTGCTTCTGAAAGATTTTTGCTGATGAATATTGGACGAGGTGACCCATTTTTCCCTACATCAACTTGAACTAATTGATCTTCAGTAGGAGGTTCTCTTTGTTCGAATCGGAGTTCCCATTGGGTGTCCATTCGTTGAGCCCAAAGATCTGTTTCAGGATTTTCTTCAATATCCTCGTCATAGCCTTCTGGAAGTTCAGCGGAGACCATATTAGAAGATACGACCAGCCAATGGACTTCACCAATTCTGGTATCAGAATCCCATGATCTGGAATCAGAAGAGTTAGAGCGCTCTTCGCTATCGGAGTCGGAGACTGCTGGGGATAGTACCGGAGGTGAAGCATATCCAAGACCTCTTTTGGTCCTGCTGTAGTACATCTCCGACTTTTCTTTCGGAACAGCCGTACGGATAGGAGTCCGTCTACCCTTACCGTAGTTGAGGCCACTCTTGAAGTCATAACCCATTTTTTGAATGATGTTTTTTGATTGTTGACTGTAACGACGAAGTTGGAGATGTCCTGTATCGTTAAGTTTGCTGTCATCCGTATAGCTGAATTGTTGTTCTGGTCCTTTACTAAAAAGTATTGGACTTTCACCCTTCTTTCAAGAAGGAACAATACGGTAAGAATCATCTGGATCTTCATATGAGACTTCTGTTTGAAGAGATTGTACAACTCCTATTGTAAATGATTTGAAGCTATCTAACATGTCCAAATAGCATTTAGTATGATAAATGACATCAGTATACTGGAAAGTAGATACTTTTTCATTAATTTGTACATCTATATTTACAGCAGGACCTTTAGCCTTAGCAGGCTTGGTCAGATTGATTACAAGAGGGGAAGAAGAAGAACGTGAAGGTGGCTTGTTACGACGGAGGTCGATAACAAGTGGCTCAGAGGAGGTGAGCTCCTTTTTTTCCTTGTTGTGAGTTAGATCAACAACAAGTGGCTCAGAAGAAGTGAGCTGCTTTTTGTCCTTGTTACGACATAAATCGATAACAAGTGGCTCCGAAGAGGTGAGCTCCCTTTAATCTTGATTGCCATCCACTGGTTTCTTCGGGACTGGCAAGTGAATAGCCAGTGGTTTAGAAGACTGAGGATGAGAAACATGCCCTTTGACAGGTATGATAAGGGTATCCTTGGGCACTGCTTCTGATTCTTCTTCAGTGTCTAAAGCTAGCACAACCATCATAAATTCATCTTTGTACATACGAGCGTCGTTGCAGTATGCTTCAACACCTTTGAAGGGATAGAGATCTGCAACCTCCTTTTGCACCTCTCCTTTGTCATCAATATATTTGAAACATTGATGGAGAGTTGATGGAACAATGTTGTGCTCGTGTAGGAATGGCCTCCCCAATAGAGCATTATAAGAACAACCATGGTTGTCAATGATATAGAAGGTCACTTTTGTACGAAGATTGCCTATTTGGAGTTTTAGGCGAATCTTGCCTAAAGGTTCACTTCTCCCCTGATTGAATCCAAGGATAGTAGTGATTGTACTGGAGAGACTATGCACAGGGATCTTCAAAGCATCGAGCATTGTCCTCGGCATAATGCTGAGAGCAGATCCTGGATCTATCAGAATACGATCGACCTTCATCGAATCGACATATCCTGTATAGTAGAGAGGGCGATCATGCCTATTGTCTTCCATGAGCATGTCATCTTGTGTGAAAGTTATGTTTGGAATCAATTCCAACACACTGTGACAATGGAGACAAGAGATCGGCTCTGCTTCCGGCTTCTTGAGAAGAGTTAGACAAGTCTCAGCTTGCATGAGAGCTTCACTTAGAGTTTCTCGCGTCTCTTTGGAAAGACGCAAGAGCTCAAAGATAGATAGCCGAGCCGATGTATTGGCTAACTGAGCTAAGATATCGAAGTTGTACGGCTTCTCAAGTCCTGTAGAGGATGATTTCTTCAAGGGCTTATCGAAGCGGACTTGTTGTTTGCCTTTGTTAGCAACCACCAGTTTAGGAGGAATGGGTATGACAACCGGTGAGGATGCAGAAGGGATCTCCTCAGTGGAAGCAGGTTGCCCTGGAGCAGGTTCAGAAGAAGAAGCAGGATTCTCTTAAGTTTCAGGGTAATCCTTCAGATAGGCTTTCCCTGATCTGGTGCCTAACAGAATTTCCTCATCAACTATGGGGTCAAAAGACACCATATTACAAGTCTTTGTCTTTCTCTTGGAGCGGTCTTTCTTCTTGGAAAAAGAGGGAACTTCGAACTCCGAAGCAAGATCTGGATGAATCCACATAACCTCGCCATTGTCAAGAGACAAAGGAACGAGACCTTCACTTCGTGGAGGAGAGAGATTCTCAATCTCAAGAGTAACTTTGGGAATAGGGATAACACCGTGCTGTATCATCTGCGGAGGGAAGTCACCGAACTGGACTGAAACCATATTTGCGGTAACAGTCTTCTCGTCTTGTTACAGAGTGACGATACCAGCATTGACCAGCTCTTGTATCTTGTCTTTGAGCACGTAACATGCTCGAGTAGGGTGTCCAATGAATCTGTGGTAGACACAATACTTGGGATGATCAGTCTTGCCAACTTCATCAGGTTTCTTTGGGTCTGGGAGTTGGATCTTATTGCTTTTGAGTAAGCAATCAAAGATGCTTGCAGTGTCATTCTCATTAAAGGAATACTCTACTTTAGGACGAGGTTCCCTTGGTTGAGGTGCAGAAGGAGTGGAAGTGGATGTAGGCGGAGCTATATTGACAGCCAGAGACTCTTTGCTCTTCAAGTTGATGTTCAAAGTCTCCTTGTTCTTACGGTTGTTCTGGCGATTGCCGCCACTTGATGTTTGATGTTCATCCCGATCGGGGTTAGACATTTGTACCCCCAGCTGCTTGAATTTGTCAGCGCTAACTTCAGCAGCTTTGGCGTTGACAATGAAGGATGGCCAGTCTTGGAACTGAGTTGAGCCTGTCCACATGCTGATGATAGGCAAAAGATTTGCCTTGCAAGTGTCTATGGTGATAGCAGCTGGAGTCCCTGGAGGCATTTTTAAAGCTTCTCGGCAGAACCGTTCAATAAAACTCTCAGCAGTCTCATTGTGTCTTTGTTTGATTTTGTTAAGGGCTGACATGGTCATGTCATTAATCCCCTCATAAAATCGTTCCAGGAAGATTTGTTTGAGACCTAAGAAGGAAGTGATACAACCATCGGGCAAACTTCTGTACCAGTCGTATGCTATGTCGGCTAAACAGCCGACGAACACTCTGGTAAGAAGAGCGTTATTTGGCTGGAGTTGAACAGTCATTACCTCAAAGTGATTGATGAATTGACTTGGAGAAGTGCTGCCATCAAACAGAGAGATTGTTAGGATTTTGTACTTGGGAGGAAACGGGACTTCCTTCCATTCAACTGGGTAAGGCTGCTTGATACCCAATCTTTGCAAGTTGTCTTTCTCTTTGAAGGCCTCGAACTGGGTTCGTAAGAGTTTGACAGCCTCATTGGCATCCTCTGATGATAAAAAAGGAGCAGGTTGGGTCAGAGTGGTAGGAGGAGAAACAGCGTTGTAAGCACTACCCCCAGCTCCTGACTGACTGGGTATGGTTTGAGCTTGTACAGAGGGCATTTGAGGAGATACTACCCCCAGCCCTGGATTGACAGGCACCGATGATGCTATAATTTTGGGACTTACAGCAGGTACAGTTGGTGGTGTGGCATGTTGTGCCACGATGATAGAAAGCATATTAGCGACCATTTCAGCCATGGTCTTCAGCTTGTCTTCTAGTGTAGCTATTCGCTGTTCTTGATTTGCAGAAGTTGAAGCATCTGGATCTTCATTGACAACATAAGCTGTCACTTCCCTTGGTACAGTGGAGGACACTGTCTGTTCAGAGCTTTCGCTGTATGCATCATAGTCGGAGAAATAGTCGTCTCCCGACTGAGAAGTAGGAAGATAACCTGAAGGATCTTGAAGAAGATTCCTTTGACCGATTGTATCTCGGCTTCGGGAACGTATATGTCGAAATACTCCTTTAGAAGATTCTTGAAGTAAATCTAAATATCGCTGGCTTGGCTTGCGAGGTTTGTCGTGCTTGGAGCACTTTCTACCCCCAGTGTCTCGGGAAGTCATGTTGACAGAAGCGTACAACACTTCGTCTTCATCCTCTAACATAGGTTCAGATTTAGCAAAAGTCAAACGATTGAAGACAGATCATTTTGTTGTTTGACAACAACATTGGATGATGACTTTGTGATTGCAATGATGATCAGATGGTTGAACTGGGGGTGTTGGGATATTGTCCCGTTTTTGCCTGAGATGTTCACTGAGATCAAAAGTTTGAGGGATCTGCTCTTTGACAATATTCGGAACATGATTCCGATTCTTCAAATGTTTAGTCCCTTGAGTGTACAGGGAAGTGCTCACTTTATTGGCATAAGTGTCGGGATTTTTGACCCTGGAAGTTTGTCTTTGATGTTTGATCTTCGGCATTGGCTGTTTGCGTTTCGCCGAAGTTGGCATGTTAAGATAGGTTCTTAGATCTGCAAATTCACCCCCAGGGGTTTCTGTTTGAGACACCAGCAGTTTTCCCTGTTTGGAACGGGATATCTTGAGAGTTAGAAGATCTTAGAACTCTGCTACCGGGGTAGGCAGAATACCTCTTTGATCAGTACAAGTTCTCTTATCATGAAGGAAAGAAGAATCCATGTTTGAAAGAGTTCTTGTACTGACTGGTGCCGAGGCACATTCAGATTGATCTTCTACGATAAAAACCGAAGAAGATTGAGAAAAGACCAAAGGGTCTTTTCCTTTATTTTGTGAAGAAGGAGTAGCTAAAGAGCGTTTCCCTCTGTTGTCTTCCAGGTCATGAGACAAGGAAGTTTGAGAAAAGACCAACGGGCCTTTTCCTTTGATCTGAGGAGGAGGAATAGCCAAAAGACTACCCCCGGTGGATTGTGCTGGAGCAGCAGAGTGCTTGGGAGGAGGAGCAGAGCTTTTCCCCTTGTTGAGAGAGGAAGAGAGATTAGCCAAAAGGCTGTTACTCTTGGATTGTGCAGGCACAGTTTGCGTATGGGTTGATGGCGCACTGGCCACTTGTACATGAGTAACTCTGGCAGAGGGTGCACTGGTTCTGGCCACAGAGACTGTGGTTTGCGCATCAGGAGTTCTTGCCACAGAGTGCCTAGGGTGCACTCTAGTTGCTGGTGTGTTGGTTTGCGCAGGAAGATTGGCAGCCAACTGCGCCAAAGGCAAAGGAGTTTTATACTTAGCCAAGGCAGCATAGAAAATCTTCTGTGCACTGGGAACAGCAGATTGCGCAGCATCCTTGACAGTAGGAACATTAGACTGTGCAGCAGTCTTAAAGACAGAGCCAGCAGACTGCGCAGCAGTCTTCTTGGCAGAAGGAACAGACTGCGCAGCATTCTTAGGGACCCACACTGGGCGCACTTTGCTTGTGGCAGAAGTTGTTGCAGTGCGAGAGGTGGTCTTGGAGTTGAGCATCACCTCGTAGGCTGTCTGGTTGACCTTTACAACCAGCATCTTCTGCGTCTTCCCGATAGACGCTACGTCACATTGAGTTGCTACTTCCTCGTCGGAGGAGAAAGTCGTCCCCAGCAGAGTCGTCATTTTGTTTGCAAAAACAAAAGTGTGGAACTTTATTTATACAAACTTTGTAAAGATTACAAGAATTCTGGGAAAGGTACAACTTTAGGAATCCAATCTAGATGACGATTGCTTTATCCCTTGGACGATGTGAACTTTGAAGACGGAGCCTCTGAAGTTGAAGACAACTCCGGAATTGAAGGCAAAAGCCTCGGAAGAATGCAGCAGCACTTGGGCAAGAACTCTTGAACTCTCTGATATTTCTAAACTTTTTATGTCTGATCCCTTTGAATGAAGACTTGAAACTCTATTTATAGAGTTCTGGAAATAACTAACTTTTAGTTATTCTGAACTGCGCATGCTGGATTGCGCATGGATTGGATTGCGCAACTTTGGACTGCGCAGGCAGTTGTTGGATTGTGGGCCAACTGTCTTGGACACATGGCATCATTTGATTGAAATGCGCATGATCGTGCATAGACAGTTGCCACGTAATGAGCTATTGATGGCATGAATGCCACGTGTACTTTATCACTTGTATTGATGGAGTGCACAACCTAAATTGTGCTGGCTTTGGATTGCGCGAGCATGGACTGCACAACAGAGTGGTTGGCCGATTGCGCTGCCAGCTGTCCTCGAGCGTCGTGCTGTACGATAAACAAACAGTCGTCTCGTTCTCCGCACTGTCAGCTGTCAGAAGATTTGATTGTGTCAGGTAATGATGACTATTGCCACGTCAGCCTGCGCGCTTGAGAATGTGTGCAGTCTAGTGTGCACAATCTGTGTAATGCGCAATCTGATGTCTGCGCAGTTCATTTGAAAGATACATTTCTCGATCTTTATGACTTTGTTGATGTGTGCAACTTGATTTTTAGGACCTACATAGCATTCCCACAATAGTTTCTCCCTTAGAGCATAAGTTATCGTTGTTGACTATGTCAAAGTCAGATGAACCAATTACAGATGACGAGCTAAAATCTTAAACCTCTCAAGAAAAGATAAAGTTGCCAGTTTCTAATAAAGAAATATGATTAATTGAAGAGAATGACATGATAATCTTCGGTGAAACCATTGCGGACAATACAAAGATTAATTCTTCAGCCCCTCGAGAAGAACACCCAAGAGAAGACGAGTCATCCCCAAAGATGACGGTCAAGAACATGGTGCAAGGTCTCCACAGATAATTATAGAGAAATAACAATAAAAGTTATACGACAAACAGATAATTTCAGTGGAGTCAATAAGGACATCATTTTATTATCATGTTCATCATTATCTTCTCTCGAGTGTACTAAAATGACTCAGTAAGAGACTCTCTCCTTCGACGAAACATTGAAGAATTTACCAATATTGAAAGCTCCCAATACCAATGCCTCATTGTCACAAGCCTCACAGTTTTCCACAAGACATATCACCTAAGTTCGATCGTCGGTCCCTAAATTTTCAAGATGCTGCGAAAAGTCCTACATATATGCCTTTTCTTTAAACAACTTCAAGACTACCTCTTTCTTTGCATGTTATCCACCTAAACGTCATGACCCGCGCTCGCCTTTCGGATACGAGTTCATAGCCAAGTCCAGCCTACGTCGTAGCATCGACAGTAGTACGCAGTCTACGTCTCAATGTCAAACTCAAATACAATAAAATCATATTTAATTGCCCATTCACAATAACTATTTTATTTACAAATCAATATTACAACATAAATGATTTTTGGGGAACAAATCCGTTAAACATTTAAATAAAAGAAACTAACTAATCTTTCTAGAATCTAAGGTCGACCTCCAAGATCTCTATCTCCTCCGTATGGTCCATATCACAAAAGTAGGAAGCACGACAAGTCACCTGTAACGATCCAGTCAGAAAAGGAGCAAAGTACAACCCTATTGCATTTATGTAACTTAATACATAATAAGCTAGACAAGTAGAGATGCGGTAGAGAATAAAGGAAACATGTACATGAACTGGAAACAATAAATATGTACAAGAAACTATTAGTAGGAACATGTATGAATAAGACAACTGAAACATGAACAAGTAAAACTAATCAAACAGTGGTTTGAAATACCTTTTGACATGTGAAAGGCTGGGCTAATACGACACATCATACGATGGTTGTCCACATTTTTGGTACGGCCAACCCATAAGTGAGGTGTATAAATTAGCTATCCATATTAAAAATTCATTGGGGTTTGTTCACACGCCTCACTAAACAGTAAATAAACGAGCAATGATACAATCAAGCCTATCGTGTCACAATTATGTCCCAACAGGATATCAAATGAAAGCACAATATTGTAAGCATTATAATGTACTGAAAACATAAAGTAGTAGTGAACTTGCCTCAAGTTAAGTTTCAGATGACGGGTGCGACACAATCTCGATTTGGTTGAAAGTTATCATCGTTATGGCTAACCGTGACCAAATCGGTGAATTACCGGTCAAATTTGATTTCAACAAATTAAATAAAATAATAAACAAATTTCTAAATTTTTAGAAATTTTATATGCTATAGATTTTTATGTCATCTTTCCAAAACTTCAAAAGGATCGCAAAACGGATTTTGGGATCTCCCAAAATCTTGAAAACATTGTGACGCGTGAATTTTTGGACAACCGACACCCAAATAAATCTCCAGAAATGCACATAAATAACTATAGAAAATAAAATACAGACTTAGAAATCTAACCTGGATACGGTTCTAACAAAAAAAATTTGAGGTGAAACGGAGTCCGAAGTTGGTCGCAACGGCTTCCCGAAGTTTTAATAGCTTAAAAAACAAGGTTGAAATTTATGATGAATTTTGGCCTATTTTGGACGAAAAAATAGAGGAATTTTGGAAAAGAAAATAAGGGAGATGACATAGGTTCAATATGTTTATATAAAGGATAGTCATTACTTAATTAGATTTAGATTAGGGTTTTGGTTTTGGGAGAAGAATAAGGACTCCTTAAATATATGCAGATTGACTCATAATTTTCTAATTTGGAAGGGTCAAGAATCTAATGAATAAATCTTTCCATTAACAAATCAATCTCAAAACTATATGGATCAAATCTTAATCCATAATTAATCATAACAATAATCGAATTTGTGGAAAAATGTAAAGGGAGGCTTCCCTTTATATAGGAGATGAGAGATTTACTAAATAAGGAAGGATTAGATTCAATGAATTAAATCCTTCCATAAATTAAATTAGATTTGACCCAATCCCAATCCATAATTAATCACAATAATATTACTTTAAAATAATATTTAATATTTAAATAATCTTTAAAATAGATTTCATAAAATCGAATATCAAAGTATTGATAAGAATAATTCAAACAATCCTGAATGCATATTTTCATAAATACAAATATCATCTAAAATAATATAGCAATAAATTAACACTAAATCCAATTATAATTTAGAATTGACCACATCTAAATCCAATAATATCTAATAATTCAATAATATTTAAAAATAGATTTTTATAAATATAAACTTAAACATAATTAATAATATAAATTTAATAAGTTTAAAAGTATAGCATTTTATAAAAACAAAATCAAATTTAAAAAAATAGTTTGACAAATCCCTTCGTCAATACAAATATCATTTATAGAATTAAAAAAATGAATTTATTTTCTAACTAGAAAGTATATAGAACGAAAAATAAATTAAATTTAAAAATTTTAAAAAAAATCGAGAAGTGGGCTTACAAATCTACCCACCTTAGAAAAAATTCGTCCTTAAAATTTCAAAGGATGAAATAGGATACAATTAGGCACGATTAAGAATATAATCAAAAAAGGATACAATTAACGATCAAAATAGGTTAGCATAATCGTGGATTGAATCGAGAGCCCAAGAAAAGAAATGATTTGACACGATAAAAATATAGTCAAAAAGGGTTACTTAGAACCTAGGCTTGGTTAAGGATGGAATCGAAATAGGATTTTCTCAACAAGAAAAGTCATTAGGCACGATTATCTATTGACCAAAATCATTCAGGCACGATTATAGAATCAAAACTAAGAAAAGATGCGAATTGGCTTGATCGAAATATATTCAAGATAGTCTAATCGCGATCAAAATTATTTAAGAATGATCAAATCGAAATCGTTTCGGCACGATCCGTTATTTAATCCAAATCATTTAGGAACGATTATCAAATCTACACTACAAAAATACTGTATTTTACCGACTGATTACCGACTATTTATCGACGAATTACCGACTAACTAGCAACTAATTTATTATATAAAATATAGTATAACTAAACGCGCTAATTATGTCGGTAGTCCGTCGCTAATGTACTAGCAACCACTTAGCGACGAAAAATTCTGTCGCTGAGCTACTGCAAAAGTTACATAGCACCCACCCTCTTCATTCTCAAATTTTCCCCCAATCGAAAATTTTTCGACCCCTCTCGTCCTCCGGCATCCTCCTTCCGACCCCCTCCTCTACAGACCCCCTCTCTGCCCCTTTCTATAGCCCCCCTCCGCCCCTTACAGCCCCCCTCCTCTCCGCCGACCCCCAACCCCCGCCCCCCTACAGCCTCAACCCCCCTCTCCGCCCCCTACAGCCCTCCCTCTTTGCCCCCTACAGTGAACAAACGCCTATCCCACATTGCTATTTTTTTAAGTTATTGTATTTGTGATTTTTTTTGGGGGGGGGGGGCAATATAAATTTAGATTTTGGTGTTGAACACGTGTAGACACGATACATTGGACTTGGACACAAGCGCATTATATATTGGTATCGAACACGATACATTGGACTTGGACACGAGCAAGTTGGACTTGGACATTGGACTTGGACACGATACATTAGATATATTGGTATCGAACATGATATATTAATTGTTTGGATGTGCATTGAACATTATAAAGTGTTAATTTCTCACTAGGGTGATCTACTTGTCCAATTTTCTAGATCGAGTGATTTTTTATGTCTTTATAACTTAGCATTTCTACGATCTAGTTTCAGTTTTTTCTTTCGAAAAAGTCTCATTTTTATACATAGCTTATTAATCTGATCTTATTTTCATTCATAAACCGCATTTGATCATTGAAAAAAAGACCCGGTAAACTAAGACTTAGAGAACAAAGAAATCAAAATCTGGGAGCCCTCAGTCACACTCAGCCCTGTCATAGATGTTGAGCACATCTAGAAAGTCCCCTTCATCTTGGAGTGCACATTTTTAAAGTTCTTGTTGTGCTGTATCAAAACTCTATAGTTATGAGGTTAAAGCTTAAATATGTATATTATTCCAACATGACTTCCTATGTAGATGGACAAAGAGTTAGTTTTTGTAATTCGGTACAGTTTGATAAAATTCGCTTAAAATACTTGTCGGATAATTAATGGAATCTAGGTTGCTCAATATCATGTTAATGTTTCCAACTATTGACGAAAACTCTAAATTATGAGGAAGGTTGAGGTTTAAATATCTGTATTTTTCCAACATGCATTTGATCTATAATTTGCTTTACTTAAACCCTAAATTTCTGAAACCATATTTAATCGCAAAACACGGCTCCTAATTGAGTCATAGGAATGGTCTGATACTGATTTTGATATCGATACTCGTAAGAATGGTCTGATACCAATTTCGATATTGATACTTATAGGATTGGTCGGATACCAATTTTAATATTGAAACTCATAGGAATGGTATGATATCGATTTCAATATCGATAATTAGGCCAATACCGATATGATACGGTATAAGGATACGGCTGATACCGATAGGATATCCGATTCTAATACCAATCCGATACGGTCGATACCGAATCGATAGGCCGATACTAATCCGATACGATCGATACTAATAAGAACCAAATGTGAAGCAAAGCTTCATATTCAAAACATCTTCTTTATTTATTCCTTATGGAGCTCTACACCAAGGATGTCCACTTCCTCATGGAGCTCATTCAAGTATACGTACAAACACACACACACCCCTCTCTCTCTCTATATTCCTTCTCAATACTCATAGGAATGGTATCAATTTTGATATTACCGATTTCGATATCGATACTTATCGGAATGGTTGATATTATCAATTTTGATATCGATACTCATAGGAATGGTCTGATACTGATTTCGATATTGATACTCATAGGAGTGGTCTGATACCAATTTTGATACTGATACTGTTAACCTTGGTTATTACAATTAGGTACTAAATTAACTTTTACTCGTATTTACAACATATATGGTACTTGGTGCAGAATTGGTTTGAGCAATGAGTCGATACTTAGTTGACCATTCGTAGATGTACAATCGACGACATGAGAGCAAGATTGGTTTGACGGATGATTTCAAGGCGAGCATCGAAGAATTTCTGAGATACGCCAGTAGCCAACCTTATTTCATGGACGGAAGGCTCATAAAGTATCCTTGTGTCAATTGTCGTAATATACTATTCAAAGAGGTAGATCTTGTGAGAGAGCACCTCTACAATAAGGGTTTCGTATCGAACTACAACGAGTGGACGGCTCAAGGAGAACCTTTGGTTTCGCAATATTAGTCCTCCTTCAACACGGAGGTGGGAGACCCTACTCTTGGAGACCACTTCCAATATCGGCATCGAAACTTTGCACGTGAGTTGGTATTTGATGCAGCTTATGCCGGTCCAAGTTTTGATCCGGAGGATCCGAATCCTGCTACAAAGGAGTTCTATGATATGTTCAACCATGCCGATACTCCATTATATCCGGGTTGTAATTCTCATTCTGTCATGTCGATGGTGATGCGGTTGTTGAACCTCAAGTCTGATCTTAACTTACCGCAGGAATGCTACGACCGGATAATTCTGTTTATTAGAGAGTTGCTGTCAAAAGGAGCGAAGGCGGATGAACTCTAACTGAAGGACTAGAGAAGGCGGATGAACTCCCTCTGTTCGGGCAATTCCCAACCCTGTGGTCCGGGGCACCACAAACCAAGCACAAACCCTGTGCTCTGCGACACTCTGACACCACATGTCCTGCCTTTCCGCAGTGTGAACATCCCACTGCGGAAGACTGCTTCTGCTTCTGCTGCTGAGGGTGCGTCGGGGTGGAATGCTGAACTGACGTCACTGAGGCCGCCCGCCTCGGAGCTCCAATGGTCAAAGCCCTGGCTGTCGGGGCTGGTGCTGAAGACTGATTTATCTGGCCGTGAGATCGCTTCCGACCTCCGGTCCTGTCCACGATCCTCTGGAAGGTATATTCATGCCTCCTGGCTGCTCTCAACACTGCATCAAAAGTCTGATGCTCAAACTGCTCCACCGCCAATAAAATCTCTAGGTGGAGCCCCTGCTGGAACCGCTGGGCTCTATCGAACTCGGTCGCCACCAAGGTAGGAGCAAACCGACTAAGCCTGGAGAACTCGGCCGCATATCCATCGACCGTCCTGTCCATCTGCTTCAGATTGGTGAACCTCGTCTGTAGATCATATCGAGCTACAGCATCAAAATACTTGGTCTGGAATCTCTTCCTGAATACGGCCCATAAAATAGGGGCCACTAATCCATCGGCCTGCGCTGCCCACCAGCTGCGGGCAAGATCTAGTAACTGCAGGCGTACTACGGCTACCTTCTCGTTCTCTGGAGTCCTAGCTGCTTCTAGAATCACCTCTGTGTCCTGAAGCCAAGCATCTGCAGCGATCGCATCTTCACTGCCGTCGAAGAAGGGAGGGTTCAAGCGCTTGAAGCTGTTGGCCGCGCTATTACCCTGATGACCTCCTCTGGTCAAAGCATCTGCCACCGCCTGGTGTAAGGCATCTCCGCGACGATCCTGGGAAGCTAATAGGGACCTGATGAGACCCGCCAAAGTGCCATCATCAGGCTCTGCAGGCTGGACGGGCTGAATTGGGGGTTCTCCTTCAGTAGGCATGACTCTGGAGGCTACTCCTGAATGTTGGGCTTGATCTCCAGGTTGTTGCTGGTCCGCGGGAGGTGGACCGCCTTGCTAATCGGCAGGTCCAGGAACAATGCCGCTGAAGAAGACGACATAGGGAACAATAAGGAAGGACCATGACAGATCAACGATACAAGCATGTGATCAGGTCAAGATTTTCAGGGATCAAGAGGATACGAGTAGAGATCAAGGGCGAGTACTGATTGAGACATCTATTCGGTAATCCCTCACATATCTTGATTTACAAGACCTGCATGGGCCACCACTAAAACCATGTCACGCCCCAGAACCAGAATACTGGAGAGCGGGGGCAGACATAGCCAGCTACGTATAATGAAATGGAATCCACGTTACTATACGGTCACGGCTGTCTAGATATATGAGGGTTTAACTACAATCCATCAGTCTCCTATGGTCAAGATCAAACCTATTGTCTCAATCACAAGCAAGTAGTAGCAGTTACAAGATGTCAGAGTACCAAATATATAATAGCAAGGCGTCCCATACATTACATATTGGATGATCATGAAGCTAGTCGTACAAAATGTCAGGACTAGCAAGAGTTCAGTCATACATGATCAACCCTAGGATCTGTCAATCATGTTACAGCCCGTAGGCAGACAGTAAATAAAGGGCAATCGAGCTAACACGTGCTCGTCGGCTAAACGCCTCAAAAGAATAATTTTACAATAAAGTGGGAGGACAAAAAGAAACCCACTCGTTGCCAGGGTTACGCCTGGTGGTCACCATCTGGCTGGATAGTAGGTAGATCCTCTGGTGCTGCTCCGATATCTGGCCACACAAAACCAGCTGGGTCAGACCCCAGAAAGAGCAAGTGCCACAAAGGAGGCTTCACTTAGGAACTAAAACCAGCATATCACAAATAAATAGTAAAGGTAATTTAAGATAGTGATAATAACTGAGATAACAATATATATTGAACACGGAGAAACCATTCAAGTAGCCAGACTGCAACCCTTAAACCAAACAAGGACCGGGGTTGCAATCCTTCGCCTGAATAAAAACCCGCCTCAATTACTATTGATAAGGTAACAAGACAATAAACGAAGAGAGGACGCAGAACTGCTCCGGAAGCCAGGTTACAACCCTTAAACCAAACAAGGACCGGGGTTGTAACCCTTCGCCTGAACAGAACTGGACCCCTGATCTTTATTGTTAAGGCCAGTATAAATAATCATGGTATTGAAGTAAAGGTAAAACATGACGAGCATGACAGGGGGTTACAATAAGACAATAAACGAAGAGAGGACACAGAACTGCTCCGGGAGCCAGGTTACAACTCTTAAACCAAACAAGGACCGGGGTTGTAACCCTTCGCCTGAACAGAACTGGACCCCTGATCTTTATTGTTAAGGCGGGCACAATAAGCAGGACGATATATGATAAGGTAACCATGGAACTATTCAGATAGCCAAGTTACAACCCTTAAACCAAACAAGGACCGGGATTGTAACCCTTCATCTGAACAGAACTTGGTATCCCATCATTTATCGATACAAGAAATCATGTCCTGATACAATCTTGTACAGGATCAGGATAAGACTAAGCTGGAATAAACTTCATCCAATCAATCACGGCCAATCAAGAGTACGGCTTGATACTTTTAACTAACTAGGGTTATCACAGGCCTAGTTACTAGCAAGATGCAATGAGATTATCCCGACAGCCACAAGCCCTGCAGACCATCCGGTTATCCGGGTCCAATGTCCGTTTATGAAGGGTGCACCACATGACTGTGTGCTGGAAATGTGCCCTACTCGTCGGTAGGCTACAAGTCCGCTGAATGCGCCCAGATAACGGGATTGCCTGTAGCTGGGAATCTCTTCATGACTACTGAATCATTCTAGTTAATTAGCCTTAGTCAATTTCAGTAGGTACCCCTGACCGTGGTACTCAGGGATCCCTATCCTAGATATGATGCAAGACAGTACTAGTTTATTTGTACAAACACAATCGCCCAGTTTATTTGTACAAACATAATCGCCCACGGTGTCCAAGTCTTTCATACTTGTCATGTCAGGCTAACTGTCGTAACAGCATGCCGAGATATATCATGTCAGTTTACTTGTCAAGAGTGCGCCGCAGCGGGCCACTATCGTGTTCTATTCTTACAATATTATGAATGAGAGAAGCTTGCATAAAATAACTAGAGACATATTCTTGTTGCTAAGGAAAAGATCTACAACTTCCACGTTGGGAGTTGGGAGAAATTCGAGCAATAATTCAGTCAATTAGGACATATAACAGTTAGTAATAGTCAAAATATGCATTATGCGGCCTATTCTGCGACATGCATGCAACTGCGACACCATATGCGCCTACTACGACACGCGTCTTAATGCGGCTCATGCGCGACATGATATGCGCCTATCGCGACATGCGCCTCATGTGGCTCAACTGCGACATGATATACGCCTACCGCGACATGTGCCCCATTGCAACATGCGCCTACTGCGACATGCGCCTTCTGCGACATGGTATGCGGCTACCGCGACATGTGCTTCATTGCAACATGCGCCTTCTACGACATGCACCTTCTGCGACATGATATGCGGCTACCGCGACATGCGCTTCATTGCAACATGCGCCTTCTGTGACATGCGCCTTCTGCGACATGATATACGGCTACCGCAACATGCGCTTCATTGCAACATGCACCTTCTGCGACATGTGCCTTCTGCGACATGATATACGGCTACCGCGACATGCGCTTCATTGCAACATGCGCCTTTTGCGACATGCGCCTTCTGCGACATGATATGCGGCTACCGCGACATGCGCTTCATTACAACATGCGCCTTTTGCGACATGCGCCTTCTGCGACATGATATGCGGCTACCGCGACATGCGCTTCATTGCAACATGCGCCTTTTTGCGACATGCTGATTATGCTGCAGATGAACCTAGAAATGACCAGAAATTGTTTTGGACATAACTTCCTCATCCGAAGCCGAAATCAAGTGAAACAAAAGCCAAAACTGCATGAAATTGAATTCTCTACAACATAGAAATACTAGTTTTCGAAAATAACCAAGTTTTAAAGATCAAAACCAAGAAAACCGAAAAGTTTACAAACTTAGATCTACAAGAATCCATCCATCAAATCCAAAAATGTCAAGTTCTAAAGAGGCTTAGAATCAAGTAAGGAAGAGAATGGAACAATAAAACTTGAGATCCATCATGAAGCAAGTTTGTACTTGCCTAGCTCTCTTTCCTGGTAGGTGGAAGAGTAATAGTGGAGAAGAAGAAGTGAATGAGAAGAATAAATGAAGAGAGAGAGAGTTAGGTGGAAATATAAATAAGGGTGGTGGTGGTAGGTGGGGGTTTTTTTTTGGTTCATGATGAACCCACAAGCAAACCAAACCAAGCTAAGCCGAACCAAGCTAAGCCATAACCAATGACATGCCAAAATAACCATACAGGAAAATACGCAATACGAGTCAAGAATACGTACACGTATACCAAGATACGTAATACGAACTATAGGTATTACAACTCTACCCACCTTAAAAGAATTCCGTCCTCGGAATTTAATCAAGAGGCTAGAATTGCAAGGACAAGCTATACTAATCGTAAGCTATAACAAGCAGTCTATCATGCAGTCATTTATTCAAGCAAGAAATTGAAAGCATAAGGCATAAGGAAGACATTATACCTTACGAGTCAAACAGGTCGGGATATCGCGATCGGATATCATCCTCACGCTCCCACGTTGACTCACCCAAAGAGTGATGACCCCAAGCAACTCGGACTAACTTGATAGTCTTGTTCTTGAGTGTCTTCTCTCTTCGGTCCAATATAGACACGGGCCTCTCCTCATACGAAAGGTTGGTACCAACAACCAATTCCGAATGATCCAGGATGTGGCTCGGGTCCGGGATATACCGTCGCAGTTGGGATACATGGAATACGTCATGCACCTCACGTAGCGACGGTGGAAGAGCGAGACGATAGGATATATCTCCTACTCGCTCCAGAATGTCGAACGGCCCTATACACCTAGGACTAAGCTTTCCCCGTACGCCGAAATGAATGACGCCACGGGTAGGCGAGATCCTAAGGAATACATGGTCGCCGACAGAAAATTCAAGGGGTCGCCGATGAGAATCGACCCAATGACGCTGGCGATCTTGGGCAACTCGAAGATGATCTCTGACTCTTCTGACCACTTCAACGGTCTGAGCAATCATTTCCGAATCAAGCATCTGCCTCTCTCCAATATTGTCCCAGGCTAGCGGGGATCGACACTTCCTACCATACAATGCCTCGAACGGAGCCATCTGGATACTGGCTTGGAAACTGTTATTATACGAGAACTCCACCAGGTGCAGGTGATCTTCCCACGAACCACCGAAGTCGAGTGTACATGACCGCAACATATCTTCAAGAGTCTGGATCGTACGCTCCGACTGGCCATCTGTCTGCGGGTGATAAGCTGAACTGAACTGGAGGTGAGTTCCCAAACTTTCTTGCAAGCTACGCCAAAAGTGCGACGTAAATCTTGAATCTCTGTCTGAAGTGTTTGCCATTGATTGTAAAAGAACAGAACAATTATCAGAGGACTGAACTTAGACTCACAATACAAACTCGCTCGCACAAAGAAAGCCTAGGGACGAAAACCTAGGTACAGCAGACTAAGTGCGATTGTTTATTTTTGATTCTGGGGGTGACGATAGAGGCTCGGGAAAGCGACGGCCGCTCTGCCTTACTCCTTGGACGATCAGTATGCAGTCTTGACTCGGGGAAGATTTGCTCGGCGTTGACGAAGAAAGGCTCTTCTTGCTCCTCTCTGGTTGCTCTCTGGGCTTCTCTCTCTCTGTGATTGTCACAAAAAAGGGGAACTCTCTCTCTGTGGGTATCTCTCTCTTCTTATTTTTTTTTTATTATTGCCGCCCTCTTTTTTTTTGGGAATGCTGCTGGCTATTTATAAGGGTGGGATGTGATTATTAGGGTTTGCTATCTGTTTGGAATGTCGGCGCTCCTTCATTCTATCTGGACCCTTGATCTTGATCATAACGAATCTCGGCCACTAATGCGGATAGCACCAAATCTTATGAGCAGTTAATGATGATTGTTTTAAATCTTCGTGATTGGTTATGCTAATATCTGATTGCCCGCCACGTGTCTTGCTGATGATGTCAAATATTCTCGTTGGGATTCGGTCGAATCTTCAATGCCACGTCTTTTGATTGAAGATCCTGCCAGGGCCGCATAGAGTGGCCAATACTTGAACCGCAGGGAGATACCCTTCATGAGCCGCATGAGTCAACATCTCGTCGAGCCGCAGGGGACGAACTTTTCGTGAGCCTCATATGCGTGGTCTTTGCGAACCGCAGGAGACGACCTCTCCATGAGCCGTATAGTTTCTGTGGGCCGCATGTGGTATTAAGCCGCATAGGCCGGGCTATGAGTGGACCGCATATGGCAGATTTCTGTTAATCATATTAGAATGACGCCTCACGGAGCCGCATGAAGCTGTTCTTTAACCGAGCCGCATGAGACTTTTGCCACGTGGCAACATAGGATTTCTGACAGATCGGGTCAGAGATCTTCTTCTTTTCCCGAAGAATCTGTCATTATGGCAGAGCCATTATGACACTTTATGTCAGAGACGTCGCAGCCGTCGAGTCGTGTAAGAGCATTAAATGAGGCCATTACTCCAATGGCCAACTGTAGGGGGGGTCACACGTGGCATCGATTTGAGCCGCATGTCCCCGAGCCGCATGAGTCTGGGGGTCTCCTTTTGGGCCGCATAAAGCAACTCCAGTATGAACCGCATAGGCTTGCTGTCCAGAGCCGCATGGGTCATTATGCCTTTATTTCTAATATTTTCCATGCTTCTACAGGACCCCCTTCAAAGTTTTCAATTTGTAAAATTGGAACACTTTGAATAAGAAGCATGGCCCCATTCATGCCGCATAAGTGTCTCAGCCGCATAGAGTTAGCTGTCCGCATAGACTCTTTTCCACATGTCCTGATTAAATGCTCTTGATTTGTTTTGATTTCATGCCGTCTCTTGGGGGAGGATCCTAAGGGTTTTTTCCTTCTGATTGTCCAGTTTGCCTCGATAGCCGAAGGGTCGATCATGTCGTTCGAGGCGTCGTTCAGTAATCCTTCTTTTTCTATAAATAGGCGGGTTTTAGATTTTTCTTGACTGAAAACTCCTGTCTTGTTTTCTTCTTCAACTGACAAACAGTAATGGCGCCTAGGGTTTCCAAGATTGTGAAGAAGGCCGCGACGAGGAGAAAGAAATCGGCTTCGTCGTCGACCGTCGCACCCCCCATCTGCCTTGATGTGCACGTCGCCATCGAAGGTAATAACCTATGTAGAAGATTGGGTATTTTGAAACCCTAACAGGGTCTGCTCTACTGTCTCCTCCGTGCACGCAACCACGTGACCCACATACACGTTCCCTGATTGAGCCGCATGGGGTATACCCCATGTCTGAGCCGCATACAAGTTCAAGATATGTAATCTGCATACATGTCTCGTGATCGAGCCGTATGGAGTATGCCCCATGTCGGAGTCGCATGTGAGTTAAAATTTCGTGGTCCGCATATACGTCTCGTGACGTGGATCACCTGAGATTTTTCCCATGTCCGACCCGCATACGAGTTGTCTTCAACGAGCCACATAACTTGTCTCTTTTTAGAACATCTTTACTTTGTTTCTTTGTTTTGTCCTTGCAGTATCTCCACTGAACGCCGAGGTTGCAGTGCCAGAGGAGCCGTCGCCTCCTGTCATCGACCAAGGACCTGCCCTCGTTAAAGAAACGAAGGAGGAAGAACCGCCGTCTGCACAGGATGGCCTCTCTCCAACTGTCGAGGCTGTTGAGGGTGGTAGCTCTGGGGATTCTGATACTCTTATTCCGGACGAAGATCTCCTCCAACTGCATCCCTCGTATGTGAAGTGGTTGAGGGATTGGTATATGCGTTTCTGTAACTAGGTTTTTAGGAATTCCCTGCAGATATCTATTTTCTGCATGTTCCTATCTGTTTTCCTGTGGCTTGTATCTTTTCCTTTCGTCTGAAGAAGTAATGAAGAATTTCCTTCGGTTTCGTTTGTTAATTGCGTGAATGTAGCCGATCGTTCTGATGAAGGGAATGTATTTGCTTTCCTCCTTTCTTGTCATGATTTACTTTCAATAGGATATTCTGTGTGAACTTTGTATCCCTGGTGTACCCCACAATAATTTGGATTATGACTGGCATGCTTATCCTGAAAGAATGGGGTTATGTCAAGTCTGGGGACTTTATTTCCCAACGGGATCTTTTGCTCATTTGGGCGACGTCGTTGCCTCCAGAGCCGGTGTATCGAACTAGTCAGTGGTTTGAGCGGTTGACTGCCTCGCTGAAAGACCATTTCTTGACGTTTTGTGGCCTCCGGATCATAGTTGTTCCTCTGTCTTATCCTGCTTATTTTCTCTTTATTTCTATCTTGTAGCAGTGATATAATCCCGGAGGATGTGAAACTTCGAAAATGGATATGTTTCATCTTCATCTTGTACTTGCGGTGTTTATGGAATTTGGACTTGCTGGGGGATTTATTTGTGGACCTGTTATCCTAGGCGTACCTTGGTTTTAGGTACGGATAACAGTTTAGATAGGATGTCCGGGACAGTCACAACAAAGTGGTCATGGATGTTTTTGGTACTGGGGGAAGGAATGCCGTAGAGCAGCTGGGCTCCCGGGGCGCGGTAAGATGGTGGATTTATGCTAAGAAGCTTAGCGAATAAATATTTGTGGACCTATTACCCTTGGCGTATCCTAGTTCAGGATGCGGATAATAGGGTGAAAGGGAACCGAACACATTTGCTCAGAGGTTATGATGACATGGCAAACATGAAGGTTTTATCCTGAAACCTTCCTGCTCAGCGGTAATGAGAACATGGCAGGAGAGACTTTTCGGAAGCTATTTATGGTCAACAGAGGACATTTGTGGTCAACAGAGGACATTTGTGGTCAACAGAGGACATTTGTGGTCAACAGAGGACATTTATGGTCAACAGAGGACATTTGTGGTCAACAGAGGACATTTGTGGACCTATTATCCTTGTCGTACTCTGGTTGTGAGTACAGATAATAGATTGAGAGGGAACCAACATACTTGCTCAGAGGTAATGTGGACATGGCAAATATGGTGATTTCTTCGACGGAGCCTTCCCACTCAGAGGTAATGAGGACATGGCAGGAGTGGGCTCAATGAAGAAGGGGTGCATAGAGCTACTCAGAGGTAGGAGGACATGGAAGTTCTATGCGAGGGGGCAGTTTGTTTTTTTGGTGGTAGTGAAAACGACTCAGAGGTAATGAGGACATGGTCGTTTCGGAGATTGGCGGATCGATTACCCTTTTTGTGTACTGGGAGTACGGGTAGTGGATCATGAGGGAGGATCTCTTTCAGGAAGAAAGTTCAGAGGCGTAATTATACGTGACTTACTATCTGATAGAGTGACCGGGATGTAAGTTCAGAGGTACCAGCAGGTACATAACTTGGTGATTTAGAATATTGAGGAAGTGAGGGTTTAGCGACGCCAGCAGGTGTATGGCTCGGTAATCTGAAATGTTGTGGATGTGGGTTCGGTGGTATCAATGGATACATGGCTCGATAATTTGGAAAATGTTGTCTAAACATAGTATTTCTTCAGAAACTTGCCGTTGACGGGTAACATAAGCAAGTCCCCATTCTGTTTGGCGAGACGGTAGGCGCCGTTGGAAAACACGGCCTCAATGATAAATGGGCCTTCCCATTTTGGCTGGAATTTGCCTGCGGTCTTGTGAGTCATGACCATTGGCCTTCGGACTGCCAGAACGAGATCGCCCACTTGGAATGTTCTGATTTTGACCTTCTTGTTGAAGGCCCCTGAGACACGTGCTTGGTATAGCTCGATCCTTTGCTGAGCTAAGAGGCATTTTTCATCTAGGGCCTCCAACTCTTGTAGTCGGCGTCGGTAGTTATCGTCTGTTGTCAATTGATAAGTAAGGGCGACGCGGAGTGAGGGAATCTGAATTTCCAGTGGGAGGACTGCCTCGCTCCCATATACTAGAGAGAATGGTGTATTCCCAGTAGCTGTTCGAATCGTGGTGCGATAGGCCCATAAACATTCGCCGAGCTTCTCGTTCCAGTCGCGTTTGTTGGAAGATACAAACTTCTTGAGGAGTTTGATGATTGTTTTGTTGAATGCTTCTGCTAACCCATTCGATGCCGGGTTGTATGGTGTTGAAGCAACATTCTGAATGCGGTGCTTATCGCAGAATCGATAGAATGCGTGGCTTATAAACTGCGGACCATTGTCATGGATGATCCTTCGTGGCAATCTAAAGCGATATATGACGTGATGCTTGAGAAAGCTAATCACGTTTGAAGTTTTGACTTCTGCGAGTGGGATAGCTTCCGCCCATTTGGAGAAATAATCAGTGATCGCAAGTATGAAGCGATGTCCTCGAGAGGAAGGTGGGGTGATTGGACCAATGATATCTATTCCCCATGCTTCAAATGGCCAAGACGCCACCGTTGGATGTAGAAACTCGGATGGTTGGTGAATGAAGTCTGCGTGAACTTGGCAGGCCTTGCATTTTCTGGCGTAGTCTATTGCGTCTGCCACCATCGTGGGCCAGTAGTAGCCCATCCGGCGAAGGCGGTCTTGCAGTTTAGGGCTAGGCTGATGGGCCCCACAGACACCGTCGTGAGTTTCTCGTACAGCTTCTTTGGCTTCTGCGTTTGATAAGCACCGGAGCAATAACCCGTCGTAGGATCGTCGATATAGCATCTTTGTCTCTGTGTCGTAGAAGAATCTGAGGGAACGTCGTCTGATGGAGGTGGCTTCCCTTGGATTCTCGGGGAGGATGTCGTATACGACGAAGTCAATGAACGGCTGCCTCCAGTCTGGTGTTTCGTCGATTGACTGGGCGGAATAGCTTGCCATGAATTGGATATTGTTCTTGGGACAGACCAGTTCGTGGCCTATCACGTCAACCGAGTGATGGGCTTGGTTCGGCACTGCTAAGGAAGCGGCAAGGCCTGCTAGGGCATCGGCTTCGATATTTTAAAGTCTGGGGACGTATTCGATGAAGAATCCCTCGAATGAGGAGATGATGTTGATTGCTATTTGGTGGTAGGGGATCATATCTTCATGGCGGACTTCGTACGACCCCCGAATCTGGTTGACGATTAATTGTGAATCGCCGTATGCTTCAAGATATTCAACCCCCAGCTCCTTCGCGAGTTGGAGGCCAATGACCAAAGCGTTGTACTCGGCCACATTGTTGGAACAGGGCTCCGTGAGAGAGTAGGCGCGATTGATCACTAGCCCGGTAGGAGAGATCAATACCACTCCGACCCCGACGACGATATTTCCCTTGGGTCCAGTTCTTGAAGCGCCATCGAAGAACATCCTCCATATGTTATCGTGGGTGGTTGTATTCGAATCGGCGACCTCATCTGGGATTTCCTCGTATATTTTGGATAGCCCCGATCCTGGATGGGCTGCCAAAAAGTCTGCCAGGGCTTGGCCTTTGACAGCCTTCTGTGGGACGAAGATCATATGATATGGGGATAGTAGTATCGCCCATGTAGCGAGGCGAGAGCTAAGCGCCCCTGGTTAAGTCATGAGGACCCTGAGGGGATTTACTCGTGAGATCACATGTATGGTTTGTCCTGTAACATAATGCCGCATCTTTTGAATGGCGAATACCAAGGCGAGGCATTCTTTCTCCACGGCAGTGTATCGATGTTCGGGCCCGACCATCATTCGGCTGAGATAGTATATAGCTTGCTCGTGGCCTGCGTCGTTGTTTTGTGCCAGCAGGGCACCGAGGGAGTGTTCCATTGCTCGTACATAGAGTAGGAATGGTTTTCCAGGGACCGGGGCCACCAGGACTGGGGGATTTGACAAATATTCTTTGATGTCGTCGAAAGCACGCTGGCATTCCTCGTCCCATACGAATGAGACTCCCTTCTTCATGAGGTGTGTGAAGGGTCGGCATCGCCCGGAGAGATTGGAAATGAACCTTCTGATATAAGCTAGTCTCCCTTGGAGGCCTCTAAGTTCGCGGAGATTTTTCGGGGGACCCATCTCCATTATTGCCTTGGTTTTCTCAGGGTCTACATGGATACCCCGTGCAGTGATGATGAAACCTAAGAACTTCCCGCTGGATACGCCCAAGAATGACTTTGTAGGGTTCATCTTCAGATTGTGGGCTCGCATCAGGTCGAATACCGTTCTCAGATCTTGCAGATGATCTTCCTTACGGCGACTCTTGACAGCGATGTCGTCGACGTAGCATTCCACTGTCTTGCACAAATGTTCTCTGAAAATGATACTCATAGCCCGCTGATATGTGGCACCAGCGTTCTTTAGACCGAATGGCATGACTGTGTAGCAGTACGTGCCGAGCGGTGTTCTAAATGATGTGTGCTTCTCGTCGTCGGGGGACATCTTAATTTGATTATATCCCGAGAATCCATTCATGAATGACATACGTTCGAAGCCGCATGTGTGGTCAATCATGATGTCCGTGATTGGGAGGGAAAATTCGTCTTTCGGACATGCCTCATTCAGATTACGGAAGTCGATGCAGATTCGGATTTTTCCGTTCTTCTTAAGGACCGGAACTATATTGGCGACCCAATCAGGGTGCTGCTCCTCTCGGATGAAGCCGCTGGCTATCAGCTTGTTGACTTCGGCTTCGATTGCGTCCATGACTCCTGGGCGAAAACGTCGTTGCTGTTGCTTGACTGGCTTTGCATCCGGCCGTATGTTGAGTTTATGAAGAGCAATATCGGGATCTAATCCCGGCATATCTTCGTAACTCCAGGCAAATACGTCAATATATTCTCTGATGAGTTCCAGTAGTGATTCTCGTTCCTCGTCTGTTAGGCTTTTACTGACGAAGATTGGCTTTGGAGAGGATTCGGTGCCGAGGTCGACCTGCATAACTTCATCCTCTGTAGGAGGTTCTCTCAGCTTGAACCGCTTTTCCCATTGTGCGTCTAGCTGTTGGGCCCATGGCTCAAGCTCGAGGATTTCAGGAATGTCCTCGTTTTCTTCGTAAGCGTCGGCGAATGCCATGTTGGCTGACAGGACCTGTCTGAATATGTCTCCGATGCTGGTATCCGAGTCGGAAGTTGGTGACCCGGTTGAATGTGACTGGCAGTCGCATTCTTCATCTGAATTCTCCGGGGTCGTCGTAGGAGTTACGTACCCTAGTCCGCATCGAGTTTTGCTATAGTAGTCCCGTGGCTTACCAGACGGTACTGGAGGCTTTAAAGGTAGTCGCCGTCCGGTACCGTAATTCAGACCTGGTGTAGTTTCTAGATCATATCCTTGCTTCTGCATGAGGTATTTGGACTGGGGACTATAAAGGTATAGAGGCAATCTCCCGGCATCTGACTCAAGATCGACTTCTTTTACGGTGAAGGGGTACGGATCGTCTTTTCGGCCGAAGATAATCGGGTGGTCCCCTCCCTCGATTATTCGGTAAGCGTCTTCTGCTGGAGTAAGCTGGATTGTGGTATATACATTTACCACTTGTGTGTGTACGTGAGTGCCTATACCGTGGTCCATAGCATACATTGCACATAGCTTATTGAGCTCGGTGTAGTTCAAAGATAGCCCTTTATTGACAAAATAAGGTATCTTCTCGAGAGGGATTATATCATCCGCGGAAGGGGTATCGGAGTGGGCAGCCACATACTTGGCTAATTCTGGTTCTTCTTCGGCCACCCCCTGTATAAGTGAAGACTGAGAGATCGACCTAGTCAGCTTGATCTTCAGAGGCTCGACTGGTGGAGCAGGTCGTGGAGTTGTTGGCAGACTGGCAACCCCCAGTTTGGCATCTAACGCAGGGCAAGGAGTGGATGGTTCGCTAGAAGCGTCTGACTTCGCATCGGGGTGATGTCCCTTTCTAGGAAGACGTATCGTAAGCGGTCTATCGGAGGGTTTGAGCTTCTCCGTTTGGAGCTGACCGACTCTCGGTAGTCTGATGGTAAGTGGCCCTGGTGTGGGTTTTGGCGCTTGGCCAGACCTTGGTAGCCGGATTCTCATTTGTTCTTCTTGTGCCGACAGACTGATTGCGTCCTTACGCAGAGTAGCCGTAAGGGGTGCAGAACAGCCCGGTTTGCGAGCCTGGAGGTGGATCGTCAGAGGTTCTTCTGATCCTGTGGTTGTCTTGGTGTGAGCTTGCACCTCCTCTTCGACCAGGTGCTTCTTTGATTTTTCGTACAGACATGAATCTGAGTAATAAGATTCGACTTCTTTGAAGGGATCGATATCAGCAAACTCTGTCCTCACGAAGCCGTGCTTATCGACATATTTGAAGCACTGGTGTAGCGTGGAAGGCACGATCATGTAATCGTGTATCCAAGGCCGCCCCAGAAGGATATTGTAAGATGTATCGGCATCTATGACGTAGCAGGTGACTTCTGATTGGAGATCGCCGATCTGACATTTCAAGCGTATCTTCCCTATTGGGTAGCTCCTGCCCGAATTGAAACCGCTAATGGCGGTGCTTATAGGTGTTAGGCGGTGCATCGGAATGCGAAGATGATGTAGCAGACCCTTCGGAATGATGCTTATGGAGGATCCAGGATCAATGTGCATTCGGTCCACCTTCACGTCGCCGATGTATCCATTGTAGTACAATGGGCGATCGTGCAGGTTAGTTTTGATGAGCATATCCTGCGGAGAGAAGACGATATTGGGCATTGCCCCTGTACACGCACTATCTTGGAGCTCTGCAGGTTGGTTATCTCCTGTAAGGTTGACCTGAGCCAAATATGCGTCGGCATTTTGGAGCGCCTCGCTTAAAGCTGTGCGGACATCCTTCGAGAGCCTCAGGAGTTCATATAAAGACAATTTGGCCGGTGTATTGGCCAATTGAGCCAAGATGTCGAAGTTGTAGGGTCTTTTTAGCCCCTGAGGTGTCTCCTTTCGGAGGGATTTGTCGAAGCGAGTCTCCTTTGGCCTAGGCTTGTCGGTCGTCGAAGGCTGAGCCGGTCCCGGAGTATCAGCATTTGTGGGTTGCTGATCATTAGTCGGATTCTCGGCCACTGGTTGGGCTTGTGCTCCAGATCGAGTAGTGACAGCTGAGACTTCCTCCTTCTCTGTCGAGGTGGTGCGGCATGATCTGACCTTTCCACTTTTCTTTTTAGAAGGTAAAGTGGGCTGAGTCACCTCGTGGATTAGGTCCGGATGAACCCACATGATTTCCCCTCGTGATGTGGTGAGAGGTACTAAACCGGGAGTTTGATCACGGGTGGGCGAAAGATTAGCGATTTCCATCGTTGCCAGAGGGATGGGTATGACACCGTCTTGAGTCTCTGTTGGAGGGAAATTGCCGAATTGTACGGACACCATGTTGGCTGCTACGGTTACCTCCTCGAAGTCGATAGCCAGAGCGTTCGAATCGATGAGGTTCTGGATATACCGTTTCAGTTGGTAGCAGTCGTGTGTAGCATGGTGGACATAGCGGTGGTAATGGCAGAATTTCGGATTTTCCAAATCAGCCGGCCGAGGTTCCCGCCTTGGTGGAGGAAGCTGAATTCTGTCCCCTTGTATAAGCATGTCCAAGATAGGCTTGACGTGGCCGTCTTCGAAAGAATAAGTGATTTGAGGCCATTGTTTGTCTGCTGGCTGTGGCTCGGGTTTCTGGGCTGTATCGGTCACCATAGCCTGCTTGCCTCTGTTGTCCCGGTTGTTGGAGGGGCTACCCCCATTGTCGCTGCTGGCATTGGGACGCTTCCCCTTGTTCTCTCCCTCTGAGATATGCAACCCCAGCTGGCGAGCTTTCTTCAATCGTTCTTCGGCACTTGTAGCGCTGATGATAAAAGCCTTCTAGTCCTTGAATTGGCTTTCGCCCATCCAGAGACTAATTGTCGGGAGTAATCTCTTTTGGCAAATTTCAATCAAGGAAGAGTCCGGGTTGCCAGATGGCAACTTCATTACGGTTTGACGAAACCGCTCAATGTAATTCCTCGTCAGCTCTTTCTCTCCTTGAACGACGTCCATGAGGGTAGACATCGTGACGTCCTGCCCTACCTCGTAGAACCTCTCCAAGAACAAGCGCTTGAAGCCAGCGAAGGAGTGAATGCAATTGTCTGGCAGGTTGCGGTACCAATCGAAGGCGACTCCTTCCAGTGCCCCAATGAATAACCGTGTGAGGATGGCGTCATCATGGGGCAGATGGTCGATAGTGACCTCAAAATAAGTGATGTACCGACTTGCTGAAGTTTTGCCGTCATATGGGTTGATATTGAACGGTTTATATCTTGGGGGAAAGGGAACATCCCTCCATTCAGCAGGATATGGTTGCCGTATTCTGAGGTCTTGAGAGTTTTCTCGGGCTTGGAACATTGCTCGGAGCTCCTGAACCTCTCTTCTTACTTCTCGAGCCTCATCTGTCGCGGTAGGAGCCGTTATCTCGGGAGCATTATTGCCCGGGTTTGGTGCCGCTGAATTTGAATCTATGTTGTTCGTGGGACCCACGCTTGTCTGACCAGGTATCACTCCCTGCAAAGTAGGAAGTGCTGCTTTGATCTCGTCCACAGACTTGACCAAGGCGTGCAGTATGGCCTCCAAAGTGTCGATACATTGGCGATCGCCGGAACCGCCTTGGCTGTTGTCCGTCATGAATGCCGTCCTCACGTGAGGAGTGACAGAAGGAGTGGTGGCGGACGTGCTCTCCGAGTCATACTCATGCATCGAGAAATCATCAGGATATGTGGGTATGTTTTCTTCAGGTTCGGACTCGGAAGGGGCAGTACCCCCAGCTTCTGAGCCTGCTTCGTTTAGGATGTCCTCGGGGACGTCGGTATCTGTTGTACCCGTTTGAGGATTTGCTTCCTCTATTCCGTCTTCTTGGAATATCGGGTTGTCGTGGATGTTCGGAGGAGAGCTACCCCCAGTTCCAACAACCCCCAGTGACGTGGGCGGTGAACTTCCTACTGCAGCCGTTTTTGTCTTTGAACGGGTGTGTTGGAATACTCCAGCAGAGGATGATCCTTTAGACGACGGCTTCTTAGCTGCAATAGTTGACACCTTTGGACTGGAGATGCTGGTTTTCTTTCCTCTCCCCTCAACAGGGGCTTTCCGCGCGGAATTGCAGGAGGCCACAGGGGGTGCCTCGTCTTCCGAGCTCGGATGTCGTAATCTTTGGAAGACGGATGGCCGGTTTGCCGTGTTGCTGCAACAGCAGTTGACGATAATCTGGGCGCAGTGACGTCCCTGCGAGGACTCTCTGCACGCCGAAGCCCCTTCTCTTTCCTTGCGCTTATGGAGGATCGCCTCACGCAGGTCAGAGGGACCACTCTGTCCGTTCGCCGTCGGGGTTTGGACTTGAGCGGTTCTGTATAACTTCCCATCAGGGGCCCGTGTGATAATCAGCGGGACGCCCTGATAGTCAGAGGTTGGGGCAGCTATCTGGGCTTGATGAGCCCGTGCTGCCCTAGACTTCTTCTTTTTAGCACTTGTGGGTGCATAATAAGAAGAGTCCAAGTTGAACATCACAGAGTCTGGCTTATCATCCAGAGAGTCATCAGGGTTCGGGCCGTACGAGAGACGGTCGAAAACTGATCGAGAGGAGCATGGAGCGGATGCTATGCGGCTGGGAGTGGAAATCGTGCAGGCTGTCTGTACGCGGTTGTCTCCTGTCGTCGGACGAGTTCTTATGCGGCTAGGAGCCATGACCGTGCAGGCTGGCCGCATGCGGTTGGCATCTGTGGCCGCATGGGTTTTCTGCAAATGATTGACTTTTCTAGCCGCATGAGTTTCATCCATGCGGTCGGGAACTGTAGTCGCATAAGTTATACGGCTGACAGAAGTAGCCACATGAGTTTTCTTCATGCGGTTGGCGGATGTAGCCGCATGGGCTTTCTCCCTGCGGCTAATACTCTTCTGCGGTTCGGACCGCGTAGAGTCCCTCTTTGTCCCTGCAAGTCCAGCATCATAATATTTTCTTCTGTCGGACTTGGGGGCAGCAGAGTTGTCTACGATCTGAAGTGGGACCGCAGGGGAATCCTTCTCGCCGTCTTGAGCAACAGAGGGCATCCCATCGAGGGCTTGAGGAGGAGCAAATGACTTCGGTCTCCATTCTTTGCGAGCCTTCGTGGTGCGGGTGCGCTTCTGGGCCGGGCCAGCGCTGCCTTCAGAGAGCATCTCTTCGAACGCCTGTTGGTCGAAGCGGACGACCATCTTCTTTTGTGTGGAGCCAAGTTTGGCTGCATCTGATTGCGTCACCAACTCCTCAGCCGTGGAGAAGTTAATCCCCAGCAGAGTCGCCATCGTGTTTGCCATTGATTGTAAAAGAATAGAACAATTATCGGAGGACTGAACTTAGACTCACAATACAAACTCGCTCGCACAAAGAAAGCCTAGGGACAAAAACCTAGGTACAGCAGACTAAGTGCGATTGTTTATTTTTGATTCTGGGGGGTGACGATAGAGGCTCGGGAAAGCGACGGCCGCTCTGCCTTACTCCTTGGACGATCAGTATGCAGTCTTGACTCGGGGAAGATTTGATCGGCGTTGACGAAGAAAGGCTCTTCTTGCTCCTCTCTGGTTGCTCTCTGGGCTTCTCTCTCTCTGTGATTGTCACGAAAAAAGGGGAACTCTCCCTCTCTGTGGGTATCTCTCTCTTCTTATTTTTTTTTTATTATTGCCGCCCTCTTTTTTTTTTGGGAATGCTGCTGGCTATTTATAAGGGTGGGATGTGATTATTAGGGTTTGCTATCTGTTTGGAATGTCGGCGCTCCTTCATTCTATCTGGACCCTTGATCTTGATCATAACGAATCTCGGCCACTAATACGGATAGCACCAAATCTTATGAGCAGTTAATGCTGATTGCTTTAAATCTTCGTGATTGGTTATGCTAATATCTGATTGCCCGCCACGTGTCTTGCTGATGATGTCAAATATTCTCGTTGGGATTCGGTCGAATCTTCAATGCCACGTCTTTTGATTGAAGATCCTGCCAGGGCCGCATAAAGTGGCCAATACTTGAACCGCAGGGAGATACCCTTCATGAGCCGCATGAGTCAACATCTCGTCGAGCCGCAGGGGACGAACTTTCCGTGAGCCTCATATGCGTGGTCTTTGCGAACCGCAGGAGACGACCTCTCCATGAGCCGTATAGTTTCTGTGGGCCGCATGTGGTATTGAGCCGCATAGGCCGGGCTATGAGTGGACCGCATATGGCGGATTTCTGTTAATCATATTAGAATGACGCCTCACGGAGCCGCATGAAGCTGTTCTTTAACCGAGCCGCATGAGACTTTTGCCACGTGGCAACATAGGATTTCTGACAGATCGGGTCAGAGATCTTCTTCTTTTCCCGAAGAATCTGTCATTATGGCAGAGCCATTATGACACTTTATGTCAGAGACGTCGCAGCCGTCGAGTCGTGTCAGAGCATTAAATGAGGCCATTACTCCAATGGCCAACTGTAGGGGGGTCACACGTGGCATCGATTTGAGCCGCATGTCCCCGAGCCGCATGAGTCTGGGGGTCTCCTTTTGGGCCGCATAAAGCAACTCCAGTATGAACCGCATAGGCTTGCTGTCCAGAGCCGCATGGGTCATTATGCCTTTATTTCTAATATTTTCCATGCTTCTATATGAAGTGATACTGACTGGTACACCGTGCAACCTGACAATCTGTCGGAGATACATCTCCGCTAGCTGAGCCGTCGACTGACCAACTCTGAACGGAAGAAAGTGAGCCACCTTCGTGAGCCTGTCTATGACAACCCAAATAGCGTCTCTGCCCGCCGGGGATCTAGGCAATCCAGTCACAAAGTCCATGGTTACATGCTCCCATTTCCACTCGGGAATCGGCAATGGTTGAAGTAGTCCAGCTGGTCTCTGATGTTCAGCCTTAACTTGCTGGCAGACTAAACAACGAGAGACAAATCGGGCTATCTCCCTCTTCATGCCATTCTACCAAAAGTGCTGACGGATATCACGGTACATCTTCGTGCCACCGGGATGAATGGAATACTGCGAACTGTGGGACTCTGCCATGATCTCCTGTCTGATATCTCCATTGGGTACACAAAGACGCTTACCATGTCGAAGTGTACCGTCTTCATGAATGCATAACTCTGGTCTTCGTCCCGCCTCATACTCTGCTCTGAGTCGCTGAAGCTTGGAATCTGCTGACTGCGCCATCCGGATCCTCTCGACTATAGTGGACTGAACTTGCATGCTGGCCATCAATGCCACACTGGTAGGGAGGACAACTTCTATTCCCATCTTCTGAAGATCGGCTAACAGCTCTGGTTGTGCTGTTAGGAAATAAATTTCGGCTCTCCTGCTCAATGCATCCGCAACAACATTGGCCTTCCCTGGGTGATACTGCAAGTTGACATCATAATCCACAAGTAGCTCTAGCCATCTTCTCTGACGCATGTTAAGATCCTTCTGGGTGAAAACATACTTCAGGCTCTTGTGGTCGGTGAAAATCTCCACCCTATCTCCATATAGGTAATGTCTCCACAACTTAAGTGCAAACACTACTGCTGCCAGCTCCAAGTCATGGGTTGGGTAATTCCTCTCATGATCACGAAGTTGTCGTGACGCATAAGCTATTACCTTCCCATGCTGCATCAGAACACATCCTAAACCTCTGCCCGAAGCATCACAATACACTGAGAATCCTCCAGTTCCATCTGGAAGCGTGAGAATAGGAGCCGTCATCAAGCCTCGCTTCAACCTCTCAAAAGAATCCTGGCATTCTGCTGTCCAAGCAAACTGCACATCCGTGCGGGTCAACTGGGTCAATGGCACTGAAATTTGAGCAAAGTCTGAAACAAATCACCGGTAGTAACCGGCCAATCCAAGAAAACTACGGACTTCTGCCACTGTGCTAGGTACCGGCCATGTTTCAATGGCCACGATCTTCTGGGGATCCACTTCAACTCCTCCTCGGGTGATGATATGACCCAAGTACGAAATACGATCGAGCCAGAACTCGCATTTACTGAACTTGGCATACAACTGGTGCTCTCTGAGAATCTGAAGAACAACTCGGAGATGCTGCTCATGTTCCGCTTCACTCTTACTGTAGACCAGGATGTCATCTAGGAACACAATCATGAACTGATCCAAATAAGGCATAAAGATACGATTCATGAGGTCCATGAATACAGTCGGCGCATAGGTTGCTCCAAATGGCATCACAAGGAACTCCCAATGCCCATATCTAGATCTGAAAGCTGTCTTCGGGATGTCCTGCTCTCTGACTCTGATCTGGTGGTATCCTGACCGCAAGTCGATCTTCGAAAATACTGACGCCCCTCTGAGTTGATCAAACAAGTCATCTATCCTCGGGAGAGGGTATCTGTTCTTGATTGTCACTGAGTTCAAGGTACGATAATCAACACACAATCTGGACGTATCATCCTTCTTTTTCACAAGAAGCATCGGGGCTCCCCAAGACGATCCACTAGCACGAATAAATCCCTTGGTTCTGAGTTCTTCAATCATCTTGTACAATATCTCTAGCTCTGACGGTGCCATCCTGTAGACTCTCTCTGACACTGGGGCTGTCCCGGGAATCAAGTCGATGGTAAACTCGATCTCTCGCTCTGGCGGCATCCCTGGAAGCTCTTCTGGGAAAATATCTGGAAACTCTTCGACTATCCGAGGCAACTGCACTGCTGCTACTGCCATCCGCAATACTGGAGAAGAAGGTTCAACTTTGCCTCGGGATAAGGAAAACTTCGGCTCGCCTGGAATGCTAAAAACAACCCTGCCAATGTGGCAGTCTATCCTAGCATACTGGTCCCTCAACCAATCCATCCCTAAGACCACATCATAATCGGCCATCGGGAACTCTATTAATCTAGCGGGGAATTCTCTACCGCTAACTACGACCCGACACGAGAAAAACACTCTATCTACTCCCACAAGTCCGTTACCAGTAAGTATATTGAGCCTTACTGATAATGACTCGGGCTCCAGTCCTACCCGTGTCGCAAATCGTACAGACATAAATGAATGCGAGGCACCAGAATCAAATAATACTGAAGCTGGAAAGGTGTTGACGAGAATAGTACCTGCCACCACCTCACCTGGTGCTATTTCTTCCTCTCCCATGGTCAAAGCCAGCACTTGACCATGTCCTCTGGGTGCGAGTCCCCTCTGCTGAAAATTCCTCTGCCTGCTCTGGATCAAGGCTTGGGCTTGGGCATACTGCTGCGGTCTCTGCTGCTGGAATGCCTGGGTCTGCGTCGGCAATGGCCTCGAGAATGGGTACTGCAGCTGCTGCTGCTGCTGGATTGGTGCTGGTCCTCTAACTGAAGGACTAGAGAAGGCGGATGAACTCCCTCTGTTCGGGCAATTCCCAACCCTGTGGTCCGGGGCACCACAAACCAAGCACAAACCCTGTGCTCTGCGACACTCTGATACCACATGTCCTGCCTTTCCGCAGTGTGAACATCCCACTGCGGAAGACTGCTTCTGCTTCTGCTGCTGAGGGTGCGTCGGGGTGGAATGCTGAACCGACGTCACTGAGGCCGCCCGCCTCGGAGCTCCAATGGTCAAAGCCCTGGCTGTCGGGGCTGGTGCTGAAGACTGATTTATCTGGCCGTGAGATCGCTTCCGACCTCCGGTCCTGTCCACGATCCTCTGGAAGGTATATTCATGCCTCCTGGCTGCTCTCAACACTGCATCAAAAGTCTGATGCTCAAACTGCTCCACCGCCAATAAAATCTCTAGGTGGAGCCCCTGCTGGAATCGCTGGGCTTTATCGAACTCGGTCGCCACCAAGGTAGGAGCAAACCGACTAAGCCTGGAGAACTCGGCCGCATATCCATCGACCGTCCTGTCCATCTGCTTCAGATTGGTGAACCTCGTCTGTAGATCATATCGAGCTACAGCATCAAAATACTTGGTCTGGAATCTCTTCCTGAATACGGCCCATAAAATAGGGGCCACTAATCCATCGGCCTGCGCTGCCCACCAGCTGCGGGCAAGATCTAGTAACTGCAGGCGTACTACGGCCACCTTCTCGTTCTCTGGAGTCCTGGCTGCTTCTAGAATCACCTCTGTGTCCTGAAGCCAAGCATCTGCAGCGATCGTATCTTCACTGCCGTCGAAGAAGGGAGGGTTCAAGCGCTTGAAGCTGTTGGCCGTGCTATTACCCTGATGACCTCCTCTGGTCAAAGCATCTGCCACCGCCTGGTGTAAGGCATCTCCGCGACGATCCTGGGAAGCTAATAGGGACCTGATGAGACCCGCCAAAGTGCCATCATCAGGTTCTGCAGGCTGGACGGGCTGAATTGGGGGTTCTCCTTCAGTAGGCATGACTCTGGAGGCTACTCCTGAATGTTGGGCTTGATCTCCAGGTTGTTGCTGGTCCGCGGGAGGTGCACCGCCTTGCTGATCGGCAGGTCCAGGAACAATGCCGCTGAAGAAGACGACATAGGGAACAATAAGGAAGGACCATGACAGATCAACGATACAAGCATGTGATCAGGTCAAGATTTTCAGGGATCAAGAGGATACGAGTAGAGATCAAGGGCGAGTACTGATTGAGACATCTATTCGGTAATCCCTCACATATCTTGATTTACAAGACCTGCATGGGCCACCACTAAAACCATGTCACGCCCCAGAACCAGAATACTGGAAAGCGGGGGCAGATATAGCCAGCTACGTATAATGAAATAGAATCCACGTCACTATACGGTCACGGCTGTCTAGATATATGAGGGTTTAACTACAATCCATCAGTCTCCTATGGTCAAGATCAAACCTATTGTCTCAATCACAAGCAAGTAGTAGCAGTTACAAGATGTCAGAGCACCAAATATATAATAGCAAGGCGTCCCATACATTACATATTGGATGATCATGAAGCTAGTCGTACAAAATGTCAGGACTAGCAAGAGTTCAGTCATACATGATCAACCCTAGGATCTGTCAATCATGTTACAGCCCGTAGGCAGACAGTAAATAAAGGGCAATCGAGCTAACACGTGCTCGTCGGCTAAACGCCTTAAAAGAATAATTTTACAATAAAGTGGGAGGACAAAAAGAAACCCACTCGTTGCCAGGGTTACGCCTGGTGGTCACCATCTGGCTGGATAGTAGGTAGATCCTCTGGTGCTGCTCCGATATCTGGCCACACAAAACCAGCTGGATCAGACCCCAGAAAGAGCAAGTGCCACAAAGGAGGCTTCACTTAGGAACTAAAACCAGCATATCACAAATAAATAGTAAAGGTAATTTAAGATAGTGATAATAACTGAGATAACAATATATATTGAACACGGAGAAACCATTCAAGTAGCCAGACTGCAACCCTTAAACCAAACAAGGACCGGGGTTGCAATCCTTCGCCTGAATAGAAACCCGCCTCAATTACTATTGATAAGGTAACAAGACAATAAACGAAGAGAGGACGCAGAACTGCTCCGGAAGCCAGGTTACAACCCTTAAACCAAACAAGGACCGGGGTTGTAACCCTTCGCCTGAACAGAACTGGACCCCTGATCTTTATTGTTAAGGCCAGTATAAATAATCATGGTATTGAAGTAAAGGTAAAACATGACGAGCATGACAGGGGGTTACAATAAGACAATAAACGAAGAGAGGACACAGAACTGCTCCGGGAGCCAGGTTACAACCCTTAAACCAAACAAGGACCGGGGTTGTAATCCTTCGCCTGAACAGAACTGGACCCCTGATCTTTATTGTTAAGGCGGGCACAATAAGCAGGACGATATATGATAAGGTAACCATGGAACTATTCAGATAGCCAAGTTACAACCCTTAAACCAAACAAGGACCGGGATTGTAACCCTTCATCTGAACAGAACTTGGTATCCCATCATTTATCGATACAAGAAATCATGTCCTGATACAATCTTGTACAGGATCAGGATAAGACTAAGCTGGAATAAACTTCATCCAATCAATCACGACCAATCAAGAGTACGGCTTGATACTTTTAACTAACTAGGGTTATCACAGGCCTAGTTACTAGCAAGATGCAATGAGATTATCCCGACAGCCACAAGCCCTGCAGACCATCCGGTTATCCGGGTCGAATGTCCGTTTATGAAGGGTGCACCACATGACTGTGTGCTGGAAATGTGCCCTACTCGTCGATAGGCTACAAGTCCGCTGAATGCGCCCAGATAACGAGATTGCCTGTAGCTGGAAATCTCTTCATGACTACTGAATCATTCTAGTTAATTAGCCTTAGTCAATTTCAGTAGGTACCCCTGACCGTGGTACTCAGGGATCCCCATCCTAGACATGATGCAAGACAGTACAAGTTTATTTGTACAAACACAATCGCCCACGGTGTCCAAGTCTTTCATACTTGTCATGTCAGGCTAACTGTCGTAACAGCATGCCGAGATATATCATGTCAGTTTACTTGTCAAGAGTGCGCCGCAGCGGGCCACTATCGTGTTCTATTCTTATAATATTATGAATGAGAGAAGCTTGCATAAAATAACTAGAGACATATTCTTGCTGCTAAGGAAAAGATCTACAACTTCCACGTTGGGAGTTGGGAGAAATTCGAGCAATAATTCAGTCAATTAGGACATATAACAGTTAGTAATAGTCAAAATATGCATTATGCGGCCTATTCTGCGACATGCATGCAACTGCGACACCATATGCGCCTACTACGACACGCGCCTTAATGCGGCTCATGCGCGACATGATATGCGCCTATCGCGACATGCGCCTCATGTGGCTCAACTGCGACATGATATACGCCTACCGCGACATGCGCCCCATTGCAATATGCGCCTACTGCGACATGCACCTTCTGCGACATGGTATGCGGCTACCGCGACATGTGCTTTATTGCAACATGCGCCTTCTGCGACTTGCGCCTTCTGCGACATGATATGCGGCTACCGCGACATGCGCTTCATTGCAACATGCGCCTTCTGCGACATGCGCCTTCTGCGACATGATATGCGGCTACCGCGACATGCGCTTCATTGCAACATGCGCCTTCTGCAACATGTGCCTTCTGTGACATGATATACGGCTACCGCGACATGCGCTTCATTGCAACATGCGCCTTTTGCGATATGCGCCTTCTGCGACATGATATGCGGCTACCGCGACATGCGCTTCATTGCAACATGCGCCTTTTGCGACATGCGCCTTCTGCGACATGATATGCGGCTACCGCGACATGCGCTTCATTGCAACATGCGCCTTTTTGCGACATGCTGATTATGCTGCAGATGAACCTAGAAATGACCAGAAATTGTTTTGGCCATAACTTCCTCATCCGAAGCCGAAATCAAGTGAAACAAAAGCCAAAACTGCATGAAATTGAATTCTCTACAACATAGAAACACTAGTTTTCGAAAATAACCAAGTTTTAAAGATCAAAACCAAGAAAACCGAAAAGTTTACAAACTTAGATCTACAAGAATCCATCCATCAAATCCAAAAATGTCAAGTTCTAAAGAGGCTTAGAATCAAGTAAGGAAGAGAATGGAACAATAAAACTTGAGATCCATCATGAAGCAAGTTTGCACTTGCCTAGCTCTCTTTCCTGGTAGGTGGAAGAGTAATGGTGGAGAAGAAGAAGTGAATGAGAAGAATAAATGAAGAGAGAGAGAGTTAGGTGGAAATATAAATAAGGGTGGTGGTGGTAGGTGGGGGTTTTCTTTTGGTTCATGATGAACCCACAAGCAAACCAAACCAAGCTAAGCCGAACCAAGCTAAGCCATAACCAATGACATGCCAAAATAACCAAACAGGAAAATACGCAATACGAGTCAAGAATACGTACACGTATACCAAGATACGTAATACGAACTATAGGTATTACAATGGTATAGAAAAGAGCAGAAGATAGATGAAGGAGAATTATCTCATCCATCTGATGGAGGGGCATGGAAGCATTTTGATCGATGTCATCCTGGATTTGCTGTGGAGCCTAAAAATGTTCGACTGGCTTTATGTTCAGAGGGATTCACTCCTTTCGGACAGTCGGGGGCTCAGTACTCTTGTTGGCCGGTGATTTTGATCCCTTATAATCTACCACCGTGGATGTGCATGAAGACTCCTTATATATTCTTGACACTTATCACATCTGGTTGAAAAAATCTAAAAAAGAATATCGATATCTACTTACAGCCATTAGTGGACGAGTTGAAACAATTGTGGCAGTTCGGCGTTCAGACATATGATATATCGATGGAGCAGAACTCTCAGATGAAAGCGATGTTGATGTGGACCATCAATGATTTCCTAGCATATGGAATGTTATCTGGGTAGAGTACTCATGGTATTATATTTTGTCCGATATGTAAAAGAGTAAGGCATTTCGCCTTCAGAATGGAGGAAAAGCTTATTTTTTTATTAACATCGTCAGTTCCTTCCTATGTCGCATCCATAGAGAAGGAACAGGGATGCCTTTAGAGCTGGTAAACAGGAACTAACTCCTCCCCCGTTGAGATTGACTGGAGATATCATTTGAGCAGAGGTAGTGGATTTGTCGACTGTAAAGGAAGATCCGAGATCAGGCCATCACTTAGAAGGATTCGAACATAGCCATAATTGGGCGAAGCGGAGTATCTTTTGGGACTTATCTTATTGTAAGGACAATCTCATAAGACACAATTTTTGATGTCATGCATATTGAGAAAAATGTATTCGACAACATCTTCAATACGGTGATGGATATCAAAGAAAAAACGAAAGACAATCCCAAAGCAAGAAAGGACTTGGAAATTATTTGCAGACGTCCAGAGTTACATCTAACACGAAGATCCAATGGTAACTGGGTCAAGCCCTCAGCACCATTTACACTGAGTAGGGATGATAAATTGATAATATGCAATTGGATTACAAAGTTGAGATTCTCTGACGGTTACGTGTCAAATCTAGCAAGATGTATCGATCTCAACGAACGTAAGCTGATAGGGATGAAGAGTCATGATTGACACATATTCATGGAGCATTTACTTCCTATCGCTCTGAGAGAGATGTTGCCTTCTCAAGTATGGGGTCCGCTGGCCGAGTTATCTATATTCTTTAGAGATATGTATTCAAGTAAGTTGACGGTGCAACATATGTTTGAACTTGAGGAGAAGATTGTATTGATATTGTTCCAGTTGGAAAAGGTGTTTCTTCCGACTTTTTTGATAGTATGGAACATTTGCCGATTCATCTTGTATACGAAGCACGTATCGGTGATCCCGTCCATTATCGATGGATGTATCCATTTGAGAGGTATAAAATATTTAATTATCTAGTAATAATAATGTCACGACCCGCACCCGATTTTCGGATGCGAGCTCGTGAGCAAGCCAGCTACGTATCGAGCGGACTCCAGCCCATCTCGAATACGTAAACGCTGTCTGGACTATGGTATCACGTGCCTAATCATGGCATGGTAAATCTATATCTCATTCCACAATAAGAATATGAAACATGAATGAACACTAAGGGTCGTGGTCTGCAGCCCACTAGCATATTGTCCGATTAGACTCTAAGAATAACATGAGTCTATGAAACTAGGCTAACAAGCAGGATATATCATAAGAGCACGAGAAGATAATAAAGCAATATCACTAACAAAATACCTGAATCATGCAGATATAATCGACTACCACATGCTCAGCTAACTAAATCCGTGTAATCCGCTACCTGAAGAGATCATCAGGTCCTCAGAGGACTAGCAAGATACATAAAACATGTCTATCTAACAGTTTATCATGCATAAAGAAATAACCAGGAATGAGACAGAAACTGACAAGTACTATGAACACGGACACGAGAACAAGTACTCATAAATGATCTGCTAGAAAGAAAACATGAACTATCTATGTGTATTGAAATATCGGTTTCGATATGTAAACGGCTAAGGGGTAAATCCGGCACCCTGCACGTGTCGTGTGTAGCTGCTATCAGTCAAGAATGGACGTTTTAGGAATATTTTTGGGTAGTCCACATGTCTACTAAGATATTTTCCCGCCCAGCTAGTGTCACGCCTCGCTCCCGTAGGAGCGATCGTCCTCGCTAAGGCGTGATGCCGCACGAGCCTAGATTGCGCTCGTACAAGGCAGTTCCATAACGGCCGATTACATCGGCGGCGACGGGGTCGTCGCACAGAAGTCCCAAGCAGAAACATTGAATCATTGCAGCGGAAATTTAAAGAAGAACATATATAAACACAAGTGACTCAAAAGAATCTCTTTATTGATATTGAATACAGGATTACATTTATGGGCGCAAGGCCAATTACAAGTCTCTCAGGCTCATTTTTCACTCATTTACAAGTCACTCTGCTCTCTCTCATCTCTCGATACAATACTTGAATCCAGCGGAAGCTTCGGAAGGCGATGTCCATACATTATGCCCTGTATAAGTCTTCAGATCACGCGACCGCACGCTTCGACTTGCCAAGGAACTCCGTGCCTCGACGCATCCAAGCGAGCTCCGCGCCATGAGCTTCTACCTGTGCCTGCACATGAAACACTATGTGGGTGTCAGTACCACTGTACTGGTGGAGTGAGCTTCTCGCCCACCCATACATAACCGACACGTTTCATTTACTTTGTGCAGCTTAAACCCTTTCAATTGTCTTTCTAGTCTTGCCTTAGGATTCATTTTAGATCAAGGACGTCTCGGTCGATAACTAGTGATGCAACGACAAGGTCGTGCAACGACGGGGTCATGCTATCTTGCCAACGTATGTTTCGAACGAGGCAGTGCCTCATCGTTTAAGTACTTGACCAGACTTCAAGGTGGGACGGCAGGGTCGTGCCACATTCTATTCCAAACTTAGACTTATTCAAGACTGTGCTTTGTCGAGGGGCAATTCACGTGAACTCGGCCGTGCCAGGACCTTTGATTAAACTCAAGCGCCACTAGACCAATTCTTGTGCTAACGATTCAAGAGCCAAGGGACGGCAATGGGACAACTCGTGCAGGTCGTGCCTTAGACTTTACTTAGACTTGTTTGAACATTCAAGACTGAGGCCGTGCCTCGCTATCCAGACTTATCCATGCTACCGCCTTGCGGCCATCCTGTTAGAGTCAATTGCTAACTTAGCCAAGACTTGTCAAATACAATTTCGACTTCATGAATATCTCGATGCCATCTATCGTGCTAAGCACGGTGCCTATGCTGCAGCCCAGTCTTAGGCCCAGACATTCGTTTATCGACTAGACAAGCATTCAAGTTCTAGACTCAATCTAAAGGCATACACACGGAGTCGCCGCTATCTGCCGACACATCTACATGAGTGGTCACTAGCAATTTCAAGCTATCTTGGACTGGCTCGGCGGGGGTATCGGTCCGCCCTTCTAAGGGTAGCTAGCCCCGGAAGCGCCGATACTCCCATGCGGTTATCCGGCATGCAGGTTGAGCCACACACGCTTCTTCCGGGCGAATGATCCCGGTGCCCCGGAGGAGATCATCCGAGAAGACTACACCTTGTCGACAAGTTGTCCATGACCATGCAAGACTCGATCTATCCCATCTATCCAGTTCTTTCCTTAACATGACCATGCATTCCTTTATTCTATCGAGACTCCCAAGCCGCGGGACCGATCTCGTGTGGGACTTATCAAGTATTCAGGCAGGACATGACCGGGCAGGACCGGCATGCTTATTCAAGTATTCAGGCAGGACATGACCGGACGGGACCGGCATGCTTATTCAAGTATTCAGCCGTGGCTCGTGCCTTAGACATGTCTGGTTCTCTAGGCGACGCTAACGCTCAAGTCATATACTTATACGACGAGCCTTGTTCTCAAGGGACTACTTGACTTGACAACCGCAGCTAGAGCGGGACAGCGCTAGGAATGGCTTCGTTAGCCTACAGTAACTCTTGTTGACTTGTACGGGCAATGACTCGACGAGCGAAGGCTACGCCGAGCTACGCATCGAGGGAACGTGCTAGGCATGGGGTCGACTTAACAACCAAGTTCTCGGGTGCCTAGACTTAAGCCAACAAGCCGTACAAAGATGACTTAACTTGCGGGACGTGCGAAGGCTATGCCAAGCCTTGCGGGACAAGACCGTGCATGCTTGTTAAGCAATTACGTAGGCGATGCCTAAGACTTAGGCTATTTCAAGTGTCGGGACAAGTCGACGGGACAGTGCATGCTATATCGAGCATTCAAGCAGGCGACGCCTATGACTTAGGCTTATTCGAGTGTCGGGGCAACTTAGCAACTTAGGCCAACTTCCTTCTCCCAAGCCACGGGATCGAAGGACCGAGTGTCATTTGAAAGCACACTGTGCCGACTTCTATGTATACCGTGGGACCATTTTCCATATTCTAGGACATTCCGACCCGACAGGATTATTCCCTTAGCTATGTTGGTGCGTAGCTTTTAGATTAGCCTACCAGTGCAAGTAGAAAACATTGCGAATTATTATGTGAAGGCTAAGATGAAGCAAGTTCACCGAAACTCCCCCACCTGTGCGAGGAGTCGCCTCGGACGAGTGAGCCTTCGAGCAGCCGTTGCAAGGCTAAGTTCCAACGCCGTCGGTGTTTCGATTTCTCCGATTGACTTTACGGGACGGGGCACTACAACATACACCACTCAGAACAAGTCTCGTCCTCGAGACTTTCCTGAGGGCAGGCCACCCTACCATTTCTATGGCCAAGACTTATTCGTATGCATCTCGCCTACGCGTTCCTTCGATTCCTAGCTACGCTCGCACGACTTATCAATCTTTCCGTTAACACGATTTTAAGATCTCGACACTCTCGTTCCCCAGTCATGTTTGAACTCAACGTATCACTTGGCTGGATCGTGCACGCATTCCAAGCGTCCCCAAAATACATGCATTCAACCAAGCCGCATGATAGAGAGTTGTCATTCTCACTCGAGTCGCATCGTGCACATACCCAGGCGTCCCTGAAATATATGCATGTCAGCCGAGTCTCGTGAGCAGGATTTCCTACATTCGTGATTTACGCCATCCATCCATGTCAATCCTCAAGATCAATCCTTTCGATTGCTAACACTTGCAACAGGGGCGTTTCGCCTAACCGCTAGGCCAATCTTTACGAGGCTAAGTCAATGTCAGGATTGGAATCATAGTTCTCCAACAATAATGCCAATATTGACCCCAATCCTAGGGTCAAACCATAGTCGGTAGTACGGGATTTTCTACCCAAGCTCGCGTCACTCAGATTTCTAAACATCGAGCACGATCACCTATTCGCATCAATGCATGCGTTGCACATATTCGATTTTATCCAAATCACTAACTCTAACCAATTCGTGCATTCGATCACGAGGTCATCTAGCTCGACAATACGTTGCGCCCCAATCCCACGCGAGTTCGATTTTCTACGGTGGTTCGTGAGTCACCACGCAACGCACTCGCAGATTAATCATTCTCATCGGGGCGTAACTCTTGTTTGAGTTTAGACTAACTCATTTTCGATACGCGGATTGGATCTACGTAATCCTCAAATTTGGTTCTTCAAACACACAATTCATTTTCGAGTCACCTTCGCGTCAAACCACAAGTCGAAGCATACAAATTATCACGCCAAGCTAGGTCAATCACCCCCGCTGTATGAATCACCATACCAGCGCTCACGCGGAGTGATCGTCTCAAATCGGCGTGAGAATGTCGAAGTTGTGGTTATCGACGAAGTAAATCCAAGCATTTCATTTTCATCCAATCAATTTCGATAGTCCGACCGTCATTCATTCAACTAGAAAATCCTCGAGCCAAGTTTATCATTTTCTCGACACGTTTCAATTTCCCGAGTATAGAATTTATCGGAACAATGACATTTGCACGATCGTTATTCCTCAAGCTCATTTCAAGATCATTGTTCGAAACTCAAGTCACATTTCATTTGCATCAATCCGATATCGTACGCGCGATCCTCTAAGTTTCCTCGATCAAAGACCATTCATTTTCATTCATCGATTCGAATCATTTTTTTCCAATACGCGTTGCCTATTCGCAAGTTGTCCGAACGAGATGCTCGTTCGGGACATTCGAAGTCACGACCGACTAAGCGTGACGCGTTCTAAGGCTTTGCGCGATCGCATCGCCTCGCCGACATACTCGTAATCCTCAATATTTGCTCGAATGATTTCCAAGAAAATCCATACACCACTCGGATTCGAGCCATACGATCTAGCCTACAATCATGTTCGCGTCATTCGCTAAGACGTCCTTCAGATTCGTTCGACGAATCCCTAGCGTAATCGCTTACGTCGCATCGACGTACTAAGTTGTTCGCACTATTTCCTCAAAAACCCAAGTTAATCCTCCGTGTACGCTTAAACGTTAACTCGATAGCATTCCTATCGATAGACACTCTAAGTGTAGCTCGTTCCCGACCGAGCTGTACTTGGTATCGCTCGCACTCGTTTGCACCAAAAGTCGAGGTGCGCGATACGCGACGCAACTTAGCCAAAAGGCCGTGTGCATAGCTAATCCGTGCGAACCAAATTCTGAGTTTGCACACTCCATTTCCGAGGGTCATCGCAGGACTAATTAAGCACGCACGCGACATGTCAACTTAGCACGTGTTTTCTATCGAGTCAAGTTCGACACCGTTCGGCACAAAGGCCTACGATGCATCCGACGATAGCCTACCGATACGTTCGAATGAACGCTTGTACGAGCCTTTGAAAATATTTAGACTTATTGTATGGACATGCCGAGGGACAATCGAGAGAGAGCGTACACTTATTTTCCAACGACGAGCTTTCAAAACTAAGAAATTCGACATGAAGTCCAAGGACGTAAAGCCGTGCTCTGATACCATTATGTCACGCCCCGCTCCCGTAGGAGCGATCGTCCTCGCTAAGGCGTAATGCCGCACGAGCCTAGATTGTGCTCGTGCAAGGCAGTTCCATAACGGCCGATTACATCGGCGGCGACGGGGTCGTCGCACAGAAGTCCCAAGCAGAAACATTGAATCATTGCAGCGGAAATTTAAAGAAGAACATATATGAACACAAGTGACTCAAAAGAATCTCTTTATTGATATTGAATATAGGATTACATTTATGGGCGCAAGGCCAATTACAAGTCTCTCAGGCTCACTTTTCACTCATTTACAAGTCACTCTGCTCTCTCTCATCTCTCGATACAATGCTTGAATCCAGCGGAAGCTTCGGAAGGCGATGTCCATACATTATGCCCTGTATAAGTCTTCAGATCACGCGACCGCACGCTTCGACTTGCCAAGGAACTTCGTGCCTCGACGCATCCAAGCGAGCTCCGCGCCACGAGCTTCTACCTGTTCCTGCACATGAAACACTATGTGGGTGTCAGTACCACTGTACTGGTGGAGTGAGCTTCTCGCCCACCCATACATAACCGACACGTTTCATTTACTTTGTGCAGCTTAAACCCTTTCAATTGTCTTTCTAGTCTTGCCTTAGGATTCATTTTAGGACAAGGACGTCTCGGTCGATAACTAGCGATGCAACGACAAGGTCGTACAACGACGGGGTCATGCTATCTTGCCAACGTATGTTTCGAACGAGGCAGTGCCTCATCGTTTAAGTACTTGACCAGACTTCAAGGTGGGACGGCAGGGTCGTGCCACATTCTATTCCAAACTTAGACTTGTTCAAGACTGTGCTTTGTCGAGGGGCAATTCACGTGAACTCGGCCGTGCCAGGACCTTTGATTAAACTCAAGCGCCACTAGACCAATTCTTGTGCTAACGATTCAAGAGCCAAGGGACGGCAACGGGACGACTCGTGCAGGTCATGCCTTAGACTTTACTTAGACTTGTTTGAACATTCAAGACTGAGGCCGTGCCTCGCTATCCAGACTTATCCATGCTACCGCCTTGCGGCCATCCTGTTAGAGTCAATTGCTAACTTAGCCAAGACTTGTCAAATACAATTTCGACTTCATGAATATCTCGATGCCATCTATCGTGCTAAGCACGGTGCCTATGCTGCAGCCCAGTCTTAGGCCCAGACATTCGTTTACCGACTAGACAAGCATTCAAGTTCTAGACTCAATCCAAAGGCATACACACGGAGTCGCCGCTATCTGCCGACACATCTACATGAGTGGTCACTAGCAATTTCAAGCTATCTTGGACTGGCTCGACGGGGGTATCGGTCCGCCCTTCTAAGGGTAGCTAGCCCCGGAAGCGCCGATACTCCCATGCGGTTATCCGGCATGCAGGTTGAGCCACACACGCTTCTCCCGGGCGAATGATCCCGGTGCCCCGGAGGAGATCATCCGAGAAGACTACACCTTGTCGACAAGTTGTCCATGACCATGCAAGACTCGATCTATCCCATCTATCCAGTTCTTTCCTTAACATGACCATGCATTCCTTTATTCTATCGAGACTCCCAAGCCGCGGGACCGATCTCGTGTGGGACTTATCAAGTATTCAGGCAGGACATGACCGGGCAGGACCGGCATGCTTATTCAAGTATTCAGGCAGGACATGACCGGACGGGACCGGCATGCTTATTCAAGTATTCAGCCGTGGCTCGTGCCTTAGACATGTCTGGTTCTCTAGGCGACGCTAACGCTCAAGTCATATACTTATATGACGAGCCTTGTTCTCAAGGGACTACTTGACTTGACAACCGCAGCTAGAACGGGACAGCGCTAGGAATGGCTTCGTTAGCCTAGAGTAACTCTTGTTGACTTGTACGGGCAATGACTCGACGAGCGAAGGCTACGCCGAGCTACGCATCGAGGGAACATGCTAGGCATGGGATCGACTTAACAACCAAGTTCTCGGGTGCCTAGACTTAAGCCAACAAGCCGTACAAAGATGACTTAACTTGCGGGACGTGCGAAGGCTATGCCAAGCCTTGCGGGACAAGACCGTGCATGCTTGTTAAGCAATTACGTAGGCGACGCCTAAGACTTAGGCTATTTCAAGTGTCGGGACAAGTCGACGGGACAGTGCATGCTATATCGAGCATTCAAGCAGGCGACGCCTATGACTTAGGCTTATTCGAGTGTCGGGGCAACTTAGCAACTTAGGCCAACTTCCTTCTCCCAAGCCACGGGATCGAAGGACCGAGTGTCATTTGAAAGCACGCTGTGCCGACTTCTATGTATACCATGGGACCATTTTCCATGTTCTAGGACATTCCGACCCGACGGGATTATTTCCTTAGCTATGTTGGTGCGTAGCTTTTAGATTAGCCTACCAGTGCAAGTAGAAAACATTGCGAATTATTATGTGAAGGCTAAGATGAAGCAAGTTCACCGAAACTCCCCCACCTGTGCGAGGAGTCGCCTCGGACGAGTGAGCCTTCGAGCAGCCGTTGCAAGGCTAAGTTCCAACGCCGTCGGTGTTTCGATTTCTCCGATTGACTTTGCGGGATGGGGCATTACAGCTAGTACTCATGGAATCAGGTCACGAGCATGGTAAATCACATGAATGACAGTCAAAAAGTATAAACAAAATCCATGATATTAATCTCCGTGTGGCAAGCGTGTCAACAAGCAGAAGAGGCAAGTCAACCAAATCAACTCCAGAAAACTAAATGATAACATATAACTAAAGGAGAATAATATAAGCATGAAATAAACTGTAGAGGGAGGCAAGGTATACTTGCCTGGTGGTAGTACGAAGAACCAACAATATACTGTCAACTAGTAAGCCATAAAGTCCAAATCTTACATCTGCCTCCGAAAGTTGAAATAGACATTACCAGTATTTTCAGAATAGTCAAATTAGCTAGAATTGCCAGTCCATAAGTCCAATTCTAGACACAGGAGCAAAATGGTCATTTTGGGCCAAAACGATGTCCGTCGTTGGACCCGCTTTGCACCGAAAAGCGTGCCTGAGTTAATGGTCTCTAAAGTCGTCAAACTATATGTCTACGGATTCGTTTTAATGATACGAATCTAACGGTATATCCAATTTTGGATTCCGGGGGGCCGTGCACGAAATTGCCCGTTGAGTCGGATTATGGGGCCCACAAAAGGACGATCCGATCAACTGTCTCAGAATCGGACCAAACATGGCACACAGGACCAAAAAAATGATACGGTCCTATTGGTGCATGTTTCATCTCGATCTGACGAACATGCACAAAGTAATTAGAAAATATGCAAAGAGACCGATACGGTGAATTTTGACGAATACGCATCAAATTCGTCGCGCACACGCAACCTATTTGAATTCCGTCAAAGCCCACACGTCCGCGAAGTCGATACGCACCTTCCAATGCTTTTGGTTCGCGACCACGTCGCCCGGTTTGGCGGAACGTACGTCGTATCGGGACAAATTCTAATTTTCCAATTGTTTTGTTGCGAGTTTTTCTTGATTTTTATGAACAGATTTCTCTGTATACAATTAATGAAATTCAAAACTATGAAATAGGTTCTAAAAACCTATATGTTGTGTAAATTACCCTTTAATTAGTTTTCCTAAATTGTCGCTGGATCGGCAATGAATTGCCTTCCAACAGAGGTGTTTGGACTGATTCACTGTCCTATTTCGGGGAGGTTTTTCTTCGAATTTGCGTCGATTTATCGGATAACAAGGTGCATCTAATCACGGAAGTGTTTGAAGGGAATAATAGGCATATAGGTGAGCTTCATACCAAAGAAGATCGATCGAAAAATGATCAATCGGTCATCGCGAAACCATCCCGTGAAGTAGGCCTCTTAGCCCGCTGCTGCTGTTGTTGTTCCACGTTGCTGTCGCGCGGTCAGGCGACTTGGCCGGCCTCCGGTGGCCCGTGTGGCCGTGCACGGCGGTCCAGGGGTACGTGCTGGCAGTCCAGCTGGTGGGGCGTGATGGTAGTGGCGGCGTGATGAGTTTAGGGTTAGGATTTTGCGTTTTCTTCCCTCGACACATATATATACGTGTGTATCGAAGGGGAAAACAGGGAGTTGGCTTCGGTTGGGCTGGCTTTGTGGTAAGTTGGAGGCTCGGGCCTGCAGGTGTGGGGTCTTGTGCTGGGCTGGGATCCCTTCCCTTTCTTCTTTTTCCTTTTTATTTATATGCAAATATATGTATATATATATATATATATATATATATATATATATATTTTATATATATATATATATATATATATATATATATATATATATATATATATATATATATATATATATATATATATATGTGTGTGTGTGTGTGTGTGTGTGTGTGTGTGTGTTGTGTGTGTGTGTGTGTGTGTGTGTGTGTGTGTGTGTGTGTGTGTGTGTGTGTAGACTCTCCAATATATATATATATATAATGTACTTCCATAAATCCTAAATAAATTCTCAATATCATATCTAACTAGTATAGAATATATTTAGAGACACATGACCCTATATATGCAAATTTATTTGACAATGAACTAAAATGACCAATAATAATAATAGATAATTTTTATTATTATAAACCTATTAACAATAGTAATGATAACCAATAAGGACAATTTATAATAGGGGTATATACAAAATATATACAGTCTAAAGTTCCTAAAATGCATGAGGGTAACTAGGAAAGTAATTATCCTATTTTAAACAATTATCGCTTATATCAAATAATATCGATGTCTTTACTATACATATATAACAATTATTTATAAAATATATTTAACAGAGCAATAAGACAAAATATGGCGTACACACCTAAAAATTATATTGACATGGACGTCTCTGGACGCACTATAAGTCTACATGGGCTTGGGCTCGGTTCAGGTCAAGTCCGAACTGGTTTGGTACAAACTGGGTCTTCTAAAAGTCAATAATCTAATTAATAAATATTTAAATCATATATAGGGGTTAGGTCGCAACTTGGCCTGGTTTTTCTAGTTATGACACACTTATGGCTGGGTCTTCCCTGGTATGGCTAATGCACTTGTCAAGGCACACGACCATGCTATCCGTGCCATGATTCCTAGTCGTCTTGTACTTCAAAACTCAACCATGGCTAAAGTCATCTACCGTAATAATTAACTAAATAATTATTTATAAAATTCTAAAAATCACCATTTAAATCAAATAAATAATAATAATAATATTTCAAAAAAAATCGGAAAGAGGAGTTACAAATAATTATTTTATTCAAACAATTCTAATATTGAATATATTATTTATAGATATATGCATCACCTGAAGAAGAAGGTGGGCAATAAGGCTCATGTAGAAGCTTCGATATGCAAAACATATATTATTGAGGAGGTCTCAAACTTCTGCTCAATCTACTTCGATACTCATATCAGAACAAACTGGAATAGAGCACAAATAAATGATGAAGGTAAGGTCGATGAACCAAATCGTGGAATCCGTACTACCTTCAATGTTGGTGGCAAGCCTAAAAGTGCCTCTAAGTTACGGTGGTTGGAGGACGATGAGTTTGAAGCCGCTCATCGGTATATCTGCCTAAATAGTGGTATAAAGGAGATGGAAGATATAGAGAAGTAAGAGGCATAATTTTGCTACATACTCTAATTTTGCGATATACTTGTAATAATTTCTCTAACTTTTCTCGTTATTATCATAGTATTTTTAGAGCTGAGATAAAAATGGAGAGGCCTAGCATTGATGATGATGATCTTGCTAGAGAGGTTGACAGAAAATTTTTGTCGTGGTTTCATAACTATGTAAGGGTTAGAATCATTTAACGATTATAAATTCAATTGACCGACTAAAGAGCTTTGTCCTAATGACGTTATTATACGTGATGTTTTAGATTTTTCGTCTTGGTACACAATTGACCGACGAAAGACTTCGAGCACTAGCTATCGGACCAAGCAAGAAGACAAAATGTTGGGATGGATATACCATCAATGGCTTCAAATTTAGAACCACTGATAAGCCTATCAATCACTCATTTGTCTATCAATCACTCATTTGTCGATGAGGAGGCTAATTACAGAAAGAATTCCAGAGTTTGTGTAAGGGGTTCAGTCTATGATGCCGATCTAGAATTTGACTATTACGGTATTCTAAAAGATATTATAGAGCTGGATTACTCTTTGATACCCAAATTATGATGTTTAAATATGATTGGTTCAACACAACACCCAAGCCAGGATGGAGAATTAATAAATAGTTTGGATTTATTGATATAAAATACAAAAAAAAGATATGTAGGTTTCGAACCATTTGTGTTGTCTAGTCAAACGGTCCAAGTGTACTACACGAGTTATCCTAGTCGACGACGCATACTCGTGATTGGTGGACTGTATGCAAAACTAAAGCAAGAAATACATATAATATTGGAGATCAAGCATACCAGGAGGATGAGGTTGTCATGTCTCAACCAACATATATGAGTTTAGCCGGTATTGACGACATAGAGGTTGATGTTACTGTAGAGGATGATATAGTTGATGAAGAGCTTGACATAGAGGACTTACCTCATGTAGAGGAGGAGTCTGAAATGGATGTATCGGATGAGGAGGAAGAATTTGAAGGTGAAAGTGGAAGTAATAGTGAAAATGAAGAAGATGAAGATGAAGAAGATTCGAATTATGAAGAAGATGAAAATGATTAGTACGTATTACCTATTAGATTTGCATTGATTATTTGTATCAACACACCTTTATTTTAATTTCTATTAGATTTGCATTAATTATTTGTATAATCACATCATTTTTTATTTCTTTCAGATTTACATATGGCAGGACGAGGCCGTACACAACGTCGAGGATCTGGGTCGACCCACCCTCCTACTCCTTCTAGTACTCCGACTGTAGATCACAGAGGAGTTAACGAGGACGATTTGGTTGGTGAGGAGGATGGCTTATCTCTGTCGTTCACTCGTTCATCGGTCGACGGAGCTAGCCCTGATATTCCTTCAGCATCTACTCCTACCGGTGCTAGTGCCCCGTCTTCTACGTCGAAGACTACACCTGTCGCTCCTACTGGGGCGAACCCATATCCTGGCCTTTTGGTCGACCGTGGAGTGTACATACGTCGACCAGGATTTGCAGACCCTCCTACTCTACCAGAGCGGCCAGCCAACATCAGTCGTCCCGAGCAGTGGGCCGATGGAACGATATAAGTATATAATTTTTAGTAGACATATTTATTCATACTCTATTTATTATCTAATCGTATATTATTGTTTTTTATTCCAGGTTCTTTTCTATCCAGGTTGGTAGAGATTTGGGCGAGTTGATGCGTCGTCAATTCTATGGTCCCTATTTGAACTTCGGGGACATCCCACTTGATAGACGATTAATTTGGCTCGAGATGCTTGAGATATGTTTAAATAATATCGTCTTTGTTTACAACATTTCTTAAATATTTGCTCATTTATTTTTATTTGTTCTTATTTGTAGAAGTCGTACTGGTGGCCGGCGCACAGAGATCAGGCAATCCGGAAGTGCTACACGTCCGTCGCCAGCAAGAGGTTGAAGGATATGGTCAACGACCAGAAGGCGTTGGCTTTACTAAATAGCTCTATTCGCAAGGAGTGGTTAAAGGAGGAATTCTGGGAGGAGATGAAGAAGAAGATGGACACTCCGGCCTATAAAGCCAAGTGTGAGAAGGCAAAGGCTGTCCGTGCTAAGGGTAGTCACCACACGGGTGGATCCAACCCAATTTTAGAGCATTAACGATGGCTAGTAAGTATTCTTATTTGTTATTTCTTCAATTGTTTAAATATAATGTTTAGTTATAAATTGATGTTTAATTGTTACAGTACGAGGAGGTCGCCAGGGCAGGCGGAGACCCGAACGTTGTGAACTTTCCTAAAGTTTTCGAGCGTACCAAAAGCTAAAGAATGATAGGAAGCTCATAGATGATCGGGTGACCAAAGCCTATATAAGTTTTCCGAGTCCTATATCTAATTACATTTCTTCTTTGTCTTTACGTACTTAACTATATTTGGTTTAACGAATTAGTTAGTCCGAACTCCAATATGAATATTAACTCTAAATCATTAGCATTATAAATCAAAGAATAATTTAGGAGACGTATGAGAACGTAACTATAACAATACTTAATAGTAACTAAAATATGAATATTAACTCTAAATCTATTCACCTATATAAATATAAAAGACATATGAGACTTTAGAGAGTTGAGTCGGTGAGGGAAGGACTGCCGGGGGGAGCTGGGACTAGTCAGCCACCAACGTCGGCTGTGAGGAACGACTTGTGGATACAAGTCATCGGTAGAGGGAAAAGGGGGCTGCGTGTACGGTACCGGATCGTTGGCATCCCAGTCGTCCGTTTATTCCAGAGCTCCTTTATCCCCACCACCTCCACCTCCACCTGTAGATGCACAGACCGACGATACTGTCGACACCTACACTTTGCGGTAGATTACACAAATTTTGGTGGACCTACAGGGTCAGGTGACCCAGATGAGCGGAGTTCTAAGCACAGCAGATCTGATTCCTTCTGCCACTGTACCGGCTCCAGCTTCGACCTCAGCGCCTCCGGCAACGACTGTTCCTCCGACCACAGCGCCTACTATACCAGCTCCTCCTCCAACCACAGTGCCTATTGCCGTGCCACCGACTCTTCCAGACATTCCTGTCCAGGACGTACAGCGGATCGTCCCTTTGGTCCTGGGGTAGTTATATACATGCGGACGGTCGGCTATGCCTCAGCCACCTCCTCCACCATCAGTTTAATTTTTGTTTATTTTTTGTTGTATTTGACAATGTGTATGAACTTAATTTAGGGAGTTTGTATTTGGTTGAGGAGTTTGATCGAGAGTTTATGTATTATTTAACATATTTGTGTATATGTACTATATTATGACTGCTGGACGAGTTTGTATCTATTAGAGTTTTTTGGATAGGCAATTGGAGTTTAATTTAATGTATATATTGGTGTTTGGATTAATTTTTATATATATTGGGGTTATATTTAATGTATATCATTTGACTGTAATGTATATTGGGGTTATGTTGGTGTTTATATCTATTCACAGGTTTGAGCAAAGCTGGAACAATTTAGTCTGGCAATAATAAGAAGTTTAGCGACTACCCAGCGACGGAATAGCGACAAAAATCTAAAAAATTTGCAAGCTAGCGACTAACTACCGACTGATTAGCGACGGAGTTCTGGAGATATTTTCAAGTATGCGACGAATTAGCGACGAAATTTTTTGCCGCTGACCTTCTTTCTTATACCAAAAGCGTATCAGACAAGTCAGCGACGGAAATTTTTGTCGCTAAGCTTCTAGAAAATTTGTTATTTTTGCTCACAAACTTTCGTTGGTATTTCGTCGCTAAGTTGTCGCCACGTTTGTCACGCCCCAGTACCGAAATATGGGGACGGACGTCAGCCAGCTACACCGTATAAGGTACGAAGACGTTATACAGCGATGACGGCTGCCAATCTTGCTGGGTATCCTAGCATGCAATCATTTTATGGCATAAATCTGATCTCATATCCACAGGCAATAATAATAAAATAACTACAAGAGAGATAATCATATGGAAAGTGGAAATACTCATATGAAAATCAAAAAATCTACAGTACCGGATAATAATGTAGATGAGTATACCTTCCCACAGTTCCTAGCATGGTCGAGAACTGAAGCACTGTAACGCCCCAGTCCCAATATACATGGGATCAAGTATGTCAGCATGCCAGCTGCACATATACAAAGAATACACCAATATGTGGTATCCTCGTATTTGTACATAAGCTATAAGTAATAATACATGATAAGCCATAATATAATAACAACATCTCATCCATAGCTCAGTACAGAATGAATAAATAAGTCTCAATGATAGTAAAAGAAGTCAAGAGATAGCTGGATGCTGAAACAAATATCAAAAATGTTCTTGGTGAAAAAAATATACCTAGGAAATGCCTGTCCGAAAGTCAAATTCCGAAACAGGGGCGAAATCGTAATTTCGGATCAAAACGATGTCCGCCGTTGGACCCGCTTTGCACCGAAATACGCACCAGTATCTACGATTTCTAAAGTCGTCAAACTACATGTCTACAGATCCGATTTACGGAGATGAATCCAACGGTATGTCCAATTTTGGATTCCGATGAGCCGTGCACAAAATCGTCCGTTGGATCGGGTCACGGGCCTGCCAATTTTGGCATTCCGGTCAACCTTCTCAGAATCGGACCAAACTTGGCATACAGGACCAAAATTGCGATTCGGACCTGTTGGCGCAAGTTTCGTGTCATTCTGACGAACGTGCACGAAGTTGTAGGCTAGTTTACAAAAGGTCAATACGGGGGTATCTCAACGGATACGCACTGATTCCGTCGCGCACATGCAACAAAATCGAGTTCCGTCAGTTCCCACTCATCGGCATCATCCATACGCACCTTTCGATGTGTATAGTGCACGACCATGTCGCCCGGTTCGTCAGGGCGCACGCCGTATCGGTAAAATAATCTAAAATTTCAGTTTCTGAAAATAAGGTTTTCTCGAGTTTTTGAAATCAAATAAGTTGGCCCATAATTGATGAATCCAGGAGATACAAAATGGGTTTTGATCTCGTATATGTTGTGATCAAACATGTTCAATTATATTTTTAAGGCTGTCGAGGAATCGGCGGGTTTTGTCTTCCGAAATTGGGGTTTAGGCTGGGTTCTACGCTGTTGCCGAACGGGTTTTTCTCGACTTTTGAGTCGATTTCCCGTAGAATATGAATCAGTCTAATATGAATTAATCGGCAGGGGTTCTTGATGGATATATGGGATATACAAAGGAATTTACTGATCAATAATTGATCGAACAATGAAGAAGATTCATAGAGGAGAAGTCGGGGTACCTGTGGTGACTATAGAACAGAGTGTTCTATTCCCGCTGCAGTCGCTGCCTTCTGGCAAATCTTGCGGCGGTCGACAGCAGCTGCAGGCCGCTAGGGGCGCACGAGGAAGGTCGTCGGGTTCGTCGAGAGTTTTGCAGCAGTGCTAGAGGCGTGGGGTCGCGGTCGAGAGTTAGGTTTTGCTTTCGAAAAAACAACTAAATATATAAGGGGTTTAAATTTGATTCCCGATCAAATTAAGACTGAGTTTAGATTAAGATTTTTTATTTAAATCCTAATCTAATATGTAGAGAATTAGGCTTAAGCTAATCTAGAAAAGATTTGGTCGAATTTTTGGATTCGAATTGGATTGGAGGATGGCCTTCGGGTTTGCATCCGAAGGTATCAGAGTTGAGCCTGCTGCTCGGGTTGGAAGGGGATGAATAGTGTTCATCACGTGGCCTCTTTCTTTTTTTTTCTTTTTTTTGTTTTATATATATATATATATATATATATATATATATATATATATATATATATATATATATATATATATAAATATACACACATATATATATATATAAAATATATATATATATATATATATATATATATATATATATATATATATATATATATATATAAATATACACACATATATATATATATAAAATATATATATATATATATATATATATATATATATATATATATATATATATATATACACACATATATATATATATATATAAAAAAAATAAAAAAATATATATATATATATATATATGTGTAAAAAAAAAATATATATATATATACACATATATATATAACTCTAATCTTGGTGTAATAAATAGATAAAAATAAAAATATATATATATAAAAATTTTATAAAAATCTAACTATGTTGGGGACTGTTTTATTAGTATTAACACAAGCATCATATCTATTCATTAACAAACCCATGACTTAATTATAAATAACAAAATTAAATAAAATAGATATATAATAATTTAATTAAATTAAAAACATGGGAGTTTACAAGCACATCCCCCAAGTCAAGTCTGGAAGATCCACAGGGTCGGTCACAGGCAATCTGGGAACAATCCAGGGTTGGTCAGGCCAACCGTAGCAAGTACCAGAAAGGAAGGCTCAATGACGGACGAAGAAAAGCCAGCAGGATAAAATATGACAGGAAAAGCATATATGAACAGTAAAAGAGGGTAAGGATCGTGCGGTACCAACGCACGATAACAATCCACAACTAATGTAGCTCAATAACCAACAATCAAAATAATCTCCCTAACATCCAATAATACCTGCATCGCCAACCGGAACTCGTAGTCTGTCATCGAAACAGTAATCTACCCCTATATCAAACAAGAACAAGGGAATGAATTACCGTGCCGGGGCAGCATTACGGGCTAGCCAGCTTAGCAGGCAATAAGCCATACAATTTATATGAATAAGCGACCACTCAAATGTCTACGGCTGTCTAGGTGGAGGTTGGGTTACCCCAACAATGCAAGTATAGGAAATTCTCAGATCATGTCGTCCTAGCAGGGCTAGCGAGGCCAAGTATAACTGGTACTGGATAAGCACCGGTCCCTCGTAAGACCACCGGGCTATGCATGTCATCACTGGTCCCTCGTAAGGCCACCGTGCTGAGCATGCCATGTATATAATGTATAGTACATAAAGTAGCCGGATATTGCCATCCACTAGTACGAAGGATAACAATATCCGCGGCGACCAGCCTGCAAATTATGACTAATGTCTGTATTAAGGCTAGTATTGCACGATATCGGGATTCTGTTCCCTCCCAATGCTTCTACCAGTTTAAGTTACCTAGATTATCCGGAATCACATGCCGTGGTCACATGATCATCCTCCTAGATGTCGTACCTCAGTACGAGAACGCTAAGTAAGAATCAACCTCGGCACCTATAGTCCCAGTTGTGATCCATCCTTAGTGTTATGAAACAAGCAAGCAAGCAATCCTGACCACACTAAGACTATAGGCCAACTACCAGATACCCGAACAGGTAATCATAGATTTAATCAAGGGGATAGCACCACAAAGTGTCGCTGCCAAGGAGCACCTCAGTGCCATGTGATCAAGGGAATAGCACCTCAAAGTGTCGCTGCCAAGGAGCACATCAGTGCAAAGTCAGGCCAGTACCTCAAGGGGTAAACTGGACTTATAGCACGGATGCAAGTAGTCATGTCGGGGACAAGGTAAAATCTGTCAGTCACATGAAATCATCTGCCCACATCGTGGCATGGATATCAGGTCAAGTACATGGTCGGGATCTCGACTAGAACAGCATCTCAAGCACATATGGGAGCCTACAGCTCTAATCATCAAGTCGGTCTATCCACCGGATCAATCAATCAATAGTCTTCACATCCACGATGGAAGAAATATCATGCCAAGAAGGACAATCATTTCAAGTTCATATGGGAGCCTACAGCTCTAATCATCAAGTCGGTCCATCCACCGGATCAATCAATCAATAGTCTTCACATCCACGATGGAAGAAATATCATGCCAAGAAAGACAATCACCAGATACTAAGCCAATCACTAGAATCAATGCTAGGTCCTCTGGCTCACAAAAATCCTCTGAAACAATGATCACAAGCTATCAGAAAACAAGTCTATCAACTACCAAGATATAGCAATCAAACCAGGTTCTGGGCGCTTGGAAAGTCGAGTAAAATTATATAATCATACCCTCGATATTCATCTCGTTCCGTAAAATATTTGTACAATCATCAAAATCCAGGAATCCACATAGTCATATCTGATCAAATTAGAACATCATCAAAAGAGCACTATCCAAGAATCTACGTGAGTCTATCAATCAATATCTCGAGATCATACTCTCCATAATACTCAATCCTCAGATATATCCAAAAATCACAAATCTCGATACATAGGACAACTATCAGTCCTATCTGGCTAGACTAGGATAACTCCTAGAAAGAATGGTCGGGGGGACAAGAGTCTATTAATTATGTTGCCGAAAAATGGCAAGGATTGCATGAACCGCTCTGAAGCGGATCCACAACCCATAAACCAAACAAGGACCATGATTGCAGACCGTCTCCCGAGTGGAACCCCGCTCCTTACGCTATCCGATGGACAAGATATGTCAATTAACTCGACGACTAATCTAGTCATGAGTCTACCTAGCAAGTACTGAGACCAGGTAATACTATACTACAATAGACGTACATGAGTCTGGTTCAGCAACCAAAGAAACGGCTCTACCCAAATCTTCAAACCAAATTCTCGACCGGGAATTCTGGAAAAAATTCGACAGAGTCTCCTTTGTATTCTGGACGGGAGCACCCAGCGAATTGGGGCTAAATCCACTCGGCACAACCCGTCGCAGAATCGCAGGCTGAGAACACTAAGTCTCAGCTTCCAGCAGCGCTACAATGCGTACTGGAAACCAAACCATAGCCGAGAACACTAAGTCTCGACCTCCAGCAGCACTACGATATGTACTGGACGCCAAGCCAACACATGCAACAAGAATCGCCATGCAGGACGCATCACAGACCCACAGTCATAATCCAAGCCACAAACAGAGTCACAGACATAGTTAGCCAAAGCTGTTACCCGACCGCGAGTCGAACACGGGAAATATGGGGACAATCCATACTTGTGAGTCGTGCTCGTGTCCTCGGAGGTGTGGATGACTCGTCCGAGTTGTCCGATACAGCCTAACCCGGTATCGAATCAAGCTATCCTAAGTTATCATCATTGCAGTTCTACTACTGTACTACACTACTCATGGTTATACATTTACAATTACAATTAATTAAAATAAAATAAAATCCAAGAGCGAGGGCAAGAGCCATCGATGAGCAAGGGGTACTTGCCTAGAGGGCTTGTCTAGATAAGCAAGTCTTCGACGATCATGGTCCAAGCTAGCACGTCCATCGATGTCCTCGAAACACATAATAAACAATCATTAGCATTAAATAATAAATAATGGAGTAATCACAAGAGATGGCAGGATGATATACCGCGTAGGTCCCGCAAGTAGTACAGGAGCTGGCACGAAAACCGAGACAAGCAGATCGATACGAACACATAAATTGAGACGTGTACGTAAATCGAGACACACACGAGAATCAAAGTGACACGAAGATCGAAACGGTCAGAGAAACAGAGACGTACACGTATATCGAAATGTACACGCAGATCGATACGGGCACGCAAACCGAGATATACACGTAGATCGAAGGATCACAAATATTAGGATGGCGTACGAATTAATGTGATACGCAAATCGAGGTATGCACGCGAATTGAGATAACACAAAGTCCAAGGTGGCATGCAAATCAACGTATCACGCAAATCGGTATGTGCATGCAAATCGGTTGTAGCACGAATCACGAGTTAGGTACAAAGGGCGAGGCACAAAAATCGAGACAACACGTAAATCAAGATGGCACGGTGCCTGAGGCAGTGCAGGGCTCGAGGCGTCCCGCTGCCCAAGGCAGCACGCATATCGAGGCAACACAAAAGTCAAACTAACACGTATATCGCGGTACATGCAGATCAAAGGAGGCACAAGATACGAGGGCACACTGCCCAAGAAGTACGCTGCTCGAGGCTGAACGTGCACTGAGGCACGCAGCCCGAAGAGCTCGCAGCCCGAGGCTGGCTCGCTGCTCGAGCAGCGCGGGGCCCAAGGGCGTCCCGCCACTCGAGGCTGGCACGGCCAGCGAGGCACAGGGACTGAAGGAAAAGATAGGGTGACGGAGTAGCTGTCGCCGGGAAAGCTCGGCCAGGCGGGGCTGGTCGGCCGCCGGCAGAGAAGACGAATGACAGCAGTGGCAGGGGCTCGCGGAGGCTCGCGACGGCCATGGGGAAAAGTGAAGGCGACGACGGCGACGATAATGGTGGTGGCAGTAGCCGTAGAGGAGGCGGGCGGCGGCACCGATGGTGTGGGTGGTTGCAGCCACGGTGGTAGTGGTGCTGGCTATGGGGTTGGCGGTCGGAGCTCGAAGACGAGATGATGATGGTGGTGGCAGCTATGGGTGGTGGAGGAGATGGCAGCCACGACCATGGGGAGGAGGCCGAGTGAGAGAGGGAGAGGGAGAGAGAGTAAAGAGAGATGAGAGGGGGTGCTGCTCTTCAGCAAGAGAGAGAGAAGAGAGGAGAGTGATCTGGGGAAAGAGAGGAAAAGTGAGGGGGGGGTGGCGGCTGAGCCGGTAGAGAGAGGAAAAGTGGGGGGTGGCGGCTGAGCCAGAAGAGCGGGAAGAGAGAGAGAGAGTTAGGTTAGGGTTTGGGGAGGGTAGTTTATAGAAACAATAATAATAATAATAATAAATAATGATAATAACAATAGGACTAATTATAACAAAGGAACTAAAATACCAACTCCAATAATATTAATAAAATAATACCAACCGTAAATTAATACGGCAACGATAACCAATAGTCAAGATTCAACAACTAAGACCAACCCAAGTTCAGAAAATAAATAAAATTTAAACAAATCCAAAATTTAAAAAATCACCCAAATACGAAATACGGTCATATACCTATTTTAAAAATAGGGATTTGACAGCGTTTGTCGACGGTTTATATTCGTTGCTAATTCGTCGCTATGATGAGTCACTAATTCAGTCGGTAAGTCGTCGCTATGGCGACGAATTACCGACGGAATTGTCATAGCGACGTTATTGTTATCGACGTCCTATTTCGGTCAGTAATCCGTCGATAAATTATATTAGCGACAAAATATAGCATTTAGCGACGAATATTTCTGTCGCTAATTACCAATATTTTAGTAGTACTAGATACGATTATGTATCTAGTAGAAAGAAATCAAAATAGGTTTAAAAGATTACTAGAAAACCTAATAATGATATGAAAATAAAAGATAAGAAAGAAAGGCTCAAGAAAGAAAAAGATAAGAACTAAATCAAATTCAAGTGAGGGTGCATGAAATTGCGAACCATAAAAAGTAATAGTCATATGCCAAAAATGATGTAGTCTCTATAATATTCGAAAATCGTAAGCATATCCGAAGTCATTTTATCGAGAATTTATGCCTCGCCAGTGTACATCTGGCTATAGTAAACCCTTGGTTCTATGACTCAAATAAGAATACGGTATCTAATGCTCTATCAACTCTATCCAATATTGACATAACAATTCAAAGATCAAAATAGGGCAACTTGACATAGTTTTAATATTATTCGAAAATCTACGCTTACTTGAAATTACTTCAACTTAGGGGTCATGTCTTGCCAGTGCGCTGCTGGCTGTAGTGAACCCTTAGTCTCCATAATTCAAATAAATGGAAACAGTGCACATCTGCCTTGCCATTGTAAGTCATCAAAAATTATTTTAACTATATCCATAAGAATTTCAAAGGAGTTTCTAAAATTCAAATAAGTCGATCATGATAGAAAAAGTGTAAGTATATGTTCTTGAAGTAAAAATATCAATTTTTAAAATCAAACAATCGATTAGGAAGAAAACGATCGAAGATGAAAGAAATATAAATCATATATATCTTGAATTTCAAAAAAAAATGACTCAGAGTAAATATATGGATAATTGAATCAAGTTAGGCTCAAAACTCAATAGATAGAAATAGAATATTGACTATTAGAAAAATAATAATTACTATGGCCAATGGGAATTAAATACAAACTTGACGATAGGATGATAATGATTAGAAGGGAGAAAATAAGATTACACAAATGATCAAGATTAGGAAATGAATCCTAGTAAGTCCAAATTTACTAAGCGAATAGACTACCCATCTTTGATCCTACCATCATGTCGAAACATAATAGTACGTTCCTCTAGGAAAATTTTTCAAGTTATCTAATAGGGTTTAGAATTCAATAAATCATTACCTAAATCATATGGCCTATATAGCAACTTTAACTACCCAATAGTCAAATTCAATAAGGACTTTCATATGGTATACCTACTCCTAGCCATTCTACTAAAATCAAATCAATCCTAATTGTGAGAACACTTTTTGGTTGCAGGTTCGCAATAGTACGACTAACTTAAGTACTATCACGACTTCGTACAATTTTGCAAAAACAGACATGCATGGGCCACCAAAAAAACTTGTCACGACCCGCACCCGTTTTTCGGATACGAGTTCGTAGCCAATTCTAGTCTACGCCGCAGCATCAGCGGTAGTACATTGTTTAGGTCTCAATGTCAAACTCAAATGCAATAAAATCATATTTAATTGCTCATTCACAACAACTATTTTATTTACAAATCCAATATTACAACATAAATATTTTTTGGGGAACAAATTCGTTAAACATTTAAATAAAAGAAACTAACTAATCTCTAGAATCTAAGGTCGACCTCCAATATTTCTATCTCCCCCGTATGGTCCATAGCGCAAAAGTAGGAAGCACAACAAGTTACCTGCAACGATCCAGTCAGAAAAGGAGCAAAGTACAACCCTATTACATTTATGTAACTTAATACAAAATAAGCTAGACAAGTAGATATGCGGTAGAGAATAAAGAAAACATGTACATGAACTGGCAACAATAAACATATACAAGAAACTACTAGCAGAAATATGTATAAACAAGACAACTAGAACATAAACAAGTAAAACTAATCAAAGAGTAATTTGAAATACCTTTTGACATGTGAACGGCTGGGCTAATACGGCACATCATACGATGGCTATCCACATTTTTGGTACGGCCAACCCATACGTGAGGTGTATGAATTAGCTATCCATATTAAACATTCATTGGAGCTTGTTCACACATCTACTTAGCATTTTTTCTCCCAACTCACTAAACAGTCAATAAACAAGCAATGATACAATCAAACTATCGTGTCCCAACAGGATATCAAATGGAAACACAATATTGTATAGCATAATAATGTACTAAAAATATAAAGCAATAGTATACTTGTCTCAAGTTAAGTTACAGTTGACGTGTTCGATACAATCTCTATTTGGTTGAAAGTTATCGTCGTTATGGCTAATCGTGACCAAATAGGTGAATTATCGATCAAATCTGAGTTCAAAGAATAAAATAAAATATTAAACGAATTTCTAAATTTCTAAAAAAATTATATTTTATATATCTTCGTGTCAGCTTTCCAAAACTTCAAACGGATTACAAAACGGAGTTCGAGATCTGCCAAAATCTTAAAAATAGTACGACGTATCAATTTTTAGACAACCGACACTCAAATAAATCTCCAGAAATGCACGTAAATAATTATAGAAAATAAAAAATAGATTTAGAAAGCTAACCTCAATACGGTTCTAATAAAAAAAGTAGAGGTGAAACAGATTACGGAGTTGATCGCAACGGCTTCGCGAAGTTTCTATAGCTTAAAAAAACGATGCTGAAATTTTTGACGAATTTTGGCCTATTTTGGACGAAAAATAGAGGAATTTTGGAAAAAGAAATATGGGAGATAACATAGGTTCAATAGGTTTATATAAAGGATAGTCATTACTTAATTAGTATTAGATTAGGGTTTTGGTTTTGGAAGAAGAATAAGAACTCCTTAAATAGATGGAGATTGACTCATAATTTTCTAATTTGGAAGGGTCAAGAATCTAATGAATAAATATTTCCATTAAATTCAAATCAAATCAATCTCAAACTATATGGATCAAATCTCAATCCATAATTGATCATAATAATAATTGGATTTGTGGGAAAAAGCAAAGGGAGGCTTCCTTTTATATAGGAGATGGGAGATTTCCTAAATAAGGAAGGATTAGATTCAATGAATTAAATTCTTCCATGAATTAAATTAGATTTGACCCAATCCCAATTCATAATTAATCACAATAATATTACTTTAAAATAATATCTAATATTTAAATAATCTTTAAAATATGTTTCATAAAATCAAATATCAAAATATTGATAAGAATAATTCAAATGATCCTAAATGTATATTTTCATAAATACAAATCCCATCTAAAATAATATAGCAATAAATTAACACTAAATCTAATCATAATTTAGAATTGACCACATCTAAATCCAATAATATATAATAATTCAATAATATTTAAAACTAGTTTTTATAAATATAAACTTAAACATAATTAATAATAGAAAATTAATAAGTTTAAAAGTATATCTTTTTATAAAATAAAAAAATAGATCCCTTCGTCAATACAAATATCTTTTACAGAATTAAAAAAATTATTTTCTAACTAGAAAATATATAAAACAAAATATTAAAATATTAAAAAAAATCGGGAAGTGGGCTTACATTAAATACCTCCATAGAGAACGAAAGCTCATGGACATGAGCTTCGGCCAAAGAAAGTAGACCCGTGGCGTATGTACATCGACAATCGAACTATCAACCGCATGACCATCATCTACCATCAGATCCGGATCCGACCTGGTAATGAATGGAAGACTATTTTCAAGATCCGAGAAGGACTCTACGAATGGCCTTTTATGCCCTTCGGGCTCTCGAATTCTCCAAGAACCTTCATGCGCCTCAAGAATCATGTTTTGAAGACATTGATAAGAAAGTTCGTGGTCATTACTTTGACGATATCATGATTTATAGCAAGAGCCAAGCTGATTATCTGAAGCACCTTAGGAAAGTTCTCAATCTTCTTCGAATTAAGACGTGTAGTTTATTTACTAATCAACTCATCTTCTTGAGATTTATGATTAGCGTCGATGGTCTCAGTCTTGATGAATAGAAGGTTCGAACAATTCGCAACTGGCATAATTCAAAGACAATGATTGAAGTTCAAAGCTTCTATGGTCTCGCCAAGCGCTATCGTGGCGCTAGTGACAATACATGAAGACATACAGATCTTCCCAACCTTCAATGTCGTCGATCTTTACGAGTATTTTTGTCACTCCCCGATCCCGATATACGTATTTTCATTTCTTGATTCATGTATATAGTATTTGTACATGTGCACCATTAATTTATTATTTTATTAATTGTTGCATGTAGCCTTTAAGCATGTCATTAGTGGAATGGTTAGAGCATGATTAGGACTAGGGTTTTAATGAACCAACCCCACCCCTATATATATTCTCTTCCTCTCTTTCTTCTCATTCACTTTTTTATTTATTTTCCTCCAACCAACTTTTAGGCAAGTACACCTTGCACAAAATGGAGAGATTCTTGCATTTTTATTTTTTGATTTTTTTTGATATTATTTGTCTATATTGTTCTTCTCTTCATTCTCTACAAGTTTAGTACTTGGTATTTTCGGTTTTGATGGCTATTTTTGAGTAGATCTATGTTCCAAAAAAAATTAGGGTTTATGGGTTTTCATGGTTTTGATCTACCAAACTTTCTTTTTTTCGAAAACTACTTGTTTCATGTTGTAGAGGATTCAATTTCGTTCAGTTTTGACCTTTATTTCGCCCAATTTCGAGTTCTACGGCCCAAGTTACGAACTTTGGAAGTTTTCAAAAACTTCATGGTCGAAGCTTGCTGTTGGTTGGGGACGACAGCGCGCTTTGAGCACCCTCGAGCCCTTTTGTGCACCAAAGATTTTGGGCACCCCAAGATTTTTGGGCGCCCAGATATCTTTGTGCGCCCAATGTTTTGTGCGCACCAATGTTTTGTGCGCATCAATATTTTGTGCGCCAAATGTTTTGTGCGTACAATATTTTGTGCGCACCATTATTTTGTGCGCATCAATATTTTGTGCGCACCAATGTTTTGTGAGCCCAATATTTTGTGCGCATCAATATTTTGTGTGCCCAATGTTTTGTGGGCACCAATGTTTTGTGCGCATCAATATTTTGTGCGCCAAATGTTTTGTGCGCATCAATATTTTGTGCGCCAAATGTTTTGTGTTTTGTGCGCATAATATTTTGTGCACACCAATGTTTTGTGCGCATCAATATTTTGTGCGCACTAATATCTTGTGCACCCAATATTTTGTGTGCACCCAATATTTTGTGCGCACCAAGACCTAGCGCACCCAATATTTTGTGCGCACCAAGACCTAGCGCGTCCAATATTTTGTGCGCACCATGACCTTGCGCGCCCAATATTTTGTGCGCACCAAGACCTTGCGCGTCCAATATTTTGTACGCACCAATATCTTGCGCGTCCAATATTTTGTGCTCCCCAAGACTTGTGCACCCAATATTTTGGGCGCCCCGAGACTGTTGTGCCCAGTAGCTTTCAAATAACTATATGACTTGATTTGCATTCCCGACCTTAGTACCTATGCATGTGCTGGTATATCTTGTCTATGTACTGAAGTGTAATCTATGCGAGTACCGCGGGGCTATCTCATGTGTTAAGTGAATCTACGCGATACCTGCCAGTACATCCAAAGTGTCTAGAATGTACATAATGAATGGTCAGTAGCAATGATGTGGTATGTGTTGCGTGTTGCATTACACTAAGGAGGGATCCTTATGTATGGCTTCTAGAGCCAGTACGGATCCCTACTTGTGGTACTCGTACAAATGTACGACATCCAGGGAAATTAGCATATGACCACGACATGTGAACTCCGAGAATAACTTAGGGATTAACTAGGAAACTAATTTGATAGATGCATTGGACAGAAAAAATCTCGAGATCGTGCCATACCAGCCACCCCAGGTCCCGTCCTGACGTGTCGGGTTGGCCGCCACGGATATGGTTTCGTCCACCTATGGTGGATGACTATATTCGACTCCTATGTCCTTTGTGTTATATGTTTCAACACGGTAGCCTTACCGGGGACCGGTGCATAATCAATGTGCAACCCGTATATGTATATATAATTGATTGGCTAGCCCTGCTGGAATGACACGATCTGAGGATTCCTATAACAGCATTGCGAGAATAACTCCGCCAACTATAGAAAGCTGCAGGAATGAATGGCCACTTGAAAAATGACTTGACTGTGCCTTGTACCTTCCGTTCGTAGCCGAGGGGCAGGGATTGTCATGGTGCGTGGTCCAACCCATGTCCTTATTTGGTTGTTGGGTTGGGCTATCGTGCTACGACAGGCTGTGGACCGAGGTTACAACCAAAAGCTTTTATTGTTATTATTATTATTATTATTATTATTATTATTATTATTAGTATTATTATTATTATTATTATTATTATGCTTGGATTTTATCTCACTCTTTTGTGCTCCCTTGTGGTACTTGCTATTCGGGGCTGACCCCGCTAGTTTTGTTTGGCCAGATCACGTAGCAGGGCCTGAGGATCCGACATTCCTCCCTGACGTCAATGGTGCATACTAGGAGCATGGATGGCGGGGGACTTGAGTGGGTTTTTTCTCCACCACTCTAGTATTTATTACTTATGTTCTGGCGTTTAGCCACCGGTGCCTATTTAGCCAGTTAAATCTGAATATTTTGTCTTTTGCATAATTATAATTAAATCAGACTGCAGCTGAATACGATTATGTACCTATGACTCTCTGCGTTAGCTAACTTATAAAACTAGTTCCCCATGATCATTTTGATAAAGCGTCGGGGATGTCTTACTGCTTTATCTCGTATGCTCATTAATTGTTGTTTCGTTATTTTGATTGATTGAGATATAGATGTTCTGTGAGACCATAGGAGACTTGATTTTAGCTTGCATCCCCTTGTCTCTTGACAGCCACGATCGCCGTATGACGTTTGCATACCTCATATGGCGTAGCTGGCCTAGTCCGTTTTCGTATTTCTGGTACTGGGGCATGACAATTTTTCACCTGGTGAACCGTTTTATTCTGAGAAGAACTCAGGGACAAGTTCTCTTGAAGTATATGAGACTGATATAGCATGTATTCCAATTCTGAATCCTTGTAGGATTTCTTTTTATTTTACTTTTCTTTTTTAGTTTTATTTTTTATATGTAGAGTTGTTAAGAATCATATTTCTTTTAGGACTCTTATTTTGACTCTATCTTTTATTATAATATACTTTATCTTTATTTGATTAGGATTAGGTTGTCATAAAAGTCCTATAAATAGGCACATTCTGTATGCAATTGAGGAACAATTTTTTAATCAATAAAATTATTCTTTAAATTCTGAGATTTGTTCTCTCCTTTTCTTGGTCGTTGACTCGACTGTTCCATAAATTCTGAAGACCCTCGCTTGAGGTTTTCAAGCAACCTTCGTGCGGACCCCTCATAATGACATCCGTCGGAGTTTTTGCAGCACCGCTTCACCCCCACCAAGCAACGGTGGTCCAATTATCGTCATTACCGATCGACTTGACCATTGCCAAGCACGAAGGTAAAGCCTTTCTGCTATCACGTTGCGTCACGAACGTACAACAAAAACATTTTGGTGGTTTACCTTCGATGCATAATTGAACTGGACTTCTCCTACGATTTGTTGAGGCATGTTAGTATGTTACTGAAAAATCCTATGAGAGGAAACTCCTTGATCTCCATACCGCAGACAAACTTCCTACGTAAGAAGGAGAAGAGGAGAGTGGTGGAGGAATATGAGCAGTAGATTAAAAGGTTAGGGTTGGGTATTATCCTCATGAGAATCCCTTTCATATAAAGGAATTAAGACTACCATGTACGACGAACCTAGACAAGTCCATATGGGCACACCCAAGCCCACATAGGATGGATCCCATAGGCTGACTTGGACCATACTCGATCTCAGTGGCGGATCCACTTGGGAGGCACTGGGGGCGTCCAGTGAATTTTTTAAATGTATTATTAAATTCCAAAAGAAAATTTGGAGACGTTGTCTCCCAATCTTTTTATAATTGTGCCCCCGGTGAATTATTATACTGGATCCGCTACTGTCCGGTCTGGACCGAGCCAGATCAGTCTGTTTGGCTTTATGCCAAAAAAAATAGTACCTTACTTGATTCTACGACTAGAGTAATCGTCCAGAGAGACCGACCTCACACTTCGACATTGCTAGCTTATCTTCTATTAAATTCCTAGGGATGACTAAATGTCAAGTATAAGATTAAAAAAAAGGGTCATTTGGATTGCATTTATATTTCATATGAGACTTCATTTGGTGCTAACACAAGAGATGAGCCAAACAATTTCTATTTTTGATGGGTTTTATTTTTTCAAACGTGACATTCATTTCAGTCAGGGCTCAAATGAGCATCAACGTTTGAAAAAATGTAATAAAACATAATTGAAATCCAAACTAGCTCTTTCCATAAATTTGAATATGTTCAAAAAAAATTAGAAGTTAGGGGACGAAGGCCCCCTCAGTTCATAATGTAGCTTACCTGCTACTAAGAACGAGTACGCCATTACTTTGAAAATGGATTAATCTGTTTGGAATCTTAAATGGCTTTTTTTTGCATCCTACTGTAATTATATATAGTTTTCTTAAATATGGTTTATTATAATAGAACAAATAGATTGATAGAATGCTGCACATCACCAAAGACGCTTTGGCCGAGTGGTTAAGGCGTGTGCCTGCTAAGTACATGGGGTTTCCCCGCGAGAGTTCGAATCTCTCAGGCGTCGTTAAATTTTCTTTTGTAATAATTTTTTTAGCTCAGCTTCTGTGTGCTATTTACTTATTTTGGCTCTCGTAGTACCTTATTACTTTTAGAAGCAGATTATTTTTGAAAATTTATCAATTTGGGATAGCTTTTGAAAGCATATGAAAAAAATTGTTGTAAAAATTTGTTTTTGTTGTTGTTTCTTGAAAAGAAACAATGCCATACATAAATCGGGCATAAGTTGGTAACAAGAACTTAACAAAAATGAATTCAAAAGTTATTAATTTTGCAAAAGATTAGATTTTTGTAAAAAAAAAAAAATTTAGGAGCTCAGCTTCTGTGTGTTATTTTGACTGTCTCGTAGTACTTTTGCTTATTACTTGTAGAAGCTGGCTATTTTTGAAAAGTTTTCAATTTGTGACAGCTTTTGAAAGCATATGAAAATTTGTTGTAAAAAAATTGTTTCTGTTGTTGTTTCTTAAAAAAATGCCAAACATAAATCAGGCATAAGTGGTAACAATAACTTGAGAAAAATGAATTCAAAAGTTAGTTTAATTTTGCAAAAGATTTTAAAAAGGTATTGGAGATTCCTTCCAAAAGTTATTTTTGCTGGTTTTTTTTTTTTTTTTTTTGAAATGTAACAGGAATCCGAACTTGCTTGCTTCTTTTTTTTTTAGTATATTTATTTCTTAATATAATTGATTGGTCAACTAGTATGATAATAATACTAATAATAGTAGAAATATCGTAACTGATTATAGTTTTAAATTAATTTTACTAGAATTACTAATATTTTATTATTGTTATTATTTTATTTAGCTTGGATTAAGGTACTCGATCTTGAAATTTTTATTTTGTATTCTAATCTAAAATTTTGGATAATTAGTTTAACATCACAGAAAATCTTGCTTAACTATAAATCAAGTTTTCTCAAAAAAAAAACTATAAATCAAGTTAAAATGAATGACTATAATTTCTTAAGTATTTTTTTTATACAAATTTCTTAAGTTTAGATTTCGAATAAGCTTCATGTTTTAACATTTTAAATTTGGGTAAGTGAAACAAATGTCTAATAAAAAAGGACATTTGAAAGATTGAATTTGGATAAGATTATATTCAATAAAAAAATTTCTAAATTACTGTACCATAATTTTTACAACTTGATGGCAAGGAAAAATTGATGAAGTCGCACAATATTTTCCAAAGTAAAAAAAAAAACTCTGAAATTGTTTTTAATAAAAAGATATTACCAAAAGAAATTACGGGAGCTACATGACTATTTGTTAGCCCAAAAATTTATTGAGTATTTTAGTTACGACTAATCATTTAAGTTTCTCATTATATAATTACTATAGTCCACAATTGTTAATACTTGATTCATGCACATTATAATTATTTCACATTCTCCTGGTCCACACTTACCTTCACGAGCATTAGTGTAGGATGTTGGGAATGCGGTGTGATTCGTTACGGAGTTGTCCCATGAGGTGCGATATTAAATTTGGCCCATGTGTCTTTAAAAGAGAATTCTCCAGTAAGGCCTGAACCAATCCCAATTATCTACACCACATGATCACACCTCCTAACCGTGTGGGACAAAATTACAAACTCCATTGTCACCCCCATTTGAGTGCTCAACCGGAAACGAGATACAACCCAACAATCTCCACCTTGGCTCATTTTCGCTAGCCAAATAACTTTAGCACCTTGCTACATTTGTCCGTTCCCGCTAGCCGAACAACCTTAGAATCTCTGCTACATTTTTGTCCGTCTCCGCAAGCCGAACAACCTTAGCACTCCTTGCTACATTTTTATTCGTTCCTGCCAGCCGAGCACCCAGCAGTTCCAATATATTGTCATTTCGATCCGTTCAACCACAGAACCAATCCACACCACCATTGTGTGCCAACCACAAGTCTTGCTCCACCTTGGGCTCGTCAAACCCATCTTTGAAGCCAATTCTTGTAGTTGATGCTCCTACTCCACCTTGAGAAGAGCCCGTATAATCCGATTATACACATGAACGTTCAACATCATATGTCTCAAACTAATTAGAGTCGCCAAAACTAGTCTCGTAACCATGAGCTCTGATACCACTTGTTGGGAACGCGGTGTGACCCGAACCGGAGTTGGCCCATGAGGTGCGATATTGAATTGGGCCCATATGCCTTTAAAAGAGAATTTTCATGTAAGGCCTGAACCAATTCCAATTATCTACACCACATGATCATACCTCATGTCATGTCCCGACCCAGAAAATCGTTCGTCCTCGCATCGATTTCACCGAATCATTCGTCATCGCTGGAGCGTGATATGGAGCGTGATGTTGTACGAGTCTGGAGTTGCACTCGTACAAGACAAGATGACAAGTTCTCAAATGGTTATCTTTGATTTGATATTTAGCAGCGGAAGAAACATAGTATACGAAATAATTCTTTTTATTCGATAAGCAGCGAAATTACAAAGGCTTTCAATAGCCCAAATGAATCATGCCAGATTGGCTTACAACACTCAAATTCTCTTTTGCCCACAGAGAATTTTACAGTTCCATATATCATGTCTTCTATATCTCGGTCGCATCATCCCGTTGTAAGTCCGAACGTCATTGCGGGCGCATGCCTCAAAACGCTACGGCATTCCCTGCCTCAGCACTTTCAAGCAAAGCTCCGCCGCGAGCAATCAATTCCCTGCGTCCTGCAAGAAATCTGTCACGACCCACACCCTGATTAGGGGCACGAGTACGTGGTTACGTCCAGCCTACGCCGCAGCATCGGCGGTAGAACGCTGTCTAGGTCATCTATAAATACTACAACTAAACAGATAAAGGTACCTGTACAGTATATACACTCCGAATGGAGGTGACATAGCAATACAGTCTCAACCACAAGGCAAACTACGATAGATAGCATGAAAGGAAATATGACAGATGAAAGCAGGAAATAAGTTCGAGATCCACACAAGCCCAAAGTTATACACAACACCACAGAGTCACAGAATATAATATAAAATACTACTGTCTGAAAAGTACTAGCTGGCTCGCAGGCCAAGCAACCCTAACTAAGCTACTCTACTCAGGGTGAGCAAAGTCTAGTGGCTCTACTAACAAGCCATGGTCCAGGTCTACTCCATCAGACTCGACCCCATAATAGGTCGGACAATCTGCCTCAGAATCATCTGTAATATATCAACGATATCATGTCAGGAAAATGAGCAAGTACAAACACTAACAGCAGTTCCATGTGAATTGACAAATTCTATAAGAGACAGTATAATGAAATACAAGACAAAGATATAGGAAGACTTGGGAGCCATTCGGAAGCTGAGTTACAACCCGTAAACCAAACAAGGACCGGGGTTGTAATCCTTCTTCCGAACAGAACTTAGCCTCCAATCAAGTATAGCATAAGGGCATGTAGAACATGTGAGTAAATGAATATCATAGCATGGTGAGAAAGTACTGAATGTAGAACTGAGCAGGATATAAGATATGATAAAATAAATATAAAATGTGCCTTGAATTATTAGAGCGTTATGGGATCGGCTTGGGAAACATGATCAGGCTTTCCATCCGACCGGCTATGAACAATGTGTACAATAGAGCGGTAAGGCCGGTCACCATGGAAAGCTATGAACGATGTAGGGTAAGGCTTTACCCGTCGTGAGGCGAGGGTATAGCTATGAACAATGTGTACAACAGAAAAATGTGAGAATTTTGATCACACAACCACTAATAACTCCCCATCCCCGAATAGTATAAAGGATCCGGACATAACATGCACGTCATGACACGGGATTCAAAAGCAGGTGATCAGCCCACTCCCAAGTCCATGTCTATACAAGTACAAGTAACAAGTCGAGTCATGTACCAATATACCAAGTAACCCGGGAACAACATCTCATGACAGGATCCGACATATACTAGTCCGTGAACCATCGTGTTAGAAAATCAAGTAAGACACTACAACTGAATCAGATATAGCAGATATCAAGACAATGAAAACTATCAGTGAATGTACTCGCCTGCTGTCCTGAGCTGTAGGGTATATCAATGCTCAGAGTGGTAATCAGAAACCTAAGATGGGATATTTCATGTTAATTTAGGTTTAACAAGTTAAGAATGATTTATAATGAATGATATGAAATCTAGGTCAAACTAGGTCTCACTGAGTCACACTAAGTCCTGTCAAGTCAATCTAAGTCAAATCAAGTTATATCAAGTCAATCTAAGTCGACTCTAGGTCATACCAGTCATCGCAAGTCAAAACAAGTCGAAGCAAGTCAACGGGGTCAAGAGTTGGCCTACAGTTGACTTTTAGTCAACTGGTCAACCCTAGGTCAAACTGGTCAAATGTTGACCAACAGTTGACTTTTAGTCAACTGGTCAACTCTAGTTTGGTTTTGTTCAAATTTAGACAAAGTGTTGACTCATCGTTGACTTTTGGGTAAAAAGTCAACTCTGGGTCAACCGAGCCAAAATCGGTTCAAATATGACATTTGTAGGGTGTACCTAACAAGTCACCTAAGTTTCAAGTCAATCCGAATACCCGAACCCCGTATCTTGAATTTACCCGATTACCCTTTAATACACATACCCTTAAACCACTCTAATATTTACGCCAAGTGGCCTTCCCTTAGGAATTTCACTCCCGACTTCCTAGGGTAGTATGGCACTAGCCTATACAACCATTACCTACCAAGTTCTCTAGGTAGAGTGGACATCCAGTCCATCTTACGGTCCATATTGGTCGTTTACCCGTTATCTCGAGTATCTCAAGATACTCAATGGTATCGTGCGATACCATCCTCCTAATCCCACACGAAACCCCGATTTCCACCTAGGAGCCTACGCACAAACTCTATTTTATAATAACTAAGTCCCCTCCAAGTTTTGACGCGTTCCGACGCTCCTAACTCAAAATTACCCTCTCACTAAAACTCACACAACCACTCACACACACTCTCAAACACTCATTTCCTACACTCACTTAGGACTAGTTTTAGGGGCTAGTTAGGGGGTATATATAGGCGTATATATAGCTATATATAGGGTTATATATATGTATATATATAGGTATACATATGGGTATATATGGGGAGTTGATTTGGGGGCTAAAGGGGGGTGGAACAGCAGCTATTGCTGATGTTATTGTTGCTGTTACTGCTGCTACTGTTGCTGCAAATGCAGCAGCTGCTGCTGCTGTGTTGGGGGGGGGGGGGGGGGGCAGCAGCCCCTTGCCCCCCTAGCTGCTGCTTGCTCTCCCTTTCTCCTCTCTTCTCACCCTCTCATTTCCTCTAATTTTCCTCTCTAAATCCTTCTCTAAACTCCTCTCTAAAACTCTCATATATATATATATATATATATATATATATATATATATATATATATATATATATATATATATATATATATATATATATATATATATATATATATATATATATATATATATATCACTCACACACATTCATATCTACAAATATATATTGATACACACACTCACACATACATATCTACATACACATATATAGATACACACACTCCCACACATGGACACACATATATATATAGACACTCACACACACACACACACACACACATATATATATATGAACACACACACAATATATATATATATATATATATATATATATATATATATATATATATATATATATATATATATATATATATATATATATATATATATATAGACACTCTCACACACACATATATATACATATGAACACACACACAATATATATATATATATATATATATATATATATATATATATATATATATATAGACACTCTCACACACACATATATATACATATGAACACACACACACACACACACATATATATATATATATGGACACACTCACACACACACTAAATATGAATATTACACCACATATAGCACTAATACAAATGAAGTTTAAGGTGCCTAACCCACTTAGATGAAATCTAATTATTCTAGAAGTGTCCAAATTTGGGGGAAAACTCAAGGACACAATCACAAACCCAAACTTCTCCTAGGACAGTCCAAACGGACTCAAACTTGACACGAATAGGGACACAAACACGGGGATCAATCCTACGGGGTCCAATCTAGTTATCATGCTAAAAAGAATGAATTAGAGAATAGGTTGTACCTATCGGGAGATGGATTCCTGACTCAAAAGTCCTCCGACACGGCTCCGACACAATGAATTGTTTAGGACACACCCTTGCACTTCTTGCTCCCAAAAGCTTGGAGAAGCACTACTTGGGATAGAGGAAGAGTTTGATGGAAGAAAAATGGGAAGAAGAGATTTATTTGGAGATGATTTCTAAGGAAATCCTATTCTTTCCTTGGAAAAGACTTGGAGAAGAAGAAGAAGAAGAAATTTTGAAGTGGGAAGAAGAAGGAATGGGGGAAGGGGTGGCCGGCCCTATGTGGGAGGGTTGGGGTACTTGCTAATTACAAGTTTGCCCCTCCCTTTACTTCTTAGCTAAGTTAGCTTCCTAATTGGTTTTTGGGGGTTAGTTTAGACCAAATAAAAATCCTAATTAGGCCTAAACACTCATGGGGGACTAGTCCAAACTCTTAGACCTAAATGTTAAGTTTGGTGGGCCATGGCTAATTAATGTGTTAAACACAACTCAAGTCGAAATTCTCCGGAGTCCCGAATTAAGTCGGAATGCGATGAAATTCGAACCCGACTCCTATAATCATTAAATATTAATATTCATGAAATAAAATTTCCAAAAATATTCTAAAATGGAAAATTACCATTTTACCCCTATCTTGGAAAAGTGAGGGTGACAAGTCTATCCACCTTAAAAAAATTCGTCCTCGAAATTAAAACCAAACAATAGTAAATTATCAAAATCATAAGTCATGGCTTAAAATTTAAAATGATTTAAAATCTCAAAAATCAAAGGATGAATTAAATGACTAAAATGATAAAATTTAAAATTACTCGCAAATAGAAACTGGGTGCTATAAGTCTATCCACCTTAAAAGAATTCATCCTCCAAAAATTAAAACAAAGTAAACACAGAAAAATCATGCAGTTCGATAATCGTATGCGTCTGTCCAAACATCATGATACTCAGAATCTCCGTCATGCCAGTGAGCAAGGCTACGATAATCACAGAGTCCTCGACTAAGGTACATACCTCTAGAATTATGGTATTTAAAATTTTTTGCATTGCCGCTAGCTTAGCAGTGAAAACCTTAAATTCTCACACCCGAGAAATACGTCCGTAATCCGACTATATGTCCTCACTCTGCCTGCTAGCATGACCCTAGAGGATTCTAAAATCTCATAATCGAGACGACCTAGCCCATACAACTTATCTCAGAAGAATATCACATCACAAGGACAAAATTTTATCAAACGATCAAGGAACAGATGGAATCGAATTTCAAGACAGTTTATAAGAAGGCAAACGCGAAAATGAGATCGAAGGATTGGAACCTGCTATTTGCTCTGCTACTGCCTGAGTGGGCTCAACTGTCATGGCGAAAGCTCGTCCCTGCTGGCCTCCTCTAGCCTGCTGCACTCCGTCCTGGCCTGCCTGTCTGGCTGCACGGGCAGCACAGTTCTTCACCTGGTGGTCTGGAGCTCCACAGAATAAACAAACTCCCTGCTTCATCCTACAAACCTCCCGGGTGTTCCCCATCTTCTTGCAGAAGGCACACTGGATGGCCTGCCTTTGGCCCTGTCCCTGGTGCTGCTGGACACGTGCTGGTGCCTGCTGAATCTGCAACAGAGGCTGCTGCTTCTAAAATGGCCTCTACTGATGCTGAAAGTGGGGGCGCTTGGCCGGTCCTGCACTGGAACTCGCCCCCATGGTATCACCGCTCCTCTTCGGCTTGAGGCCGAAGTCCTCCTCTGCAATCTGCGCGTCCATCAATATCTGATCGAACGTCGCATCACAGCGACCCGAGGTGCGGGTGCGCACTGCATGAATGAGTCCCCTACGGAACTTACGAGCCTTCTGCCCCTCATCCTGAATCATATCGGGAGCGAACCTACTAAGACGGAAGAACTCTGCTGCATACTCGTCCACCGACGAGTTCCCCTGCACTAGACCCATGAACTGGCCCTCTAATGCTGTAAGAGCCACATCCGGGAAGAACTTTTCCTTGAAGAGCCTCCAGAAGTTCTCCCATGTCAGCCCTCTCACCGACGCACGAGGATCCGTGCGGTACCATGTCAGCGCGATGTCGAAGAATCGGCTGGCTGCGGCTGAAACCCAAAGTCCTCTAGGAAGCTCTGCTAGCTCCATACTCCGCTGCACGTCCTCTAGCCAGTCGTCTGCATAAAGAATACCCTCCGTTCCCGTAAAGTCCCTGGAGCTCATCTTCCTAAAGTCTAATACTGTCCCTGGCCTTGACTGCTGCTGGTACGGCTGCTGGCCAGTAGGGCCCTGCATCGTACCCGGTGCCACTCTCTCTACGGCTGCCAGTGCAAGCTGATGTGAGTTCTCCATGCTCTGCCTCAGCATCTCAATCTGACGGTGTGACGCCTCCGTCTGGCGCTGCGACGCCTTTGCCTGGGCTCGCTATGTCTCCATCATCTGCTGAAGGAGAATGAACATATGATGTGTATCCGTCGGTATCGAAGGTGGTAGCGGCAGTATCTCTGGAACAACGACCGAAACCCTCTGGGGTGGAGGTGGTAGACCTTCATGTGCAACTGCCAGGGCCTCCGGGATAGTAGAATCACTGGAGGAAGTCTCGTGAACCTCCTCCTCAGCCTGGTCAGATCTTTCGGGCAAGCTACTCGATCCAGTGGCCTGCGGGTGCGTCTTCGTCATCCTGGAGACGAATTGAAACAAGGAGATCAATATGGCACATAAGAAGATATTATCAAAGAAGGATAGTTAATTTAATACAAGGAGAGTAATCATGATAATCAAAGATCAAAAATTTTCCTAGGTGTGATTGAGAAACTCCTATCATATCCTAGGTCCTACGTCCTAATTGTAGGCTCGTAAATAGTACTCTAAGTCGAGCACCATTACGAGATCGCACTAATTGCGACACCGAACCTGCGTGGGCCACCACAAAAATGTGTCACGTCCCGCACCCTGATTAGGGGCACGGGTACGTGGTTACGTCCAGCCTACGCCGCAGCATCGGCGGTAGAACGCTGTCTAGGTCATCTATAAATACTACAACTAAACAGATAAAGGTACCTGTACAGTATATACACTCTGAATGGAGGTGACATAGCAATACAGTCTCAATCATAAGGCAAACTAGGATAGATAGCATGAAAGGAAATATGATAGATGAAAGCAGAAAATAAGTTCGAGATCCACACAAGCCCAAAGCTATACACAACACCACAGAGTCACAGAATATAATATGAAATACTACTGTCTGAAAAGTACTAGCTGGCTCGCAGGCCAGACAACCCTAACTAAGCCACTCTACTCAGGGTGAGCAAAGTCTAGTGGCTCTACTAACAAGCCATGGTCCAGGTCTACTCCATCAGACTCGACTCCATAATAGGTCGGACAATCTGCCTCAGAATCATCTGTAATATATCAACGGTATCCTGTCAGGAAAATGAGCAAGTACAAACACTAACAGCAGTTCCATGTGAATTGACAAATTCTATAAGAGACAGTATAATGAAATACAAGACGAAAATATAGGAAGACTTGGGAGCCATTCGGAAGCTGAGTTACAACCCGTAAACCAAACAAGGACCGGGGTTGTAATCCTTCTCCCGAACAGAACTTAGCCTCCAATCAAGTATAGCATAAGGGCATATAGAACATGTGAGTAAATGAATATCATAGCATGGTGAGAAAGTACTGAATGTAGAACTGAGCAGGATATAAGATATGATAAAATAAATATAAAATATGCCTTAAATTATTAGAGCGTTATGGGATTGACTTGGGAAACATGATCAGGCTTTCCATCCGACCGGCTATGAACAATGTATACAATAGAGCGGTAAGGTCGGTCACCATGGAAAGCTATGAACGATGTAGGGTAAGGCTTTACCCGTCGTGAGGCGAGGGTATAGCTATGAACAATGTGTACAACAGAAAAATATGGGAATTTTGATCACACAACCGCTAATAACTCCCCATCCCCGAATAGTATAAAGGATCCAGACATAACACGTCATGACACGGGATTCAAAAGCAGGTGATC